>JBBGZY010002203.1:57500-381524 GCA_037952925.1 Lithobates clamitans
GGTCACTTCACCATTTATGAATTCCTCCAGCAGCTCCTCCCACATCTGAGGAACCGCGCTGCAGCTGCCAGGTGTTCTCAGACTTCAATCATCTAATATAAAGCAAATATGGAAAAGGTTCTATTCCTATTTTATAATTAGTATTCCTTTAAAGGAAGAGGTTAGTGTGGCCCTCAGTAGCAGGAATGTGGCCCCTGGCATGCACTCTACACAGTTTTTCTGAGGTGGATTTTCTGCTAAAATCAGAGAGAACCCAGTGATGGTGGAGTTCCCCCTCATGTTTCTGTCCTGTGTCCCCTTGTGCCAAGTGTCCCCTCATGTCCGTTGTCCCCTTATGCTCTCATGTCCAGTGTCTAGTGTCCCCTCATGTCCGGTATCCTCTCATGTCTTCTCATGTCCTCTCATGTCCCCTCATGTCTGGTGTCCTCTCATGTCCCCTCATGTCTGGTGTCTCCTCATGACCGGTGTCTCCTTGTGTCCCCTCATGTGTGGTGTCCTCTCATGTCCGGTGTCTCCTTGTGTCCCCTCATGTCCGGTGTCCTCATGTCTTTTCGTGTCCACACATGTCCTCTCGTCCGGTGTCCCCTCATGTCTTCTCATGTCCTCTCATGTCCCCTCATGACTGATGTCCTCTCATATCCTCTCATGTCCTGTGTCTCTTCATGACTGGTGTCTCCTTGTGTCCCCTCATGTCCAGTGTCTACTCATGCCCCCTCATGTGTGATGTCCTCTCATGTCCGGTGTCCCCTCATGTCCTCATGTCTTCTCGTGTCCCCACATGTCCTCTCGTCCGGTGTCCTCTCATGTCTTCTCATGTCCGGTGTCTCCTCGTGTCACCTCATGTTCGGTGTCTCCTCATGTCCCCTCATGTGTTATGTCCTCTCATGTCCAGTGTCTCCTCGTGTCCCCTCATGTGTGATGTGCTCTCATGTCCGATGTCTCCTTGTGTCCCCTCATGTCCGGTGTTCCTCATGTCCGGTGTCCTCTCATGTCTTCTCGTGTCCCCACATGTCCTCTCGTCCGGTGTCCTCTCATGTCTTCTCATGTCCTCTCATGTTCGGTGTCTCCTCGTGTCACCTCATGTTTGGTGTCTCCTCATGTCCCCTCATGTGTTATGTCCTCTCATGTCCGGTGTCTCCTTATGTCCCCTCATGTCCATTGTCTGCTAGTGTCACCTCATGTTCAGTGTCTCCTCATGTCCACTCATGTGTGATGTCCTCTCATGTCCAGTGTCTCCTCATGTGTGATGTGCTCTCATGTCCGATGTCTCCTTGTGTCCCCTCATGTCCGGTGTTCCTCATGTCTGGTGTCCTCTCATGTCTTCTCGTGTCCCCACATGTCCTCTCGTCCAGAGTCCTCTTATGTCTTCTCATGTCTTCTCATGTCCGGTGTCTCCTCCTGTCCCTTGTCTCCTCATGTTACCTCTTGTTCTTTGTCCCCTCATGTCTGGTGTCCCCTCATGTTATCTCATGTCTGGTGTCCCCTCATGTCTGGTGTTCCCTCATGTTCAGTGTCCCCTCATATCCCCTTATGTCTGGTGTCCCCACATGTCCAGTGTCTCCTCATGTCTGGTGTCCCCTCATGTCTAGTGTCCCCAAATGTCTGATGTCCTCTCATTTTTGGTGTCCCCACATGTTTGGTGTCCCCACATGTCTGGTGTCCCCACATGTCCAGTGTCCCCTTGTGTCCTCTCATGTCCAGTGCCCCCACATGTCTGGTGCCCCCCACATGTCTGGTGTCCCCTCATGCCCGGTGTCCCCTCATATCTGGTGTCCCCTCATGTCTGTTGTTCTCACATGTCCGGTGTACCCTCATGTCCCTTCATGTCCGGTATCCTCTCATGTCTGATATCCCCCCATGTCCGGTGTCCCCTTGTGTCTCCTCATGTCCATTGCCACTACATGTCTAGTGTCCCCTCATGTCTGGTGTCCCCTCATGTCTGGTGTTCCCTCATGTCTGTTGTCCTCACATGTCCGGTGTCCCCTCATGTCCGGTGTCTTCTCATGTCTGATGTCCCTTCATGTCCAGTGTCCCCTCATGTCCCCTTGTGTCCTCTTATGTCCGGTCTCCCCTCGTGTCCCCTCATTTCCAGTGTGTCCCCCTATGTCCCCTCATGTCTGATGTGCCCTCATGTCTAGTGTCCCCACATGTCTGGTGTCCTCTCATGTTTGATGTCCCCACATGTTTGGTGTCCCCACATGTCTGGTGCCCCCTTATGTCCGGTGTCCCCTCATGTCTGGTGTCCCCTCATGTCCGGTGTCCTCTCATGTCTTATGTCCCCTCATGTCCAGTGTCCCCCTGTGTCCCCTTGTGTCCCCTCATGTCTGGTGTCCCCACATGTCTAGTGTCCCCACATGTCCAGTGTACCCTCATGTCCCCTCATGTCCGGTGTCCTCTCATGTCTGATATCCCCTTATGTCCAGTTTCCCCTTGTGTCTCCTCATGTCCAGTGCCCCTACATGTCTAGTGTCCCCTCATGTCTGGTGACTCCACATGTCTGGTGTCCCCTCATGTCTGGTGTCCCCTCATGTCTGATGTCCCCTCATGTCCAGTGTCCCCTCATATCTGTTGTCCCCTCATGTCTGTTGTTCTCACATGTCCGGTGTACCCTTATGTCCCCTCGTGTCCGGTGTCCTCTCATGTCTGATATCCCATCATATCCGGTGTCCCCTTGTGTCTCCTCATGTCCATTGCCCCTACATGTCTAGTGTCCCCTCATGTCTGGTGTCCCCTCATGTCTGGTGTTCCCTCATGTCTGTTGTCCTCACATGTCCAGTGTCCCCTCATGTCCGGTGTCTTCTCATGTCTGGTGTCCTCTCATGTCTGATGTCCCTTCATGTCCAGTGTCCCCTCATGTCCCCTTGTGTCCTCTTATCGCCGGTCTCCCCTCATGTCCCCTCATTTCCAGTGTGTCCCCCTATGTCCCCTCATGTCCCCTTGTGTCCCCTCATCTCTGTGTCCTGTGTCTCCACAGAGCTGCTTCCATGCTTCAATGGCGGGGAATGTGTCCAGAAGAAGTTCTGTGATTGCGGCCGGTATAACGCCTCGGGATCGCGTTGTCAGATAGGTACTTGTGTGTCTTTCTGAGAATCTCATCCAATTGTCCTGTGTGTGGCTTGTCCTCCTCATCTGTTCCTCATGTCTTGTCATCCCACAGTCTACAACACTGGAGCTGACAGAGAGAACATTTGCCGCACGTGGGGACAATATCACTATGAAACCTTTGATGGCGTTTATTATTATTACCCGGGAACATCCACCTACGACCTCCTGCGACACAGCGACCCCGATGAGCCGAGCTTCGCCATCCAGGTCCGAGAAATGAGGCAGAGAGACGGGATGACCGGAAAACACCTTCTCAGAGTCCCCAATCAATCCCCAGATTCCCCAATCAATCCCCAGATCCCCCAATCAATCCCCAGATTTCCAATTGTTTCCCAGAGTCCCCAATCAATCCCCAGATTTCCAATTGTTTCCCAGATTCCCCAACCAATCCTCAGATTTCCAATTGTTTCCCAGATTCCCCCAATCAATCCTCAGATTCCCTGATCAATTCCCAGATTCCCCGATCAATTCCCAGATTCCCCAATCAATTCCCAATTATTTCCCAGGATCCACAATTATTTTCCAAATTCCCTGATCATTTCTGAAATTCCGAGATCAATTCCCTGGTTCCCCGTTCATTTCCCAGATTCCCAATCGTTTCCCAGATTCCCTAATCAATTCCCAGATTTCCCAATTCCCATTAGTAGTGATTGGTCAGTGCTGTGATGTCTGTGATTGGTTGGTGGCATTCTTACTTTTAATGGATTGGAGGTTGGATCTTCAAATTGTATCTGTCAGACCAATCTGTTCTGGGGATGTATACCCAGTGGCAGCTCACCCTATTCTGACCAATCCTTGTCCAGCTCACTCTATCCTGACCAATCCCAGGCCAGCTCACCCTATCCTGACCAATCACAACCCAGTTCACTCTATCCTGATCAATCCCAGGTCAGCTTACTCTATCCAGACCAATCACAGGCCAGCTCACTCTATCCTGACCAATTGCAGCCCAGCTCCTTCTATCCTGACCAATCACAGCCCAGCTCACTCCGGTCCCCTCCTTCCAATTTGTCTTTCATGTTCTCCTCCACAAGGACATCAGAACAATCCATTACATTTGTATGATTTTCCTTGCAGAGAATTGCCAGCATGCTGGACATTTATTATAGGTTGATGAGCTTTGTGTCTCCCCTGCAGGTACACAATGATGGGGACTGTGGCCCCCTCCCGTACTCCTGTCTGCGCTCCCTCAGTCTCTACTTTGCTGGAATTGGGGAAATTACCTTACAGAACCGAATTGTCCTTCATAACAACGTCAGGTAAGTGGCTACGACCTTCACCACATTATACTGAGGGGGTCCTACTAGAGAAATGAGGGAGGGTCCTACTAGAGAAATGAGGGGGGTCCTGATAGAGAAATGAGGGGGTCGTTCTAGAGAAATGAGGGGGTCCTTCTAGAGAAATGAGGGGGTCCTACTAGAGAAATGAGGGGGGGGGGGTCCAACTCCTACTAGAGAAATAAGGGGGGTCCTACTAGAGAAATGAGGGAGGGTCCTACTAGAGAAATGAGGGAGGGTCCTACTAGAGAAATGAGGGGGGTCCTACTAGAGAAATGAGGGGGGTCCTACTAGAGAAATGAGGGAGGGTCCTACTAGAGAAATGAGGGGGGTCCTACTAGAGAAATGAGGGGGGTCCTACTAGGGAAATGAGGGGGGTCCTACTAGAGAAATGAGGGGGTCCTACTAGAGAAATGAGGGGGTCCTACTAGGGAAATGAGGGGGGTCCTACTAGAGAAATGAGGGGGTCCTACTAGAGAAATGAGGGGGTCCTACTAGAGAAATGAGGGGGGGGTCCAACTCCTACTAGAGAAATAAGGGGGGGTCCTACTAGAGAAATGAGGGGGGGTCCTACTAGAGAAATGAGGGGGTCCTACTAGAGAAATAAGAGAGGGTCCTACTAGAGAAATGAGGGGGGTCCTACTAGAGAAATGAGAGGGGGGTCCTGCTAGAGAAATGAGGGGGTCCTACTAGAGAAATGAGGGGGGTCCTACTAGAGAAATGAGGGGGTTCTACTAGAGAAATGAGGGGGGTCCTACTAGAGAAATGAGGGGGGGTCCAACTCCTACTAGAGAAATGAGGGGGGTCCTACTAGAGAAATGAGGGGAGGTCCTACTAGAGAAATGAGGGGGGTCCTGCTAGAGAAATGAGGGAGGGTCCTACTAGAGAAATGAGGGGGTCCTACTAGGGAAATGAGGGGGGTCCTACTAGAGAAATGAGGGGGGTCCTACTAGAGAAATGAGGGAGGTCCTTCTAGAGAAATGAGGGGGTCCTTCTAGAGAAATGAGGGAGGGTCCTACTAAAGAAATGAGGGAGGGTTCTACTAGAGAAATGAGGGGGTCCTACTAGAGAAATGAGGGGGGTCCTACTAGAGAAATGAGGGGGGGGGTCCAACTCCTACTAGAGAAATGAGGGGGGTCCTACTAGAGAAATGAGGGGGGTCCTACTAGAGAAATGAGGGGGTGTCCTGCTAGAGAAATGAGGGGGTCCTACTAGAGAAATGAGGGGGGGGGGTCCTACTAGAGAAATGAGGGGGTCCTACTAGAGAAATGAGGGGGGTCCAACTCCAACTAGAGAAATGAGGGGGGTCCTACTAGAGAAATGAGGGGGGTCCTACTAGAGAATTGAGAGAGGGTCCTACTAGAGAAATGAGGGGGGTCCTACTAGAGAAATGAGGGGGGGGGGGGTCCTGCTAGAGAAATGAGGGGGTCCTACTAGAGAAATGAGGGGGGGTCCTACTAGAGAAATGAGGGGGTCCTACTAGAGAAATGAGGGGGGTCCTACTAGAGAAATGAGGGGGGTCCTACTAGAGAAATGAGGGAGGGTCCTACTAGAGAAATGAGGGGGGTCCTACTAGAGAAATGAGGGGGGTCCTACTAGAGAAATGAGGGAGGGTCCTACTAGAGAAATGAGGGGGGTCCTACTAGGGAAATGAGGGGGGTCCTACTAGAGAAATGAGGGGGGGGTCCTACTAGAGAAATGAGGGGGGTCCTACTAGAGAAATGAGGGAGGTCCTACTAGAGAAATGAGGGGGTCCTTCTAGAGAAATGAGGGGGTCCTTCTAGAGAAATGAGGGGGGTCCTACTAGAGAAATGAGGGGGGTCCTACTAGAGAAATGAGGGAGGTCCTACTAGGGAAATGAGGGGGGTCCTACTAGAGAAATGAGGGGGGGTCCTACTAGAGAAATGAGGGGGGTCCTACTAGAGAAATGAGGGAGGTCCTACTAGAGAAATGAGGGGGTCCTTCTAGAGAAATGAGGGGGTCCTACTAGAGAAATGAGGGGGGGGGTCCTACTAGAGAAATGAGGGGGGTCCTACTAGAGAAATGAGGGAGGTCCTACTAGAGAAATGAGGGGGGTCCTACTAGAGAAATGAGGGGGGGGGGGGTCCTACTAGAGAAATGAGGGGGGTCCTACTAGAGAAATGAGGGAGGTACTACTAGAGAAATGAGGGGGTCCTTCTAGAGAAATGAGGGGGTCCTTCTAGAGAAATGAGGGGGGTCCTACTAGAGAAATGAGGGGGGTCCTACTAGAGAAATGAGGGAGGTCCTACTAGGGAAATGAGAGGGGTCCTACTAGAGAAATGAGGGGGGGTCCTACTAGAGAAATGAGGGGGGTCCTACTAGAGAAATGAGGGAGGTCCTACTAGAGAAATGAGGGGGTCCTTCTAGAGAAATGAGGGGGTCCTACTAGAGAAATGAGGGGGGGTCGTACTAGAGAAATGAAGGGGTCCTACTAGAGAAATGAGGGGGGGGTCCTACTAGAGAAATGAGGGGGGTCCTACTAGAGAAATGAGGGGGGTCCTACTAGAGAAATGAGGGAGGTCCTACTAGAGAAATGAGGGGGTCCTTCTAGAGAAATGAGGGGGTCCTTCTAGAGAAATAAGGGGGGTTCTACTAGAGAAATGAGGGGGGTCCTACTAGAGAAATCAGGGGGGTCCTACTAGAGAAACGGGGGGGGGGGGTCCTACTAGAGAAATGAGGGGGGTCCTACTAGAGAAATGAGGGAGGGTCCTACTAGAGAAATGAGGGGGGTCCTACTAGAGAAATGAGGGAGGGTCCTTCTAGAGAAATGAGGGGGCCCTACTAGGGAAATGAGGGGGGTCCTACTAGAGAAATGGGGGGGGGGTCCTACTAGAGAAATGAGGGGGGTCCTACTAGAGAAATGAGGGAGGTCCTACTAGAGAAATGAGGGGGTCCTTCTAGAGAAATGAGGGGGTCCTTCTAGAGAAATGAGGGAGGGTCCTACTAGAGAAATGAGGGAGGGTCCTACTAGAGAAATGAAGGGGTCCTACTAGAGGAATGAGGGGGTCCTACTAGAGAAATGAGGGGGGTCCAACTCCTACTAGAAAAATGAGGGGGGTCCTACTAGAGAAATGAGGGGGGTCCTACTAGAGAAATGAGGGGGGTCCTACTAGAAAAATGAGGGGGGTCCTACTAGAGAAATGAGGGGGTCCTTCTAGAGAAATGAGGGAGGGTCCTACTAGAGAAATGAGGGGGGTCCTACTAGAGAAATGAGGGAGGGTCCTACTAGAGAAATGAGGGGGGTCCTACTAGAGAAATGAGGGGGTCCTACTAGAGAAATGAGGGGGGTCCTACTAGAGAAATGAGGGAGGGTCCTACTAGAGAAATGAGGGAGGGTCCTACTAGAGAAATGAGAGAGGGTCCTACTAGAGAAATGAGGGGGGTCCTACTAGAGAAATGAGGGGGGGGTCCTGCTAGAGAAATGAGGGGGTCCTACTAGAGAAATGAGGGGGGTCCTACTAGAGAAATGAGGGGGTCCTACTAGAGAAATGAGGGGGGTCCTACTAGAGAAATGAGGGGGGGTCCAACTCCTACTAGAGAAATGAGGGGGGTCCTACTAGAGAAATGAGGGAGGGTCCTACTAGAGAAATGAGGGAGGGTCCTACTAGAGAAATAAGAGAGGGTCCTACTAGAGAAATGAGGGGGGTCCTACTAGAGAAATGAGGGGGGGGTCCTGCTAGAGAAATGAGGGGGTCCTACTAGAGAAATGAGGGGGGTCCTACTAGAGAAATGAGGGGGTCCTACTAGAGAAATGAGGGGGGTCCTACTAGAGAAATGAGGGGGGGTCCAACTCCTACTAGAGAAATGAGGGGGGTCCTACTAGAGAAATGAGGGGGGGTCCTACTAGAGAAATGAGGGGGGTCCTACTAGAGAAATGAGGGAGGGTCCTACTAGAGAAATGAGGGGGGTCCTACTAGGGAAATGAGGGGGGTCCTACTACAGAAATGAGGGGGGGGTCCTACTAGAGAAATGAGGGGGTCCTACTAGAGAAATGAGGGGGTCCTACTAGGGAAATGAGGGGGGTCCTACTAGAGAAATGAGGGGGTCCTACTAGAGAAATGAGGGGGGGTCCAACTCCTACTAGAGAAATGAGAGGGGGTCCTACTAGAGAAATGAGGGGGGTCCTACTAGAGAAATGAGGGGGGGTCCTACTAGAGAAATGAGGGGGGGTCCTACTAGAGAAATGAGGGGGTCCTACTAGAGAAATAAGAGAGGGTCCTACTAGAGAAATGAGGGGGGTCCTACTAGAGAAATGAGAGGGGGGTCCTGCTAGAGAAATGAGGGGGTCCTACTAGAGAAATGAGGGGGGTCCTACTAGAGAAATGAGGGGGTCCTACTAGAGAAATGAGGGGGGGTCCAACTCCTACTAGAGAAATGAGGGGGGTCCTACTAGAGAAATGAGGGGGGGTCCTACTAGAGAAATGAGGGGGGTCCTGCTAGAGAAATGAGGGAGGGTCCTACTAGAGAAATGAGGGGGTCCTACTAGGGAAATGAGGGGGGTCCTACTAGAGAAATGGGGGGCGGTCCTACTAGAGAAATGAGGGGGGTCCTACTAGAGAAATGAGGGAGGTCCTTCTAGAGAAATGAGGGGGTCCTTCTAGAGAAATGAGGGAGGGTCCTACTAAAGAAATTAGGGAGGGTCCTACTAGAGAAATGAGGGGGTCCTACTAGAGAAATGAGGGGGGTCCTACTAGAGAAATGAGGGGGGGGGGTCCAACTCCTACTAGAGAAATGAGGGGGGTCCTACTAGAGAAATGAGGGAGGGTCCTATTAGAGAAATGAGGGGGGTCCTACTAGAGAAATGAGGGGGTGTCCTGCTAGAGAAATGAGGGGGTCCTACTAGAGAAATGAGGGGGGGGGGGGTCCTACTAGAGAAATGAGGGGGTCCTACTAGAGAAATGAGGGGGGGTCCAACTCCAACTAGAGAAATGAGGGGGTCCTACTAGAGAAATGAGGGGGGTCCTACTAGAGAAATGAGAGAGGGTCCTACTAGAGAAATGAGGGGGGTCCTACTAGAGAAATGAGGGGGGGTCCTGCTAGAGAAATGAGGGGGTCCTACTAGAGAAATGAGGGGGGGGGTCCTACTAGAGAAATGAGGGGGTCCTACTAGAGAAATGAGGGGGGTCCTACTAGAGAAATGAGGGAGGGTCCTACTAGAGAAATGAGGGGGGTCCTACTAGGGAAATGAGGGGGGTTCTACTAGAGAAATGAGGGGGGGGTCCTACTAGAGAAATGAGGGGGGTCCTACTAGAGAAATGAGGGAGGTCCTACTAGAGAAATGAGGGGGTCCTTCTAGAGAAATGAGGGGGTCCTTCTAGAGAAATGAGGGGGGTCCTACTAGAGAAATGAGGGGGGTCCTACTAGAGAAATGAGGGAGGTCCTACTAGAGAAATGAGGGAGGGTCCTACTAGAGAAATGAGGGGGTCCTTCTAGAGAAATGAGGAGGGTCCTACTAGAGAAATGAGGGGGGGGGGTCCTACTAGAGAAATGAGGGGGGTCCTACTAGAGAAATGAGGGAGGTCCTACTAGAGAAATGAGGGGGTCCTTCTAGAGAAATGAGGGGGTCCTACTAGAGAAATGAGGGGGGGGGGTCCTACTAGAGAAATGAGGGGGGTCCTACTAGAGAAATGAGGGAGGTCCTACTAGAGAAATGAGGGGGGTCCTACTAGAGAAATGAGGGGGGGGGGGTCCTACTAGAGAAATGAGGGGGGTCCTACTAGAGAAATGAGGGAGGTACTACTAGAGAAATGAGGGGGTCCTTCTAGAGAAATGAGGGGGTCCTTCTAGAGAAATGAGGGGGGTCCTAATAGAGAAATGAGGGGGGTCCTACTAGAGAAATGAGGGAGGTCCTACTAGGGAAATGAGAGGGGTCCTACTAGAGAAATGAGGGGGGGGGGGGTCCTACTAGAGAAATGAGGGGGGTCCTACTAGAGAAATGAGGGAGGTCCTACTAGAGAAATGAGGGGGTCCTTTTAGAGAAATGAGGGGGTCCTACTAGAGAAATGAGGGGGGGTCCTACTAGAGAAATGAAGGGGTCCTACTAGAGAAATGAGGGGGGGGTCCTACTAGAGAAATGAGGGGGGTCCTACTAGAGAAATGAGGGAGGTCCTACTAGAGAAATGAGGGGGTCCTTCTAGAGAAATGAGGGGGTCCTTCTAGAGAAATGAGGGGGGTCCTACTAGAGAAATGAGGGGGGTCCTACTAGAGAAATGAGGGGGGTCCTACTAGAGAAACGGGGGGTCCTACTAGAGAAATGAGGGGGGTCCTACTAGAGAAATGAGGGGGGTCCTACTAGAGAAATGAGGGAGGGTCCTTCTAGAGAAATGAGGGGGGTCCTACTAGGGAAATGAGGGGGGTCCTACTAGAGAAATGGGGGGGTCCTACTAGAGAAATGAGGGGGGTCCTACTAGAGAAATGAGGGAGGTCCTACTAGAGAAATGAGGGGGTCCTTCTAGAGAAATGAGGGGGTCCTTCTAGAGAAATGAGGGAGGGTCCTACTAGAGAAATGAGGGAGGGTTCTACTAGAGAAATGAAGGGGTCCTACTAGAGGAATGAGGGGGTCCTACTAGAGAAATGAGGGGGGTCCAACTCCTACTAGAGAAATGAGGGGGGTCCTACTAGAGAAATGAGGGGGGTCCTACTAGAGAAATGAGGGGGGGTCCTACTAGAAAAATGAGGGGGGTCCTACTAGAGAAATGAGGGGGTCCTACTAGAGAAATGAGGGGGGTCCTACTAGAGAAATGAGGGAGGGTCCTACTAGAGAAATGAGGGAGGGTCCTACTAGAGAAATGAGAGAGGGTCCTACTAGAGAAATGAGGGGGGTCCTACTAGAGAAATGAGGGGGGGTCCTGCTAGAGAAATGAGGGGGTCCTACTAGAGAAATGAGGGGGGTCCTACTAGAGAAATGAGGGGGTCCTACTAGAGAAATGAGGGGGGTCCTACTAGAGAAATGAGGGGGGTCCAACTCCTACTAGAGAAATGAGGGGGGTCCTACTAGAGAAATGAGGGGGGGTCCTACTAGAGAAATGAGGGGGGTCCTACTAGAGAAATGAGGGAGGGTCCTACTAGAGAAATGAGGGGGGTCCTACTAGGGAAATGAGGGGGGTCCTACTACAGAAATGAGGGGGGGGGTCCTACTAGAGAAATGAGTGGGTCCTACTAGAGAAATGAGGGAGGTCCTACTAGAGAAATGAGGGGGTCCTTCTAGAGAAATGAGGGGGTCCTTTTAGAGAAATGAGGGAGGGTCCTACTAGAGAAATGAGGGGGGTCCTACTAGAGAAATGAGGGGGGTCCTACTAGAGAAATGAGGGGGGTGCAACTCCTACTAGAGAAATGAGGGGGGTCCTACTAGAGAAATGAGGGGGGGTCCTACTAGAGAAATGAGGTGGGGTCCTACTAGAGAAATGAGGGGGGTCCTACTAGAGAAATGAGGGAGGGTCCTACTAGAGAAATGAGGGGGTCCTTCTAGAGAAATGAGGGAGGGTCCTACTAGAGAAATGAGGGGGGTCCTACTAGAGAAATGAGGGAGGGTCCTACTAGAGAAATGAGGGGGGTCCTACTAGAGAAATGAGGGGGTCCTACTAGAGAAATGAGGGGGGTCCTACTATAGAAATGAGGGGTCCTACTAGAGAATTGAGGGTGGGGGTCCTACTATAGAAATGGGGGTTCTACTAGAGAAATAGAGGGGGGTCCTGATAGAGAAATGAGGGAGGTCCTACTAGGGAAATGAGAGGGGTCCTACTAGAGAAATGAGGGGGGGGGGGGTCCTACTAGAGAAATGAGGGGGGTCCTACTAGAGAAATGAGGGAGGTCCTACTAGAGAAATGAGGGGGTCCTTTTAGAGAAATGAGGGGGTCCTACTAGAGAAATGAGGGGGGGTCCTACTAGAGAAATGAAGGGGTCCTACTAGAGAAATGAGGGGGGGGTCCTACTAGAGAAATGAGGGGGGTCCTACTAGAGAAATGAGGGAGGTCCTACTAGAGAAATGAGGGGGTCCTTCTAGAGAAATGAGGGGGGTCCTACTAGAGAAATGAGGGGGGTCCTACTAGAGAAATGAGGGGGGTCCTACTAGAGAAACGGGGGGTCCTACTAGAGAAATGAGGGGGGTCCTACTAGAGAAATGAGGGAGGGTCCTACTAGAGAAATGAGGGGGGTCCTACTAGAGAAATGAGGGAGGGTCCTTCTAGAGAAATGAGGGGGGTCCTACTAGGGAAATGAGGGGGGTCCTACTAGAGAAATGGGGGGGGGTCCTACTAGAGAAATGAGGGGGGTCCTACTAGAGAAATGAGGGAGGTCCTACTAGAGAAATGAGGGGGTCCTTCTAGAGAAATGAGGGGGTCCTTCTAGAGAAATGAGGGAGGGTCCTACTAGAGAAATGAGGGAGGGTTCTACTAGAGAAATGAAGGGGTCCTACTAGAGGAATGAGGGGGTCCTACTAGAGAAATGAGGGGGGTCCAACTCCTACTAGAGAAATGAGGGGGGTCCTACTAGAGAAATGAGGGGGGTCCTACTAGAGAAATGAGGGGGGGTCCTACTAGAAAAATGAGGGGGGTCCTACTAGAGAAATGAGGGGGTCCTACTAGAGAAATGAGGGGGGTCCTACTAGAGAAATGAGGGAGGGTCCTACTAGAGAAATGAGGGAGGGTCCTACTAGAGAAATGAGAGAGGGTCCTACTAGAGAAATGAGGGGGGTCCTACTAGAGAAATGAGGGGGGGTCCTGCTAGAGAAATGAGGGGGTCCTACTAGAGAAATGAGGGGGGTCCTACTAGAGAAATGAGGGGGTCCTACTAGAGAAATGAGGGGGGTCCTACTAGAGAAATGAGGGGGGTCCAACTCCTACTAGAGAAATGAGGGGGGTCCTACTAGAGAAATGAGGGGGGGTCCTACTAGAGAAATGAGGGGGGTCCTACTAGAGAAATGAGGGAGGGTCCTACTAGAGAAATGAGGGGGGTCCTACTAGGGAAATGAGGGGGGTCCTACTACAGAAATGAGGGGGGGGGTCCTACTAGAGAAATGAGTGGGTCCTACTAGAGAAATGAGGGAGGTCCTACTAGAGAAATGAGGGGGTCCTTCTAGAGAAATGAGGGGGTCCTTTTAGAGAAATGAGGGAGGGTCCTACTAGAGAAATGAGGGGGGTCCTACTAGAGAAATGAGGGGGGTCCTACTAGAGAAATGAGGGGGGTGCAACTCCTACTAGAGAAATGAGGGGGGTCCTACTAGAGAAATGAGGGGGGGTCCTACTAGAGAAATGAGGTGGGGTCCTACTAGAGAAATGAGGGGGGTCCTACTAGAGAAATGAGGGAGGGTCCTACTAGAGAAATGAGGGGGTCCTTCTAGAGAAATGAGGGAGGGTCCTACTAGAGAAATGAGGGGGGTCCTACTAGAGAAATGAGGGAGGGTCCTACTAGAGAAATGAGGGGGGTCCTACTAGAGAAATGAGGGGGTCCTACTAGAGAAATGAGGGGGGTCCTACTATAGAAATGAGGGGTCCTACTAGAGAATTGAGGGTGGGGGTCCTACTATAGAAATGGGGGTTTTACTAGAGAAATAGAGGGGGGTCCTGATAGAGAAATGAGAGGGGTTCTGATAGAAAAATGAGGGGGGTCCTGATAGAGAAATGAGAGGGGGGGCTGTTAGAGAACTGAGGGTGGTCCTGCTAGAGGAATGAGGGGGGTCCTGATAGAGAAATGAGGGGATGGGGGTCATGATAGAGAAATGAGGGATCCTGCTAGATGAGGGGGTCCTGCTAGAGAAAAGAGAGGGGGGGCTGGTAGGAAATGAGGGGGGTCCTGCTGGAGAAATGAGGGGGGGTCCTGCTGGAGAAATGAGGGGGGTCCTGATAGAGAAATGAGGGGGGTCCTACTAGAGAAATGAGGGGGGTCCTACTACAGAAATGAGAGGGGGTCCTACTAGAGAAATGAGGGGGTCCTACTAGAGAAATGAGGGGGGTCCTACTATATAAATGGGGGGGTCCTATTAGAGAAATGAGGGGGGTCCTACTAGAGAAATGAGGGGATGGGGGGTCCTGATAGAGAAACATTGGGATGGGGGTCATGATAGAGAAATGAGGGATCCTGCTAGAGGAAGGGGGGTTCTGCTAGAGAAATGAGGGGGGGTCCTGCTAGATGAGGGGGGTCCTGCTAGAGAAATGAGAGGGGGGCTGTTAGAGAACTGAGGGGGGTCCTGCTAGAGGAATGAGGGGGGGTCCTACTATATAAATGGGGGGGTCCTATTAGAGAAATGAGGGGGGTCCTACTAGAGAAATGAGGGGGGTCCTACTAGAGAAATGAGGGGATGGGGGGTCCTGATAGAGAAACGAGGGGGGGGGTTCTACTAGAGAAATGGAGGGGGTCCTGATAGAGAAATGAGGGGATGGTGGGGTCCTGATAGAGAAATGAGGGGATGGTGGGGTCCTGATAGAGAAATGAGAGGGGTCCTGCTAGATGAGTGGGGTCCTGCTAGGGGACGGGATCCTGCTGGAGAAATGAGGGGGATCCTGCTAGAGGAATGAGGGGGGCTGGTAGGGAAATGAGGGGGGTCCTACTAGAAGAATGAGGAGATGGGGTTTGGTAATGATGGACAGTAGAGATCATCTACAGTATCTGACAAAAGTAAGTACACCCCCCAGTGACATTTCTGTAAATCTTTCCTTCTATCTTTTCATGTGACAACACTGAAGAAATGACACTTGTCTACAATGTAAAGTAGTGAGTGTACAGCTTGTATAACAGTGTAAATTTGCTGTCCCCTCAAAATAACTCAACACACAGCCATTAATGTCTAAACCGCTGGCAACAAAAGTCAGTACACCCCTAAGTGAAAATCTCCAAATTGGGCCCTATTAGCCATTTTCCCTCCCCGGTGTCATGTGACTCGTTAGTGTTACAAGGTCTCAGGTGTGAATGGGGAGCAGGTGTGTTAAATTTGGTGTTATCGCTCTCACTCTCCCATACTGGTCACTGGAAGTACAACATGGCACCTCATGGCAAAGAACTCTCTGAGGATCTGAAAAAAAGAATTGTTGCTCTACATAAAGATGGCCTAGGCTATAAGAAGATTGCCAAGACTCTGAAACTGAGCTGCAGCACGGTGGCCAAGACCATACAGCGGTATAACAGGACAGGTTCCACTCAGAACAGGCCTCGGCATGGTCCACCAAAGAAGTTGAGGTCACGTGCTCAGCGTCATATCCAGAGGTTGTCTTTGGGAAATAGACGTATGAGTGCTGCCAGCATTGCTGCAGAGGTTGTAGGGGTGGGGGGTCAGCCTGTCAGTGCTCAGACCATACGCCACACACTGCTTAAAATTGGTCTGCATGGCTGTCATCCCAGAAGGAAGCCTCTTCTAAAGATGATGCACAAGAAAGTCCACAAACAGTGTGCTGAAGACAAGCAGACTAAGGACATGGATTACTGGAACCATGTCCTGTGGTCTGATGAGACCAAGATAAACGTATTTGGTTCAGATGGTGACAAGCGTGTGTGGGGGCAACCAGGTGAGGAGGACAAAGACAAGTGTGTCTTGTCTACAGTCAAGCATGGTGGTGGGAGTGTCATGGTCTGGGGCTACATGAGTGCTGCCAGCACTGGGGGGCTACAGATCATTGAGGGGACCATGAATGCCAACATGTACTGTGACCTACTGAAGCAGAGCATGATCCCCTCCCTTCAGAGACTGGGCCGCAGGGCAGTATTCCAACATGATAACCACCCCAAACACACCTCCAAGACCACCACTGCCTTGCTAAAGAAGCTGAGGGTAAAGGTGATGGACTGGCCAAGCATGTCTCCAGACCTAAACCCTATTGATCATCTGTGGGACATCTTTAAACGGAAGGTGGAGGAGCGCAAGGTCTCTAACATCCACCAGCTCTGTGATGTCATCATGGAGGAGGGGAAGAGGACTCCAGTGACAACCTGTGAAGCTCTGGTGACCTCCATGCCCAAGAGGGTTAAGGCAGTGCTGGAAAATAATGGTGGCCACACAAAATATTGACACTTTGGGCCCAATTTGGAGATTTTCACTTAGGGGTGTCCTGACTTTTGTTGCCAGCGGTTTAGACATTAATGGCTGTGTGTTGAGTTATTTTGAGGGGACAGCAAATTTACACTGTTATACAAGCTGTACACTCACTACTTTACATTGTAGACAAGTGTCATTTCTTCAGTGTTGTCACATGAAAAGAGAGAAGAAAAGATTTACACCAATGTCACTGAGGGGTGTACTTACTTTTGTCAGATACTGTATATACTGTATGAGCGGAGTGTGTGTGGGGGAATTATGGGCGGAGTGAGGGGTAGTTATGGAAAGAATGGGGTAGTTATGGGCAGAGTGCAGTAATTATGGGCGGAGTGCGGTAATTATGGCCGGAGTAGGGTAATTATGGGCGGTATGACGGGAGGGCCCGTGGAACTCAGAATCCCTTGGAAAGGTTGGGATGCCCTTGTTTCAGCTCCCCATATACCTCTTATGTCTAAGTCACCCTGTGCTATCCTGGCACAGGGCGAGTGAGAAAATATATCTTGGATTACTTAAAATGGCACAATAATATTTCTCTACAGTGTCTCCCAGGATATATGTAGAGACTATTCTTGGTTTGTTTGATTCTGAACTCATCATGTTAGTAGAGAGGGCTGATCACATTGTCCTTTGTACAATGTAGGAGACGGGCTGACTCCTAGTGGAGCTCCTGCTATTGTGTGAAGGAGTTCTGTGTTTATACTTATGATAATGTATAATGTACTGTGTGAGGCTCGGTGACAACAAGTCTGACCTGTAGTGAAATCCTGATTAATCATACAATGCTCAGGAGGACACGGAGTCACATCGGCTGCTTTAAGGGATTAGTTAATTAGCTCTTGTTAGTTAGGTTTCTGGTTACAGGTGTATTGTTGGAGTAATATGAGCAGGGGGGGGGGCTCCTCTTCTACTGTATATAAGACTTGTATTTCGGTTCTAATAAACAGTCCATGTTCAGCAACTAAACAAGTATCGTCTTGTTTTGTCCTTGTGAGCGGTTGGAATATCTGATATCTATATTCAGACTGGGAGGAAGTGGTATATGACGAAAGCACTCAAGCGGAGTGGGGGACGTTTCGTTACAGGCGGAGTGGGGGGGTAGTTATGGGCGGAGTGGGGGTAGTTATGGGCGAAGTGAGGGGGTTATGGGTGGAGTGGGGGGGAATTATGGGTGGAGTGGGGGGGAATTATGAGCGGACTGGGGGGTAGTTATAGGTGGAGTGGGATAGTTATGAGCGGAGTGGGGGTAGTTATGGGTGGAGTGAGGGGGTTATGGGCAGAGTGAGGGGGTTATGGGTGGAGTGGGGGGGGAATTATGGGTGGAGTGGGGGGGAATTATGAGCGGACTGGGGGGTAGTTATAGGTGGAGTGGGATAGTTATGGGCGGAGTGGGGGTAGTTATAGGCGGAGTGAGGGGGTTATGGGCGGAGTGAGGGGGTTATGGGTGGAGTGAGGGGGTTATGGGTGGAGTGAGGGGGTTATGGGTGGAGTGGGGGGGGATTATGGGTGGAGTGGGGGGGAATTATGAGCGGACTGGGGGGTAGTTATAGGTGGAGTGGGATAGTTATGGGCGGAGTGGGGGGGGATTATGGGTGGAGTGGGGGGGAATTATGAGCGGACTGGGGGTAGTTATAGGTGGAGTGGGATAGTTATGGGCGGAGTGGGGGGGAATTATGGGTGGAGTGGGGGGGGGGAATTATGAGCAGACTGGGGGGTAGTTATAGGTGGAGTGGGATAGTTATGGGCGGAGTGGGGGGGAATTATGAGCAGACTGGGGGGGTAGTTATAGGCGGAGTGGGGTAGTTATGGGCAGAGTGGGGTAGTTATGGCAGAGTGGGGGGGGATTGTGGGCGGAGTGGGGGAATTATGTGAGGAGTGGGGTGGGAAGGGAATTATGAGCAGAGTGGGGGTTAGTTATGGGCTGAGTGGGGGGGAATTATGGCCAGAGTGGGGGGGATTATGGGTGGAGTGGGGGGAGAATTATGAGCGGAGTGGGGGGAGAATTATGGGCGGAGTAGGAGCGGAATTATAGGCAGAGTGAGAGGGGGATTATGGGTGGAGTGGGGGGGGAATTATAGGTGGAGTGGGGGGTATTTATGGGCGGAGGATTATGAGAAGGGTGGGGATCTACCCTGCAGCCCATTCATCGCATCTCTTGTTATCTCTGCAGGGTGGGGCTGCCATACACAGTGGGGAACGTGAAGATCCAAGCCGTCTCCGGATACGTGGTTGTGCGGCAGCAGTACATCTTCTCCATGGCTTGGGATGGGAACTCCTCCGTGTATCTGAAGATGAGTCCTGATTATTTTGGGAGGACGCACGGACTTTGCGGAAATAATAACTGGATTCCTCAGGATGATCTGGTGACCAGCTACGGTGAGACCCCGAAATTTATCAACCTGAACCCCCAGAATGTTCTTTATGTGGAAACACCAAATATTATCAAATATCAGCCGAGCCACCACCACCGCATAACACAGAATTCCCAGAGCACTGTGGGTTACCTAAAGAGAGCATTCTCTGTCTGCATTGAGACTGGCTTTGTCTGATTGGAATGTGGGACCGATCCCTTGAATTAGGGAGGAGTCATAGAGGAGCAATCTCTGCAATGCAGCTTTAGCTATTGAGCTCTATAAACAAAAGGCTTTCACTAAAGTGGGTAAGGAGAATGATGGTGAGGGCTCCACCTGCTGGCTAGAGTAGAAGTTTTGATATGTGAGGTGTCACACCTCGTCCTGCCTGCAATATATGAGATGTGAAGAAGGCGGTTCCCGTGTTACGGTCTCATACGGTTAATATTGATCTGTGTGTATATATTATTGGAAAGCGCTGCGCAAACTGTTGGCGCTATATAAATCCTGTATAATAATAAATGATAATAATAATAACGTGTTCTCATACGGTGAATATTGATCTGTATGTATATAACGTGTTCTCATACGGTGAATATTGATCTGTATGTATATAACGTGTTCTCATACGGTGAATATTGATCTGTATGTATATAACGTGTTCTCATACGGTGAATATTGATCTGTATGTATATAACGTGTTCTCATACGGTGAATATTGATCTGTATGTATATAACGTGTTCTCATACGGTGAATATTGATCTGTATGTATGTAACGTGTTCTCATACGGTGAATAGTGATCTGTATGTATATAACGTGTTCTCATACGGTGAATATTGATCTGTATGTATATAACGTGTTCTCATACGGTGAATATTGATCTGTATGTATAACATTTTCTCTCTCTCATAAATCTTCAGGAAAATTGACGGAAAACATTGAAGAGTTTGTGAACAGCTGGAGAGAAGATCTGCCCCATAAATCCTCCCCCGCTGCTCCTTTACTGTACGAACCGCCATGTGCCAAGACAAGTCCGCGTGTGACACAGGTACGGCTTCTACCTGCTTCTAGAGACCGGGGAGGGGGGTGTCTAGGTGTCCTTGTTGTCTGGAATGGGCTCTATGCCCCTCTGGGCCCTGTGCCCCTCTCCTCTGGGCCCTGGGCCCCCCCGGGCCCTGTGCCCCTCCCCTCTGGGCCCTGTGCTGTGCCCCCCCCCCCGGCCCTGTGCCCCTCCCCTCCCCTCTGGGCCCTGTGCCCCTCCCCTCCCCACTGGGCCCTGGGCCCCCCCGGGCCCTGTGCCCCTCCCCTCTGGGCCCTGTGCTGTGCCCCCCCTGGCCCTGTGCCCCTCCCCTCCCCTCTAGGCCCTGTGCCCCTCCCCTCCCCACTGGGCCCTGGGCCCCTCCCCTCTGGGCCCTGTGCTGTGCCCCCCCGGGCCCTGTGCCCCTCTTCTCTGGGCCCTGTGCTGTGCCCCCCCCCGGCCCTGTGCCCCTCCCCTCCCCTCTAGGCCCTGTGCCCCTCCCCTCCCCACTGGGCCCTGGGCCCCTCCCCTCTGGGCCCTGTGCTGTGCCCCCCCGGGCCCTGTGCCCCTCCCCTCCTCTCTGGGCCCTGTGCCCCTCCCCATCTTGGCCCTGTGCCCCTCCCCTCTGGGCCCTGTGCCCCTCCCCCTCTCTGCACGCACTTATCATCACATTCTAAGATAATGTTTACCCATCAATAGATATTTCTCCATCGTCCATTGAGGGACACAGGAATTCAAACTCAGTCGGGTTATACTGTCGGCACCTACAGGATATTGGAACAATTGCAGAGCAGGTGTAGGCCAGCCCCTGTATAGCCCTTCCTCTACCCAGCATGCCTTTGTTTTTAGTCCTAGGAGGTTGGACACCATTTCTAAGTCTAATTTTTTGCTTTGCTTCATAGAAATATTCCTCTGTACATTGCTGATAAGCTGAATCATACATAGCAGCTCTCCGGCTCTATATTTCCTCCTTATGTGGAGTCTGTAACGGACATGGCCAGCCTGGACCTTCACCTCTGCGCACTGCATTGAGGAGTATGGGCTGTGGGGCGCTTTCCATGGCACCGGTCTCACCCCGACTCTGAAGACTCAGTGAGGGAGGCCAGTTGGGCTGAAGGCCCGGGAGCCACCTCACCATTTGCACTGCAGGGCACCTTTCCAAATCTCCCACCACTGATGCGTTTCACCTCAGTGAGGGTTAAAGCTGAGGGATCGAGCATTGATGTCACTGGTCTGGTGGAGGTCTTTGTGTGCGTTTGGCCCTCATTGTTATTGGAGACCTCTACTGTTATTGGGGACCTCTATTGTTATTGGGGACCTCTATTGTTATTGGGGACCTCTATTGTTATAAGGAACCTCTATTGTTATTGGGGACCTCTATTGTTATTGGGTTATTCTCAGTGTCTCCTTCAGCTCTCTCGGGTGGGACCAAGGCCTCCCCCATGTCTACAGGAACCTCCATGTCCACTCTGAATGTCCTGTGCCCAGTTACTGGAGCAATCTGCCCAGTTACTGGAGCAATCTGCCCACAGAGCATTCCTCAGCCCTGTTCCCTGCAGAGTCCATCTCCTGAACCCATAAATCAATCCATGCCCGTGGGGGCCTCCTGTCCCAGCCGTCTATCTCAGGAGATGCTGTTCTTGGGCCTCCGTGGTCTCCTGCAGTGGGCTATGATTCACGGGGGGTGGGGGGTGGTTGGGTCTTATTGATGAAGGACATATCACCCTACCACTGGAGTATCACCCTGACGGGTCCTGAGCCCCAGCTGACAAAGAGCCTGTAGGTAGGTGGTGGTGCCCTTTTAATGAGACCACTCCTCTGGTGATGTCATTAGGAGGAGTTATGTGCCCTTTTATATTCTGGTGTGGGTGGAGCCCTGGAGCCCTGGGGAGAAGGTGGATGGAAACTGACCACCCCAACCTACAGCATGTACAATAAGCCTGTAGCCTGAAGAGTGGCCCGCCTTCTGGGCTTTAACCTGGGACGATGTGAGGACCCTCCACTGGGGGACTCATGAAGGAGTGTTTGGGAAGATGGCCGGACTCTATGGGTTTGAGTTTCTGGCACTATAGTTGGGAGAGAGTGAAGATGGGGAATTGTTGTGTCAGTTAGGTCAGTATAGGTGGGCCATTGGCTGGGAGTATTTGTGAGAAAACATGGCAGAGCCCCTTTGATAGACAAGTATGTGTCCAATCTGGAGACGGGAGCTGGGCCAGCCTGGCAGGAAATGCTGCCCAATCGAGTCGGAACAAGCCGGAACATTTCCTCTTTTATAACGAGTTTATAATCTGGGACTCTGTGCCCATTATGGATGCCCCAGTCACTCACAGAATTACCCCCAAAAGGTTGAAGGTGCGCTCACTTTTCAGGCCTTCAGTGGTGGACGGGTAAATTCTCTCCATAGTTCCCAGTTTGAAGTGCCTGGATTGGCCCTCCGGCTTGTGTTGGATGTGTCAGACTTGTGTTAAAATCCCTCAGAGGATCCCTCCACCATTGGGGTAGTCCCCCAATATAGTCCCTGGTGCAGGGAGTGAGTGCAGGGAATGTCTGGAGCTTCATGCTTTAGTTCCCTCCCCTGGGCTGATGTCTGTAAAGAGGTGGAGGAACTCTGACCAGATCCACATAGGGAGGGGATACACTCCAGCAAGCAGTTACCCCAGGTTTGTGCTACTTTTCAGAAGGGCCATTAGCCTGTAATGGACTCTTGCTATTAATCTACAAAGGACTGTGAGTATGTACAGAAGAAAGCAGTTCAGATTTGTTCTCATGACACAACACAGGAAGCACCTTCATGGCTAACAGAGGACAGAATTTGAATTAGACTTGAGAAACTTAACATTAATAAATCACCGGGACCAGATGGCTTGCACCTTAGGGTACTTAGGGAACTAAGTCAAGTAATTGCCAGACCATTGTTCCTAATTTTTACAGATAGTCTACTGACTGGAATGGTACCAGCTGATTGGAGAAAAGCCAATGTAGCTCCAATATTTAAAAAAGGGCCCCTAAATACACCCCTGGGCATTACAGACCAGTTAGCCTAACATCAATAGTATGTAAACTCTTGGAGGGGATGATAAGGGACTATATACAAGATTTTAGTAATAAGAATGATATCATTAGCAGTAATCAGCATGGATTCATGAAGAATCGTTCTTGCCAAACCAATCTATTAACCTTCTATGAGGAGGTGAGTTGCCATCTAGATAAAGGAAGGCCCGTAGACGTGGTGTATCTGGATTTTGCAAAAGCATTTGACACAGTTTCCCATAAACGTTTACTGTACAAAATAAGGTCCGTTGGCATGGACCATAGGGTGAGTACATGGATTGAAAACTGGCTACTAGGGCGAGTTCAGAGGGTGGTGATAAATGGGGAGTACTCAGAGGATATAATTTCAATATATAAATACTGTACTGGTGACCCCACAATATACAAATACCGGACTGGTGACCCCACAATATATAAATACCGGACTGTTGACCCCACAATATACAAATACCGGACTGGTGACCCCACAATATACAAATACCGGACTGGTGACCCCACAATATACAAATACCGGACTGGTGACCCCACAATATATAAATACCGGACTGGTGACCCCACAATATACAAATACCGGACTGGTGACCCCACAATATACAAATACCGGACTGGTGACCCCAAAATATACAAATACCGGACTGGTGACCCCACAATATATAAATACCGGACTGGTGAACCCACAATATATAAATACCGGACTGGTGACCCCACAATATATAAACACCGGACTGGTGACCCCACAATATATAAATACCGTACTGGTGACCCCACAATAGGGAGAAAACTTTTTTGCAGAAGGGAGTTTAACAAGACTCGTGGCCACTCATTAAAATTAGAAGAAAAGAGGTTTAACCTTAAACTACGTAGAGGGTTCTTTACTGTAAGAGCGGCAAGGATGTGGAATTCCCTTCCACAGGTGGTGGACTCAGCGGGGAGCATTGATAGTTTCAAGAAACTATTAGATAATCACCTGAATGACCACAACATACAGGGATATGTAATGTAATACTGACATATAATCACACACATAGGTTGGACTTGATGGACTTGTGTCTTTCTTTGACCTCACCTACTATGTAATAATATGTAACTATGTAAGATTTTTGTACAGAGATATATCTTATGGATATCTCATGTTAGATACGTTGTGAAACCTGTTCACTCTCATTTGTATCCCGGGACCTTCCTTCCCCCCGAATTCCGGGACTTGGGCCTTCCCCTGGCAGACTGACTTCTCTCCTCTGGGGACTCGTTCTTCTGGGAATATTTCCTGTGGGGACGAATTCTTTTGGGAATATTTCCTGTGGGGACTCATTCTTCTGGGAATATTTCCTGTGGGGACTCGTTCTTCTGGGAATATTTCCTGTAGGGACTCGTTCTTCTGGGAATATTTCCTGTGAGGACTCGTTCTTCTGGGAATATTTCCTGTCAGGACTTGTTCTTTTGGGAATATTTCCTGTGGGGACTAATTCTTTTGGGAATATTTCCTGTGGGGACTCGTTCTTCTGGGAATATTTCCTGTGGGGACTCATTCTTCTGGGAATATTTCCTAGCATTGCCCCTCTTCTGGGAATATTTTCTGTGGGGACTCGTTCTTTTGGGAATATTTCCTGTGGGGACTCGTTCTTCTGGGAATATTTCCTCTGGGGACTCGTTCTTCTGGGAATATTTCCTCTGGGGACTCGTTCTTCTGGGAATATTTCCTGTGGGGACTCATTCTTCTGGGAATATTTCCTCTGGGGACTCGTTCTTCTGGGAATATTTCCTCTGGGGACTCGTTCTTCTGGGAATATTTCCTGTGGGGACTCATTCTTCTGGGAATATTTCCTGTGGGGACTCGTTCTTCTGGGAATATTTCCTGTGGGGACTCATTCTTCTGGGAATATTTCCTGTGGGGACTCGTTCTTCTGGGAATATTTCCTGTGGGGACTCGTTCTTCTGGGAACATTTCCCAGCGTTGCCCTTCTTCTGGGAATATTTCCTGTGGGGAATCGTTCTTTTGGGAATATTTCCTGTGGGGACTCGTTCTTCTGGGAATATTTTCTGTGGGGACTCGTTCTTCTGGGAATATTTCCTCTGGGGACTCGTTCTTCTGGGAATATTTCCTGTGGGGACTAATTCTTTTGGGAATATTTCCTGTGGGGACTCATTCTTCTGGGAATATTTCCTGTGGGGACTCGTTCTTCTGGGAATATTTCCTGTGGGGACTCGTTCTTCTGGGAATATTTCCTGTGAGGACTCGTTCTTCTGGGAATATTTCCTGTCAGGACTTGTTCTTTTGGGAATATTTCCTGTGGGGACTAATTCTTTTGGGAATATTTCCTGTGGGGACTCGTTCTTCTGGGAATATTTCCTGTGGGACTCGTTCTTCTGGGAATATTTCCTGTGAGGACTCGTTCTTCTGGGAATATTTCCTGTGGGGACTCGTTCTTCTGGGAATATTTCCTGTGGGGACTCGTTCTTCTGGGAATATTTCCTGTGGGGACTCGTTCTTCTTGAAATATTTCCTGTGAGGACTCGTTCTTCTGGGAATATTTCCTCTGGGGACTTGTTCTTCTGGGAATATTTCCTGTGGGGACTCGTTCTTTTCGAAATATTTCCTGTGGGGACTCGTTCTGGGAATATTTCCTGTGGGGACTCGTTCTGGGAATATTTCCTGTGGGGACTCGTTCTTCTGGCAATATTTCCCAGCGTTGCCCTTCTTCTGGGAATATTTCCTGTGGGGACTCGTTCTTTTGGGAATATTTCCTGTGGGGACTCGTTCTTCTGGGAATATTTCCTGTGGGGATTCGTTCTTCTGGGAATATTTCCTGTGGGGACTCGTTCTTCTGGGAATATTTCCTGTGGGGACTCATTCTATTGGGAATATTTCCTGTGGGGACTCGTTCTTCTGGGAATATTTCCTGTGGGGACTCATTCTTCTGGGAATATTTCCTGTGGGGACTTGTTCTTTTGGGAATATTTCCTGTGGGGACTAATTCTTTTGGGAATATTTCCTGTGGGGACTCATTCTTCTGGGAATATTTCCTGTGAGGACTCGTTCTTCTGGGAATATTTCCTGTGGGGACTCGTTCTGCTGGGAATATTTCCTGTGGGGACTCATTCTTCTGGGAATACTTCCAGTGGGGAATCGTTCTTCTGGGAATATTTCCTGTGAGGACTCGTTCTTCTGGGAATATTTCCTGTGGGGACTCGTTCTTCTGGGAATATTTCCTGTGGGGACTCGTTCTTCTGGGAATATTTCCTGTGGGGACTCGTTCTTCTTGAAATATTTCCTGTGAGGACTCGTTCTTCTGGGAATATTTCCTCTGGGGACTTGTTCTTCTGGGAATATTTCCTGTGGGGACTCGTTCTTTTCGAAATATTTCCTGTGGGGACTCGTTCTGGGAATATTTCCTGTGGGGACTCGTTCTGGGAATATTTCCTGTGGGGACTCGTTCTTCTGGCAATATTTCCCAGCGTTGCCCTTCTTCTGGGAATATTTCCTGTGGGGACTCGTTCTTTTGGGAATATTTCCTGTGGGGACTCGTTCTTCTGGGAATATTTCCTGTGGGGATTCGTTCTTCTGGGAATATTTCCTGTGGGGACTCGTTCTTCTGGGAATATTTCCTGTGGGGACTCATTCTATTGGGAATATTTCCTGTGGGGACTCGTTCTTCTGGGAATATTTCCTGTGGGGACTCATTCTTCTGGGAATATTTCCTGTGGGGACTTGTTCTTTTGGGAATATTTCCTGTGGGGACTAATTCTTTTGGGAATATTTCCTGTGGGGACTCATTCTTCTGGGAATATTTCCTGTGAGGACTCGTTCTTCTGGGAATATTTCCTGTGGGGACTCGTTCTGCTGGGAATATTTCCTGTGGGGACTCATTCTTCTGGGAATACTTCCAGTGGGGAATCGTTCTTTTGGGAATATTTCCTGTGGGGACTCGTTCTTCTGGGAATATTTCCTGTGAGGACTCGTTCTTGTGGGAATATTTCCTGTGGGGACTCGTTCTTCTGGGAATATTTCCTGTGGGGACTCGTTCTTCTGGGAATACTTCCTGTGAGGACTCGTTCTTCTGGGAATATTTCCTGTGGGGACTCGTTCTTCTGGGAATATTTCCTCTGGGGACTCGTTCTTCTCGGAATATTTCCTGTGGGGACTCGTTCTTCTTGAAATATTTCCTGTGAGGACTCGTTCTTCTGGGAATATTTCCTGTGGGGACTCGTTCTTTTTGGAAAATTTCCTGTGGGGACTCGTTCTTCTGGGAATATTTCCTGTGGGGACTCGTTCTTCTGGGAATATTTCCCAGCGTTGCCCTTCTTCTGGGAATATTTCCTGTGGGGACTCGTTCTTTTGGGAATATTTCCTGTGGGGACTCGTTCTTTTGGGAATATTTCCTGTGGGGACTCGTTCTTCTGGGAATATTTCCTCTGGGGACTCGTTCTTCTGGGAATATTTCCTGTGGGGACTCATTCTTCTGGGAATATTTCCTCTGGGGACTCGTTCTTCTGGGAATATTTCCTCTGGGGACTCGTTCTTCTGGGAATATTTCCTGTGGGGACTCATTCTTCTGGGAATATTTCCTGTGGGGACTCGTTCTTCTGGGAATATTTCCTGTGGGGACTCGTTCTTCTGGGAATATTTCCTGTGAGGACTCGTTCTTCTGGGAATATTTCCTGTGGGGACTTGTTCTTTTGGGAATATTTCCTGTGGGGACTAATTCTTTTGGGAATATTTCCTGTGGGTACTCGTTCTTCTGGGAATATTTCCTGTGGGGACTCGTTCTTCTGGGAATATTTCCTGTGGGGACTCATTCTTCTGGGAATATTTCCAGTGGGGGCTCGTTCTTCTGGGAATATTTCCTCTAGGGACTCGTTCTTTTGGGAATATTTCCTGTGGGGACTAATTTTTTTTGAATATTTCCTGTGGGGACTCATTCTTCTGGGAATATTTCCTGTGGGACTCGTTCTTCTGGGAATATTTCCTGTGGGACTCGTTCTTCTGGGAATATTTCCTGTGAGGACTCGTTCTTCTGGGAATATTTCCTGTGGGGACTCGTTCTGCTGGGAATATTTCCTGTGGGGACTCATTTTTCTGGGAATATTTCCAGTGGGGAATCGTTCTTTTGGGAATATTTCCTGTGGGGACTCGTTCTTCTGGGATTATTTCCTGTGAGGACTCGTTCTTCTGGGAATATTTCCTGTGGGGACTCGTTCTTCTGGGAATATTTCCTGTGGGGACTCGTTCTTCTGGGAATATTTCCTGTGAGGACTCGTTCTTCTGGGAATATTTCCTGTGGGGACTCGTTCTTCTGGGAATATTTCCTCTGGGGACTCGATCTTCTGGGAATATTTCCTGTGGGGACTCGTTCTTCTGGGAATATTTCCTGATGGGACTCGTTCTTCTTGAAATATTTCCTGTGAGGACTCGTTCTTCTGGGAATATTTCCTCTGGGGACTTGTTCTTCTGGGAATATTTCCTGTGGGGACTTGTTCTTCTGGGAATATTTCCTGTGGGGACTCGTTCTTTTCGGAATATTTCCTGTGGGGACTCGTTCTTCTGGGAATATTTCCTGTGGGGACTCGTTCTTCTGGGAATATTTCCCAGCGTTGCCCTTCTTCTGGGAATATTTCCTGTGGGGACTCGTTCTTTTGGGAATATTTCCTGTGGGGACTCGTTCTTCTGGGAATATTTCCTCTGGGGACTCGTTCTTCTGGGAATATTTCCTGTGGGGACTCGTTCTTCTGGGAATATTTCCTGTGGGGACTCATTCTTCTGGGAATATTTCCTGTGAGGACTCGTTCTTCTGGGAATATTTCCTGTGGGGACTCGTTCTGCTGGGAATATTTCCTGTGGGGACTCATTTTTCTGGGAATATTTCCAGTGGGGAATCGTTCTTTTGGGAATATTTCCTGTGGGGACTCGTTCTTCTGGGATTATTTCCTGTGAGGACTCGTTCTTCTGGGAATATTTCCTGTGGGGACTCGTTCTTCTGGGAATATTTCCTGTGGGGACTCGTTCTTCTGGGAATATTTCCTGTGAGGACTCGTTCTTCTGGGAATATTTCCTGTGGGGACTCGTTCTTCTGGGAATATTTCCTCTGGGGACTCGATCTTCTGGGAATATTTCCTGTGGGGACTCGTTCTTCTGGGAATATTTCCTGATGGGACTCGTTCTTCTTGAAATATTTCCTGTGAGGACTCGTTCTTCTGGGAATATTTCCTCTGGGGACTTGTTCTTCTGGGAATATTTCCTGTGGGGACTTGTTCTTCTGGGAATATTTCCTGTGGGGACTCGTTCTTTTCGGAATATTTCCTGTGGGGACTCGTTCTTCTGGGAATATTTCCTGTGGGGACTCGTTCTTCTGGGAATATTTCCCAGCGTTGCCCTTCTTCTGGGAATATTTCCTGTGGGGACTCGTTCTTTTGGGAATATTTCCTGTGGGGACTCGTTCTTCTGGGAATATTTCCTCTGGGGACTCGTTCTTCTGGGAATATTTCCTGTGGGGACTCGTTCTTCTGGGAATATTTCCTGTGGGGACTCATTCTTCTGGGAATATTTCCTCTGGGGACTCGTTCTTCTGGGAATATTTCCTCTGGGGACTCGTTCTTCTGGGAATATTTCCTGTGGGGACTCATTCTTCTGGGAATATTTCCTGTGGGGACTCGTTCTTCTGGGAATATTTCCTGTGAGGACCCGTTCTTCTGGGAATATTTCCTGTGGGGACTTGTTCTTTTGGGAATATTTCCTGTGGGGACTAATTCTTTTGGGAATATTTCCTGTGGGGACTCGTTCTTCTGTGAATATTTCCTGTGGGGACTCGTTCTTCTGGGAATATTTCCTGTGGGGACTCATTCTTCTGGGAATATTTCCAATGGGGACTCGTTCTTTTGGGAATATTTCCTGTGGGGACTCGTTCTTCTGGGAATATTTCCTGTGAGGACTCATTCTTCTGGGAATATTTCCTGTGGGGACTTGTTCTTTTGGGAATATTTCCTGTGAGAACTCTTTCTTCTGGGAATATTTCCTGTGGGGACTTGTTCTTTTGGGAATATTTCCTGTGGGGACTAATTCTTTTGGGAATATTTCCTGTGAGGACTCGTTCTTCTGGGAATATTTCCTGTGAGGACTCGTTCTTCTGGGAATATTTCCTGTGGGGACTCGTTCTTCTGGGAATATTTCCTGTGGGGACTCGTTCTTCTGGGAATATTTCCAGTGGGGACTCGTTCTTCTGGGAATATTTCCTGTGGGGACTCGTTCTTCTGGGAATACTTCCTGTGAGGACTCGTTCTTCTGGGAATATTTCCTGTGGGGACTCGTTCTTCTGGGAATATTTCCTCTGGGGACTCGTTCTTCTCGGAATATTTCCTGTGGGGACTCGTTCTTCTTGAAATATTTCCTGTGGGGACTCGTTCTTCTTGAAATATTTCCTGTGGGGACTCATTCTTCTGGGAATATTTCCTAGCATTGCCCCTCTTCTGGGAATATTTTCTGTGGGGACTCGTTCTTTTGGGAATATTTCCTGTGGGGACTCGTTCTTCTGGGAATATTTCCTCTGGGGACTCGTTCTTCTGGGAATATTTCCTCTGGGGACTCGTTCTTCTGGGAATATTTCCTGTGGGGACTCATTCTTCTGGGAATATTTCCTCTGGGGACTCGTTCTTCTGGGAATATTTCCTCTGGGGACTCGTTCTTCTGGGAATATTTCCTGTGGGGACTCATTCTTCTGGGAATATTTCCTGTGGGGACTCGTTCTTCTGGGAATATTTCCTGTGGGGACTCATTCTTCTGGGAATATTTCCTGTGGGGACTCGTTCTTCTGGGAATATTTCCTGTGGGGACTCGTTCTTCTGGGAACATTTCCCAGCGTTGCCCTTCTTCTGGGAATATTTCCTGTGGGGAATCGTTCTTTTGGGAATATTTCCTGTGGGGACTCGTTCTTCTGGGAATATTTCCTGTGGGGACTCGTTCTTCTGGGAATATTTCCTCTGGGGACTCGTTCTTCTGGGAATATTTCCTGTGGGGACTAATTCTTTTGGGAATATTTCCTGTGGGGACTCATTCTTCTGGGAATATTTCCTGTGGGGACTCGTTCTTCTGGGAATATTTCCTGTGGGGACTCGTTCTTCTGGGAATATTTCCTGTGAGGACTCGTTCTTCTGGGAATATTTCCTGTCAGGACTTGTTCTTTTGGGAATATTTCCTGTGGGGACTAATTCTTTTGGGAATATTTCCTGTGGGGACTCGTTCTTCTGGGAATATTTCCTGTGGGACTCGTTCTTCTGGGAATATTTCCTGTGAGGACTCGTTCTTCTGGGAATATTTCCTGTGGGGACTCGTTCTTCTGGGAATATTTCCTGTGGGGACTCGTTCTTCTGGGAATATTTCCTGTGGGGACTCGTTCTTCTTGAAATATTTCCTGTGAGGACTCGTTCTTCTGGGAATATTTCCTCTGGGGACTTGTTCTTCTGGGAATATTTCCTGTGGGGACTCGTTCTTTTCGAAATATTTCCTGTGGGGACTCGTTCTGGGAATATTTCCTGTGGGGACTCGTTCTGGGAATATTTCCTGTGGGGACTCGTTCTTCTGGCAATATTTCCCAGCGTTGCCCTTCTTCTGGGAATATTTCCTGTGGGGACTCGTTCTTTTGGGAATATTTCCTGTGGGGACTCGTTCTTCTGGGAATATTTCCTGTGGGGATTCGTTCTTCTGGGAATATTTCCTGTGGGGACTCGTTCTTCTGGGAATATTTCCTGTGGGGACTCATTCTATTGGGAATATTTCCTGTGGGGACTCGTTCTTCTGGGAATATTTCCTGTGGGGACTCATTCTTCTGGGAATATTTCCTGTGGGGACTTGTTCTTTTGGGAATATTTCCTGTGGGGACTAATTCTTTTGGGAATATTTCCTGTGGGGACTCATTCTTCTGGGAATATTTCCTGTGAGGACTCGTTCTTCTGGGAATATTTCCTGTGGGGACTCGTTCTGCTGGGAATATTTCCTGTGGGGACTCATTCTTCTGGGAATACTTCCAGTGGGGAATCGTTCTTCTGGGAATATTTCCTGTGAGGACTCGTTCTTCTGGGAATATTTCCTGTGGGGACTCGTTCTTCTGGGAATATTTCCTGTGGGGACTCGTTCTTCTGGGAATATTTCCTGTGGGGACTCGTTCTTCTTGAAATATTTCCTGTGAGGACTCGTTCTTCTGGGAATATTTCCTCTGGGGACTTGTTCTTCTGGGAATATTTCCTGTGGGGACTCGTTCTTTTCGAAATATTTCCTGTGGGGACTCGTTCTGGGAATATTTCCTGTGGGGACTCGTTCTGGGAATATTTCCTGTGGGGACTCGTTCTTCTGGCAATATTTCCCAGCGTTGCCCTTCTTCTGGGAATATTTCCTGTGGGGACTCGTTCTTTTGGGAATATTTCCTGTGGGGACTCGTTCTTCTGGGAATATTTCCTGTGGGGATTCGTTCTTCTGGGAATATTTCCTGTGGGGACTCGTTCTTCTGGGAATATTTCCTGTGGGGACTCATTCTATTGGGAATATTTCCTGTGGGGACTCGTTCTTCTGGGAATATTTCCTGTGGGGACTCATTCTTCTGGGAATATTTCCTGTGGGGACTTGTTCTTTTGGGAATATTTCCTGTGGGGACTAATTCTTTTGGGAATATTTCCTGTGGGGACTCATTCTTCTGGGAATATTTCCTGTGAGGACTCGTTCTTCTGGGAATATTTCCTGTGGGGACTCGTTCTGCTGGGAATATTTCCTGTGGGGACTCATTCTTCTGGGAATACTTCCAGTGGGGAATCGTTCTTTTGGGAATATTTCCTGTGGGGACTCGTTCTTCTGGGAATATTTCCTGTGAGGACTCGTTCTTGTGGGAATATTTCCTGTGGGGACTCGTTCTTCTGGGAATATTTCCTGTGGGGACTCGTTCTTCTGGGAATACTTCCTGTGAGGACTCGTTCTTCTGGGAATATTTCCTGTGGGGACTCGTTCTTCTGGGAATATTTCCTCTGGGGACTCGTTCTTCTCGGAATATTTCCTGTGGGGACTCGTTCTTCTTGAAATATTTCCTGTGAGGACTCGTTCTTCTGGGAATATTTCCTGTGGGGACTCGTTCTTTTTGGAAAATTTCCTGTGGGGACTCGTTCTTCTGGGAATATTTCCTGTGGGGACTCGTTCTTCTGGGAATATTTCCCAGCGTTGCCCTTCTTCTGGGAATATTTCCTGTGGGGACTCGTTCTTTTGGGAATATTTCCTGTGGGGACTCGTTCTTTTGGGAATATTTCCTGTGGGGACTCGTTCTTCTGGGAATATTTCCTCTGGGGACTCGTTCTTCTGGGAATATTTCCTGTGGGGACTCATTCTTCTGGGAATATTTCCTCTGGGGACTCGTTCTTCTGGGAATATTTCCTCTGGGGACTCGTTCTTCTGGGAATATTTCCTGTGGGGACTCATTCTTCTGGGAATATTTCCTGTGGGGACTCGTTCTTCTGGGAATATTTCCTGTGGGGACTCGTTCTTCTGGGAATATTTCCTGTGAGGACTCGTTCTTCTGGGAATATTTCCTGTGGGGACTTGTTCTTTTGGGAATATTTCCTGTGGGGACTAATTCTTTTGGGAATATTTCCTGTGGGTACTCGTTCTTCTGGGAATATTTCCTGTGGGGACTCGTTCTTCTGGGAATATTTCCTGTGGGGACTCATTCTTCTGGGAATATTTCCAGTGGGGGCTCGTTCTTCTGGGAATATTTCCTCTAGGGACTCGTTCTTTTGGGAATATTTCCTGTGGGGACTAATTTTTTTTGAATATTTCCTGTGGGGACTCATTCTTCTGGGAATATTTCCTGTGGGACTCGTTCTTCTGGGAATATTTCCTGTGGGACTCGTTCTTCTGGGAATATTTCCTGTGAGGACTCGTTCTTCTGGGAATATTTCCTGTGGGGACTCGTTCTGCTGGGAATATTTCCTGTGGGGACTCATTTTTCTGGGAATATTTCCAGTGGGGAATCGTTCTTTTGGGAATATTTCCTGTGGGGACTCGTTCTTCTGGGATTATTTCCTGTGAGGACTCGTTCTTCTGGGAATATTTCCTGTGGGGACTCGTTCTTCTGGGAATATTTCCTGTGGGGACTCGTTCTTCTGGGAATATTTCCTGTGAGGACTCGTTCTTCTGGGAATATTTCCTGTGGGGACTCGTTCTTCTGGGAATATTTCCTCTGGGGACTCGATCTTCTGGGAATATTTCCTGTGGGGACTCGTTCTTCTGGGAATATTTCCTGATGGGACTCGTTCTTCTTGAAATATTTCCTGTGAGGACTCGTTCTTCTGGGAATATTTCCTCTGGGGACTTGTTCTTCTGGGAATATTTCCTGTGGGGACTTGTTCTTCTGGGAATATTTCCTGTGGGGACTCGTTCTTTTCGGAATATTTCCTGTGGGGACTCGTTCTTCTGGGAATATTTCCTGTGGGGACTCGTTCTTCTGGGAATATTTCCCAGCGTTGCCCTTCTTCTGGGAATATTTCCTGTGGGGACTCGTTCTTTTGGGAATATTTCCTGTGGGGACTCGTTCTTCTGGGAATATTTCCTCTGGGGACTCGTTCTTCTGGGAATATTTCCTCTGGGGACTCGTTCTTCTGGGAATATTTCCTGTGGGGACTCGTTCTTCTGGGAATATTTCCTGTGGGGACTCATTCTTCTGGGAATATTTCCTCTGGGGACTCGTTCTTCTGGGAATATTTCCTCTGGGGACTCGTTCTTCTGGGAATATTTCCTGTGGGGACTCATTCTTCTGGGAATATTTCCTGTGGGGACTCGTTCTTCTGGGAATATTTCCTGTGAGGACCCGTTCTTCTGGGAATATTTCCTGTGGGGACTTGTTCTTTTGGGAATATTTCCTGTGGGGACTAATTCTTTTGGGAATATTTCCTGTGGGGACTCGTTCTTCTGTGAATATTTCCTGTGGGGACTCGTTCTTCTGGGAATATTTCCTGTGGGGACTCATTCTTCTGGGAATATTTCCAATGGGGACTCGTTCTTTTGGGAATATTTCCTGTGGGGACTCGTTCTTCTGGGAATATTTCCTGTGAGGACTCATTCTTCTGGGAATATTTCCTGTGGGGACTTGTTCTTTTGGGAATATTTCCTGTGAGAACTCTTTCTTCTGGGAATATTTCCTGTGGGGACTTGTTCTTTTGGGAATATTTCCTGTGGGGACTAATTCTTTTGGGAATATTTCCTGTGAGGACTCGTTCTTCTGGGAATATTTCCTGTGAGGACTCGTTCTTCTGGGAATATTTCCTGTGGGGACTCGTTCTTCTGGGAATATTTCCTGTGGGGACTCGTTCTTCTGGGAATATTTCCAGTGGGGACTCATTCTTCTGGGAATATTTCCAGTGGGGACTCTTTCTTTTGGGAATATTTCCTGTGGGGACTCGTTCTTCTGGGAATATTTCCTGTGAGGACTCGTTCTTCTGGGAATATTTCCTGTGGGGACTCGTTCTTCTGGGAATATTTCCTGTGGGGACTTGTTCTTTTGGGAATATTTCCTGTGAGGACTCGTTCTTCTGGGAATATTTCCTGTGGGGACTTGTTCTTTTGGGAATATTTCCTGTGGGGACTTATTCTTTTGGGAATATTTCCTGTGAGGACTCGTTCTTCTGGGAATATTTCCTGTGGGGACTTGTTCTTTTGGGAATATTTCCTGTGGGGACTAATTCTTCTGGGAATATTTCCTGTGGGGACTCGTTCTTCTGGGAATATTTCCTGTGGGGACTCATTCTTCTGGGAATATTTCCAGTGGGGACTCATTCTTCTGGGAATATTTCCAGTGGGGCCTCGTTCTTTTGGGAATATTTCCTGTGGGGACTCGTTCTTCTGGGAATATTTCCTGTGAGGACTCGTTCTTCTGGGAATATTTCCTGTGGGGACTCGTTCTTCTGGGTATATTTCCTGTGGGGACTCGTTCTTCTGGGAATATTTCCTGTGGGGACACGTTCTTTTGGGAATATTTCCTGTGAGGACTCGTTCTTCTGGGAATATTTCCTGTGAGGACTCGTTCTTCTGGGAATATTTCCTGTGAGGACTCGTTCTTCTGGGAATATTTCCTCTGGGGACTCGTTCTTCTGGGAATATTTCCTCTGGGGACTCGTTCTTCTGGGTATATTTCCTGTGAGAACTCATTCTTCTGGGAATATTTCCTGTGGGGACTCGTTCTTCTGGGTATATTTCCTGTGGGGATTCGTTCTTCTGGGAATATTTCCTGTGGGGACTCGTTCTTCTGGGTATATTTCCTGTGGGGACTCGTTCTTCTGGGAATATTTCCTATGGGGACACATTCTTTTGGGAATATTTCCTGTGAGGACTCGTTCTTCTGGGAATATTTCCTGTGAGGACTCGTTCTTCTGGGAATATTTCCTGTGAGGACTCGTTCTTCTGGGAATATTTCCTCTGGGGACTCGTTCTTCTGGGTATATTTCCTGTGGGGACTCGTTCTTCTGGGAATATTTCCTCTGGGGACTCGTTCTTCTGGGAAAATTTCCTCTGGGGACTCGTTCTTCTGGGTATATTTCCTGTGAGGACTCGTTCTTCTGGGAATATTTCCTGTGGGGACTCGTTCTTCTGGGTATATTTCCTGTGGGGACTCGTTCTTCTAGGAATATTTCCTGTGGGGACACGTTCTTTTGGGAATATTTCCTGTGAGGACTCGTTCTTCTGGGAATATTTCCTGTGAGGACTCGTTCTTCTTGGAATATTTCCTGTGAGGACTCGTTCTTCTGGGAATATTTCCTCTGGGGACTGGTTCTTCTGGGAATATTTCCCAGCGTTGCCCTTCTTCTGGGAATATTTCCTGTGGGGTCTCGTTCTTTTGGGAATATTTCCTGTGGGGACTCATTCTTCTTGGTATATTTCCTGTGAGGACTCGTTCTTCTGGGAATATTTCCTGTGAGGACTCGTTCTTCTGGGAATATTTCCTGTGACGACTCGTTCTTTTGGGAATATTTCCTGTGGGGACTCGATCTTCTGGGTATATTTCCTGTGAGGACTCGTTCTTCTGGGAATATTTCCTGTGAGGACTCGTTCTTCTGGGAATATTTCCTGTGGGGACTCGTTCTTCTGGGAATATTTCCTCTGGGGACTGGTTCTTCTGGGAGTTTTTCCCAGCGTTGCCCTTCTTCTGGGAATATTTCCTGTGGGGTATCGTTCTTTTGGGAATATTTCCTGTGGGGTTTCGTACTTTTGGGAATATTTCCTGTGGGGACTCGTTCTTCTGGGTATATTTCCTGTGAGGACTCGTTCTTCTGGGAATATTTCATGTGGGGACTCGTACTTCTGGGAATATTTCCTCTGGGGACTCGTTCTTTTGGGAATATTTCCTGTGGGGATTCGTTCTTCTGGGTATATTTCCTGTGGGGACTCGTTCTTCTGGGAATATTTCCTGTGAGGACTCGTTCTTCTGGGAATATTTCCTGTGAGGACTCGTTCTTCTGGGAATATTTCCTCTGGGGACTCGTTCTTCTGGGAATATTCCCTCTGGGGACTCGTTCTTCTGGGTATATTTCCTGTGGGGACTCGTTCTTCTGGGAATATTTCCTCTGGGGACTCGTTCTTCTGGGAAAATTTCCTCTGGGGACTCGTTCTTCTGGGTATATTTCCTGTGAGGACTCGTTCTTCTGGGAATATTTCCTGTGGGGACTCGTTCTTCTGGGTATATTTCCTGTGGGGACTCGTTCTTCTGGGAATATTTCCTGTGGGGACACGTTCTTTTGGGAATATTTCCTGTGAGGACTCGTTCTTCTGGGAATATTTCCTGTGAGGACTCGTTCTTCTGGGAATATTTCCTGTGAGGACTCGTTCTTCTGGGAATATTTCCTCTGGGGACTGGTTCTTCTGGGAATATTTCCCAGCGTTGCCCTTCTTCTGGGAATATTTCCTGTGGGGTCTCGTTCTTTTGGGAATATTTCCTGTGGGGACTAATTCTTTTGGGAATATTTCCTGTGGGGACTCGTTCTTCTGTGAATATTTCCTGTGGGGACTCGTTCTTCTGGGAATATTTCCTGTGGGGACTCATTCTTCTGGGAATATTTCCAATGGGGACTCGTTCTTTTGGGAATATTTCCTGTGGGGACTCGTTCTTCTGGGAATATTTCCTGTGAGGACTCATTCTTCTGGGAATATTTCCTGTGGGGACTTGTTCTTTTGGGAATATTTCCTGTGAGAACTCTTTCTTCTGGGAATATTTCCTGTGGGGACTTGTTCTTTTGGGAATATTTCCTGTGGGGACTAATTCTTTTGGGAATATTTCCTGTGAGGACTCGTTCTTCTGGGAATATTTCCTGTGAGGACTCGTTCTTCTGGGAATATTTCCTGTGGGGACTCGTTCTTCTGGGAATATTTCCTGTGGGGACTCGTTCTTCTGGGAATATTTCCAGTGGGGACTCATTCTTCTGGGAATATTTCCAGTGGGGACTCTTTCTTTTGGGAATATTTCCTGTGGGGACTCGTTCTTCTGGGAATATTTCCTGTGGGGACTCGTTCTTCTGGGTATATTTCCTGTGGGGACTCGTTCTTCTGGGAATATTTCCTGTGGGGACACGTTCTTTTGGGAATATTTCCTGTGAGGACTCGTTCTTCTGGGAATATTTCCTGTGAGGACTCGTTCTTCTTGGAATATTTCCTGTGAGGACTCGTTCTTCTGGGAATATTTCCTCTGGGGACTGGTTCTTCTGGGAATATTTCCCAGCGTTGCCCTTCTTCTGGGAATATTTCCTGTGGGGTCTCGTTCTTTTGGGAATATTTCCTGTGGGGACTCATTCTTCTTGGTATATTTCCTGTGAGGACTCGTTCTTCTGGGAATATTTCCTGTGAGGACTCGTTCTTCTGGGAATATTTCCTGTGACGACTCGTTCTTTTGGGAATATTTCCTGTGGGGACTCGATCTTCTGGGTATATTTCCTGTGAGGACTCGTTCTTCTGGGAATATTTCCTGTGAGGACTCGTTCTTCTGGGAATATTTCCTGTGGGGACTCGTTCTTCTGGGAATATTTCCTCTGGGGACTGGTTCTTCTGGGAGTTTTTCCCAGCGTTGCCCTTCTTCTGGGAATATTTCCTGTGGGGTATCGTTCTTTTGGGAATATTTCCTGTGGGGTTTCGTACTTTTGGGAATATTTCCTGTGGGGACTCGTTCTTCTGGGTATATTTCCTGTGAGGACTCGTTCTTCTGGGAATATTTCATGTGGGGACTCGTACTTCTGGGAATATTTCCTCTGGGGACTCGTTCTTTTGGGAATATTTCCTGTGGGGATTCGTTCTTCTGGGTATATTTCCTGTGGGGACTCGTTCTTCTGGGAATATTTCCTGTGAGGACTCGTTCTTCTGGGAATATTTCCTGTGAGGACTCGTTCTTCTGGGAATATTTCCTCTGGGGACTCGTTCTTCTGGGAATATTCCCTCTGGGGACTCGTTCTTCTGGGTATATTTCCTGTGGGGACTCGTTCTTCTGGGAATATTTCCTCTGGGGACTCGTTCTTCTGGGAAAATTTCCTCTGGGGACTCGTTCTTCTGGGTATATTTCCTGTGAGGACTCGTTCTTCTGGGAATATTTCCTGTGGGGACTCGTTCTTCTGGGTATATTTCCTGTGGGGACTCGTTCTTCTGGGAATATTTCCTGTGGGGACACGTTCTTTTGGGAATATTTCCTGTGAGGACTCGTTCTTCTGGGAATATTTCCTGTGAGGACTCGTTCTTCTGGGAATATTTCCTGTGAGGACTCGTTCTTCTGGGAATATTTCCTCTGGGGACTGGTTCTTCTGGGAATATTTCCCAGCGTTGCCCTTCTTCTGGGAATATTTCCTGTGGGGTCTCGTTCTTTTGGGAATATTTCCTGTGGGGACTCGTTCTTCTTGGTATATTTCCTGTGAGGACTCGTTCTTCTGGGAATATTTCCTGTGAGGACTCGTTCTTCTGGGAATATTTCCTGTGACGACTCGTTCTTTTGGGAATATTTCCTGTGGGGACTCGATCTTCTGGGTATATTTCCTGTGAGGACTCGTTCTTCTGGGAATATTTCCTGTGGGGACTCGTTCTTCTGGGAATATTTCCTGTGAGGACTCGTTCTTCTTGGAATATTTCCTGTGAGGACTCGTTCTTCTGGGAATATTTCCTCTGGGGACTGGTTCTTCTGGGAATATTTCCCAGCGTTGCCCTTCTTCTGGGAATATTTCCTGTGGGGTCTAGTTCTTCTGGGAATATTTCCTCTGGGGACTGGTTCTTCTGGGAATATTTCCCAGCGTTGCCCTTCTTCTGGGAATATTTCCTGTGGGGTCTCGTTCTTTTGGGAATATTTCCTGTGGGGACTCATTCTTCTTGGTATATTTCCTGTGAGGACTCGTTCTTCTGGGAATATTTCCTGTGAGGACTCGTTCTTCTGGGAATATTTCCTGTGACGACTCGTTCTTTTGGGAATATTTCCTGTGGGGACTCGATCTTCTGGGTATATTTCCTGTGAGGACTCGTTCTTCTGGGAATATTTCCTGTGAGGACTCGTTCTTCTGGGAATATTTCCTGTGGGGACTCGTTCTTCTGGGAATATTTCCTCTGGGGACTGGTTCTTCTGGGAGTTTTTCCCAGCGTTGCCCTTCTTCTGGGAATATTTCCTGTGGGGTATCGTTCTTTTGGGAATATTTCCTGTGGGGTTTCGTACTTTTGGGAATATTTCCTGTGGGGACTCGTTCTTCTGGGTATATTTCCTGTGAGGACTCGTTCTTCTGGGAATATTTCATGTGGGGACTCGTACTTCTGGGAATATTTCCTCTGGGGACTCGTTCTTTTGGGAATATTTCCTGTGGGGATTCGTTCTTCTGGGTATATTTCCTGTGGGGACTCGTTCTTCTGGGAATATTTCCTGTGAGGACTCGTTCTTCTGGGAATATTTCCTGTGAGGACTCGTTCTTCTGGGAATATTTCCTCTGGGGACTCGTTCTTCTGGGAATATTCCCTCTGGGGACTCGTTCTTCTGGGTATATTTCCTGTGGGGACTCGTTCTTCTGGGAATATTTCCTCTGGGGACTCGTTCTTCTGGGAAAATTTCCTCTGGGGACTCGTTCTTCTGGGTATATTTCCTGTGAGGACTCGTTCTTCTGGGAATATTTCCTGTGGGGACTCGTTCTTCTGGGTATATTTCCTGTGGGGACTCGTTCTTCTGGGAATATTTCCTGTGGGGACACGTTCTTTTGGGAATATTTCCTGTGAGGACTCGTTCTTCTGGGAATATTTCCTGTGAGGACTCGTTCTTCTGGGAATATTTCCTGTGAGGACTCGTTCTTCTGGGAATATTTCCTCTGGGGACTGGTTCTTCTGGGAATATTTCCCAGCGTTGCCCTTCTTCTGGGAATATTTCCTGTGGGGTCTCGTTCTTTTGGGAATATTTCCTGTGGGGACTCGTTCTTCTTGGTATATTTCCTGTGAGGACTCGTTCTTCTGGGAATATTTCCTGTGAGGACTCGTTCTTCTGGGAATATTTCCTGTGACGACTCGTTCTTTTGGGAATATTTCCTGTGGGGACTCGATCTTCTGGGTATATTTCCTGTGAGGACTCGTTCTTCTGGGAATATTTCCTGTGAGGACTCGTTCTTCTGGGAATATTTCCTGTGGGGACTCGTTCTTCTGGGAATATTTCCTGTGAGGACTCGTTCTTCTGGGAATATTTCCTGTGAGGACTCGTTCTTCTGGGAATATTTCCTCTGGGGACTGGTTCTTCTGGGAATATTTCCCAGCGTTGCCCTTCTTCTGGGAATATTTCCTGTGGGGTCTCGTTCTTTTGGGAATATTTCCTGTGGGGACTCGTTCTTCTTGGTATATTTCCTGTGAGGACTCGTTCTTCTGGGAATATTTCCTGTGAGGACTCGTTCTTCTGGGAATATTTCCTGTGACGACTCGTTCTTTTGGGAATATTTCCTGTGGGGACTCGATCTTCTGGGTATATTTCCTGTGAGGACTCGTTCTTCTGGGAATATTTCCTGTGAGGACTCGTTCTTCTGGGAATATTTCCTGTGGGGACTCGTTCTTCTGGGAATATTTCCTGTGGGGACTCGTTCTTCTGGGAATATTTCCTCTGGGGACTGGTTCTTCTGGGAGTTTTTCCCAGCGTTGCCCTTCTTCTGGGAATATTTCCTGTGGGGTATCGTTCTTTTGGGAATATTTCCTGTGGGGTCTCGTACTTTTGGGAATATTTCCTGTGGGGACTCGTTCTTCTGGGTATATTTCCTGTGAGGACTCGTTCTTCTGGGAATATTTCATGTGGGGACTCGTTCTTCTGGGAATATTTCCTCTGGGGACTCGTTCTTTTGGGAATATTTCCTGTGGGGATTCGTTTTTCTGGGTATTTTTCCTGTGGGGACTCGTTCTTCTGGGAATATTTCCTGTGGGGACTCGTTCTTTTGGGAATATTTCCTTTGGGGATTTGTTCTTCTGGGTATATTTCCTGTGGGGACTCGTTCTTCTGGGAATATTTCCTGTGAGGACTCGTTCTTCTGGGTATATTTCCTGTGAGGACATTTTCTTTTGGGAATATTTCCTGTGAGGACTCGTTCTTCTGGGTATATTTCCTGTGAGGACTCGTTCTTCTGGGAATATTTCCTGTGAGAACTCGTTCTTCTGGGAATATTTCCTGTGGGGACATGTTCTCTTGGGAATATTTCCTGTGAGGACTCGTTCTTCTGGGAATATTTCCTGTGGGGACATGTTCTCTTGGGAATATTTCCTGTGAGGACTCGTTCTTCTGGGAATATTTCCTGTGAGGACTCGTTCTTCTGGGAATATTTCCTGTGAGAACTCGTTCTTCTGGGAATATTTCCTGTGGGGACATGTTCTCTTGGGAATATTTCCTGTGAGGACTCGTTCTTCTGGGAATATTTCCTGTGAGGACTCGTTCTTCTGGGAATATTTCCTGTGAGGACTCGTTCTTCTGGGAATATTTCCTCTTGGGACTCGTTCTTCTAGGAATATTTCCCAGCGTTGCCCATATTACATTGTTGGTCTGTCGGTAGTTGTCGTGTTTCGGTGGAATTTTTGGTTCCTGGCATCTTGCTGGTTCTGGCTCGGTGGAGTCATTTCTTTTTCCGGGTGATCTCCTCTGTCCTGGTGGCCTTCCATGGTGGATGGCCTGTCCTGCAAAGGAATTCACCTCATCTGGTTGCAATTCTCCTGACCTCTTCTAGGTGGCAGTATAACCTGACTGGTCCTGCATTTCTGGATCTCTCAATGAACTCAAAGAAAAAGAATTTACAGTAACTACAAAAACCACTATTATTTTTCATGTAAAGTCAATTCATGCTGAGTCATGTGTCAGCGTCCCCCATCCTGGTATTTATTACCTCTTATAGAGGTCACAGGACTTCCCCTGACAATGCATTCATCTGCTTTTCTCTCCAGAAGGACGGCACCATCTTTCTCCAGGCATCATCCAGAGTTACCATCTACTTACTGGATGACACAATCATTAAATCCTGGCGCCTGTTCAAATCTCTGACACAGATCAGCCCCTTGCTGCAGCCTCTCACCCTGTGACTTATCACATAGTTACAATGTACTGTCTGCTCACTGGGGGAGGGGAGACTGAGGAAATTACTCCTCCTCCTACAAAGTTGCAATGTACAGTCTGAACACTGGGCGAGGGGGGACTGAGGAAATGCTTCCTCCTCCTTCTACAAAGTTACAATGTACAGTCTGATCACTGGGGGAGGGGAGACTGAGGAAATGACTCCTCCTCCTTCTACAAAGTTACAATGTATGGTCTGATCACTGGGGGAGGGGAGACTGGGGAAATGCTTCCTCCTCCTTCTACAAAGTTACAATGTACAGTCTGATCACTGGGGGAGGGGAGACTGAGAAAATGACTCCTCCTCCTTCTACAAAGTTACAATGTACAGTCTGATCACTGGGGGAGGGGAGACTGAGGAAATTACTCCTCCTCCTTCTACAAAGTTACAATGTACAGTCTGATCACTGGGGGAGGGGAGACTGAGGAAATGACTCCTCCTCCTTCTACAAAGTTACAATGTATAGTCTGATCACTGGGGAGGAGACTGAGGAAATGACTCCTCCTCCTTCTACAAAGTTACAATGTACAGTCTGATCACTGGGGGAGGGGAGACTGAGGAAATGACTCCTCCCCCTTCTACAAAGTTACAATGTACAGTCTGATCACTGAGGAGGAGACTGAGGAAATGACTCCTCCTCCTTCTACAAAGTTACAATGTACAGTCTGATCACTGAGGAGGAGACGGAGGAAATGACTCCTCCCCCTTCTACAAAGTTACAATGTATAGTCTGATCACTGGGGAGGAGACTGAGGAAATGACTCCTCCTCCTTCTACAAAGTTACAATGTATAGTCTGATCACTGGGGAGGAGACTGAGGAAATGACTCCTCCTCCTTCTACAAAGTTACAATGTACAGTCTGATCACTGGGGGAGGGGAGACTGAGGAAATGACTCCTCCCCCTTCTACAAAGTTACAATGTACAGTCTGATCACTGAGGAGGAGACTGAGGAAATGACTCCTCCCCCTTCTACAAAGTTACAATGTACAGTCTGATCACTGAGGAGGAGACTGAGGAAATGACTCCTCCTCCTTCTACAAAGTTACAATGTACAGTCTGATCACTGAGGAGGAGACTGAGGAAATGACTCCTCCTCCTTCTACAAAGTTACAATGTACAGTCTGATCACTGGGGGAGGAGAACGGAGGAAATGACCACTCCTGCTTACAGAAGACTAATGCGTAGGCAAAGTCACTTACTGGAGCTGAAGGACGGCTTTGTAAAAAGGAAGTCAGGAATGAGGAGCGGGGACCGGGGTGTTTGGGGTGATTGGCGGGAGGTGGGTAGATTGTTGGGTTGTGTGATGTCATCTCTTCTCTCTCTCCAGATTTCTCACTCACTGTGCTCCGCCCTTCTCCAAGATCCATTCCACCACTGTCACCACGTGGTCAGCCCCTCCCCCTTCATGGCCAGCTGTACTACTGACCTCTGCAGGTGAGTAATAGTGACCTCTGTGGGTAATAGTGACCTCTGTGAGTAATAGTGACCTCTGTGGGTAATAGTGACCTCTGTGGGTAATAGTGACCTCTCCGGGTGAGTAATAGTGACCTCTGTGGGTAATAGTGACCTCTGCAGGTAATAGTGACCTCTGTGAGTAATAGTGACCTCTGTGAGTGATAGTGACCTCTGTGGGTAATAGTGACCTCTGTGGGTGATAGTGACCTCTGTGGGTGATAGTGACCTCTGTGTGTAATAGTGACCTCTGTGGGTAATAGTGACCTCTGTGGGTAATAGTGACCTCTGTGGGTAATAGTGACCTCTAAGGGTAAAAGTGACCTCTGTGGGTAATAGTGACCTCTAAGGGTAATAGTGACCTCTGTGGGTGATAGTGACCTCTAAGGGTAAAAGTGACCTCTGTGGGTAATAGTGACCTCTAAGGGTAATAGTGACCTCTGTGGGTGATAGTGACCTCTGTGAGTAATAGTGACCTCTGTGAGTAAAAGTGACCTCTGTGAGTAAAAGTGACCTCTGTGGGTAATAGTGACCTCTGTGGGTAATAGTGACCTCTCCGGGTGAGTAATAGTGACCTCTGTGGGTAATAGTGACCTCTAAGGGTAATAGTGACCTCTGCAGGTAATAGTGACCTCTGCAGGTGAGTAATAGTGACCTCTGTGGGTAATAGTGACCTCTGTGGGTAATAGTGACCTCTGCAGGTAATAGTGACCTCTGTGGGTAATAGTGACTTCTGCAGGTAATAGTGACCTCAATGGGTAATAGTGACCTCTGTGGGTAATAGTGATCTCTGTGGGTAATAGTGACCTCTAAGGGTAATCGTGACCTCGGTGAATAATAGTGACCTCTGTGAGTAATAGTGACCTCTGTGGGTAATAGTGACCTCTAAGGGTAATAGTGACCTCTGTGGGTGATAGTGACCTCTAAGGGTAATAGTGACCTCTGTGGGTAATAGTGACCTCTGTGAGTAATAGTGACCTCTAAGGGTAATAGTGACCTCTGTGAGTAATAGTGACCTCTGTGGGTAATAGTGACCTCTGCAGGTAATAGTGACCTCTGTGGGTAATAGTGACCTCTCCGGGTGAGTAATAGTGACCTCTGTGGGTAATAGTGACCTCTAAGGGTAATAGTGACCTCTGCAGGTAATAGTGACCTCTGCAGGTGAGTAATAGTGACCTCTGTGGGTAATAGTGACCTCTGTGGGTAATAGTGACCTCTAAGGGTAATAGTGACCTCTGTGAGTAATAGTGACCTCTGTGGGTAATAGTGACCTCTGTGGGTAATAGTGACCTCTGCAGGTAATAGTGACCTCTGTGGGTAATAGTGACCTCTGCAGGTAATAGTAACCTCTGTGGGTAATAGTGACCTCTAAGGGTAATCGTGACCTCTGTGAATAATAGTGACCTCTGTGAGTAATAGTGACCTCTGTGGGTGATAGTGAACTCTGTGGGTAATAGTGACCTCTGTGGGTGATAGTGACCTCTGTGGGTAATAGTGACCTCTGTGGGCGATAGTGACCTCTGTGAATAATAGTGACCTCTGCAGGTAATAGTGACCTCTGTGGGTGATAGTGACCTCTAAGGGTAATAGTGACCTCTGTGGGTGATAGTAACCTCTGTGGGTAATAGTGACCTCTGTGGGTGATAGTGACCTGTGTGAGTAATAGTGACCTCTGTGGGTGATAGTGACCTCTAAGGGTAATAGTGACCTCTGTGAGTGATAGTGACCTCTAAGGGTAATAGTGACCTCTGTGGGTAATAGTGACCTCTGTGAGTAATAGTGACCTCTAAGGGTAATAGTGACCTCTGTGATTAATAGTGACCTCTGCGGGTAATAGTGACCTCTGCAGGTAATAGTGACCTCTGTGGGTAATAGTGACCTCTGCAGGTAATAGTGACCTCTGCAGGTAATAGTGACCTCTGTGGGTAATAGTGACCTCTCCGGGTGAGTAATAGTGACCTCTGTGGGTAATAGTGACCTCTAAGGGTAATAGTGACCTCTGTGGGTAATAGTGACCTCTAAGGGTAATAGTGACCTCTGTGAGTAATAGTGACCTCTGTGGGTAATGGTGACCTCTGTGGGTAATAGTGACCTCTGCAGGTAATAGTGACCTCTGTGGGTAATAGTGACCTCTGCAGGTAATAGTAACCTCTGTGGGTAATAGTGACCTCTAAGGGTAATCGTGACCTCGGTGAATAATAGTGACCTCTGTGAGTAATAGTGACCTCTGTGGGTAATAGTGACCTCTGTGGGTGATAGTGACCTCTAAGGGTAATAGTGACCTCTGTGGGTAATAGTGACCTCTGTGAGTAATAGTGACCTCTAAGGGTAATAGTGACCTCTGTGAGTAATAGTGACCTCTGTGGGTAATAGTGACCTCTGCAGGTAATAGTGACCTCTGTGGGTAATAGTGACCTCTCCGGGTGAGTAATAGTGACCTCTGTGGGTAATAGTGACCTCTAAGGGTAATAGTGACCTCTGCAGGTAATAGTGACCTCTGCAGGTGAGTAATAGTGACCTCTGTGGGTAATAGTGACCTCTGTGGGTAATAGTGACCTCTAAGGGTAATAGTGACCTCTGTGAGTAATAGTGACCTCTGTGGGTAATAGTGACCTCTGTGGGTAATAGTGACCTCTGCAGGTAATAGTGACCTCTGTGGGTAATAGTGACCTCTGCAGGTAATAGTAACCTCTGTGGGTAATAGTGACCTCTAAGGGTAATCGTGACCTCTGTGAATAATAGTGACCTCTGTGAGTAATAGTGACCTCTGTGGGTGATAGTGAACTCTGTGGGTAATAGTGACCTCTGTGGGTGATAGTGACCTCTGTGGGTAATAGTGACCTCTGTGGGCGATAGTGACCTCTGTGAATAATAGTGACCTCTGCAGGTAATAGTGACCTCTGTGGGTGATAGTGACCTCTAAGGGTAATAGTGACCTCTGTGGGTGATAGTGACCTCTGTGGGTAATAGTGACCTCTGTGGGTGATAGTGACCTGTGTGAGTAATAGTGACCTCTGTGGGTGATAGTGACCTCTAAGGGTAATAGTGACCTCTGTGAGTGATAGTGACCTCTAAGGGTAATAGTGACCTCTGTGGGTAATAGTGACCTCTGTGAGTAATAGTGACCTCTAAGGGTAATAGTGACCTCTGTGATTAATAGTGACCTCTGCGGGTAATAGTGACCTCTGCAGGTAATAGTGACCTCTGTGGGTAATAGTGACCTCTGCAGGTAATAGTGACCTCTGTGGGTAATAGTGACCTCTGCAGGTAATAGTGACCTCTGTGAGTAATAGTGACCTCTGTGAGTAATAGTGACCTCTGTGGGTAATAGTGACCTCTAAGGGTAATAGTGACCTCTGTGAGTAATAGTGACCTCTGTGAATAATAGTGACCTCTGTGAGTAATAGTGACCTCTGTGGGTGATAGTGACCTCTGTGAATAATAGTGACCTCTGTGAGTAATAGTGACCTCTGTGGGTAATAGTGACCTCTAAGGGTAATAGTGACCTCTGTGAGTGATAGTGACCTCTGTGGGTAATAGTGACCTCTAAGGGTAATAGTGACCTCTGTGAGTAATAGTGACCTCTGTGGGTAATAGTGACCTCTGTGAGTAATAGTGACCTCTGTGGGTAATAGTGACCTCTAAGGGTAATAGTGACCTCTGTGAGTAATAGTGACCTCTGTGGGTAATAGTGACCTCTAAGGGTAATAGTGACCTCTGTGAGTAATAGTGACCTCTGTGGGTAATAGTGACCTCTAAGGGTAATAGTGACCTCTAAGGGTAATAGTGACCTCTGTGGGTAATAGTGACTTCTGCAGGTAATAGTGACCTCTGTTGGTAATAGTGACCTCTGTGAGTAATAGTGACCTCTGTGAGTAATAGTGACCTCTGTTGGTAATAGTGACCTCTGTGAGTAATAGTGACCTCTGTGAGTAATAGTGACCTCTGTGGGTAATAGTGACCTCTGTGGGTAATAGTGACCTCTAAGGGTAATAGTGACCTCTGTGGGTAATAGTGACCTCTAAGGGTAATAGTGACCTCTGTGGGTAATAGTGACTTCTGCAGGTAATAGTGACCTCTGTTGGTAATAGTGACCTCTGTGAGTAATAGTGACCTCTGTGGGTAATAGTGACCTCTGTGGGTGATAGTGATCTCTGTGGGTAATAGTGACCTCTGTGAGTAATAGTGACCTCTGTGGGTAATAGTGACCTCTGTGAGTAATAGTGACCTCTGTGGGTAATAGTGACCTCTCCGGGTGAGTAATAGTGACCTCTGTGGGTAATAGTGCCCTCTGCAGGTAATAGTGACCTCTGCAGGTGAGTAATAGTGACCTCTGTGGGTAATAGTGACCTCTGTGGGTAATAGTGACCTCTCCGGGTGAGTAATAGTGACCTCTGTGGGTAATAGTGACCTCTAAGGGTAATAGTGCCCTCTGCAGGTAATAGTGACCTCTGCAGGTGAGTAATAGTGACCTCTGTGGGTAATAGTGACCTCTGTGGGTAATAGTGACCTCTGTGAGTAATAGTGACCTCTGCAGGTAATAGTGACCTCTGTGAGTAATAGTGACCTCTGTGGGTAATAGTGACCTCTGCAGGTAATAGTGACCTCTGTGGGTAATAGTGACTTCTGCAGGTAATAGTGACCTCTGTGGGTAATAGTGACTTCTGCAGGTAATAGTGACCTCTGTGGGTAATAGTGACCTCTGTGGGTAATAGTGATCTCTGTGGGTAATAGTGACTTCTAAGGGTAATCGTGACCTCTGTGAATAATAGTGACCTCTGTGAGTAATAGTGACCTCTGTGGGTAATAGTGACCTCTGTGGGTGATAGTGACCTCTGTGGGTAATAGTGACCTCTAAGGGTAATAGTGACCTCTGTGAGTAATAGTGACCTCTGTGGGTAATAGTGACCTCTGTGGGTAATAGTGACCTCGGTGGGTAATAGTGACCTCTGTGGGTAATAGTGATCTCTGGATGTAATCGTGACCTCTGTGAATAATAGTGACCTCTGTGAGTAATAGTGACCTCTGTGAGTAATAGTGACTTCTGTGAATAATAGTGACCTCTGTGAGTAATAGTGACCTCTATGAATAATAGTGACCTCTGTGGGTGATAGTGACCTCTGTGGGTGATAGTGACCTCTGTGGGTAATAGTGACCTCTAAGGGTAATAGTGACCTCTGTGAGTAATAGTGACCTCTGTGAATAATAGTGACCTCTGTGAGTAATAGTGACCTCTATGAGTAATAGTGACCTCTGTGGGTGATAGTGACCTCTGTGGGTGATAGTGACCTCTGTGGGTAATAGTGACCTCTGTGGGTAATAGTGACCTCTGTGGGTAATAGTGACCTCTGTGGGTAATAGTGACCTCTGTGAGTAATAGTGACCTCTGTGGGTGATAGTGACCTCTGTGGGTAATAGTGACCTCTGTGGGTGATAGTGACCTCTGTGGGTAATAGTGACCTCTGTGGGTAATAGTGACCTCTGTGGGTAATAGTGACCTCTGTGAGTAATAGTGACCTCTGTGGGTAATAGTGACCTCTGTGGGTAATAGTGACCTCTGTGGGTGATAGTGACCTCTGTGGGTAATAGTGACCTCTGTGGGTAATAGTGACTTCTGTTAGTAATAGTGACCTCTGTGGGTAATAGTGACCTCTGTGGGTAATAGTGACCTCTAAGGGTAATAGTGACCTCTGTGATTAATAGTGACCTCTGTGGGTAATAGTGACCTCTGTGAGTAATAGTGACCTCTGCAGGTAATAGTGACCTCTGTGAGTAATAGTGACCTCTCCCGATGAGTAATAGTGACCTCTGCAGGTAATAGTCAAAAAAGAAAGAGACAAATTCCCCACTTGGGGTTTTTAGGCAGCGAAATGAAAAGGTAAAAGGCCAATTCATAAAAATGTATCTTTATTGTACAAAAAACTTAACACACTGGTTAAAAAGAATGAGCTCCCGTAGGGTGTATAAAAATGCATAACACTCAACACATACACTGTCTATAATGTTTATAACAACATGATATGTGCGTTGACTAGGCAATAATATAGTGGACCTGACGCGTTTCGACCTGTTCGAGGTCTTCTTCAAAGGTCAATTTGCTAAAATTATATCAAAAAGTGCATGTGTCAGAAAAAGTCAGTGATCATTGGAAGCAAATACATAACATATCAATACAGCATATTTACCCAGTAATGAGTGTTCTAGACCCAGGAGCTTCTTGTTGGGTGGATCCCTTTAAAATCAGAAGATTGTCTGCTCGCCTTCCCCCGGAGGTCTCGTGGCATCACCGCCACAGCCCCCGCCACCAGGGGAGGAAAACCCAAAGGGATGTGACTTACAAGAGGTCACACTGTGAAGCACCCCCTAAATGCGCAGGCCACCCGGTCGGTCAGATGGGGAAGGCACCTGCAATAACAACCCAGGGACAAAGGAGTTAATAGAAGTGAGAACAGTGTGCTTATATGTATTGGTGTGCACTCCAACATAGGATCCAATAGGTACAAGGAATGTGTATATATTATTATCAGCTTGGTTGTAAAAACCAAGACTGCCTACAACCTCCCACTACGTGGGCCATGGCCCGTGCGTGCTGGGTGTATGTGTCTGTGCGTGCAAAAGTCCGCACAGACATGTATGTACGTATATGCACACATGCATATATGTAAATGTAGTTTAAAAATACCTATTTAGATAAGAGAAATATGGCGGAGTGCATACTAAAGTAAAAAAGTAAAAAAATATATATCTAAATCAAGAAGGAGGTAGTGAAACAATAAGATTAATACCTCAACCCTAAAAGAATGTAATTGATGGCAGGTGAAGGAAGAAAGTGAAAAGAGTGTGAAGACCTGGGATAAGAATCCACTAGTGTGAACAAGGGAGTGTAAAAGGTGAACGCACACAAAGGAAAAGTGAACGGCAAAAACCATTACAAAAAGTGAATGTGACAACCAAGTGAACAGTGCCCACTAGTGAGGGAAAAAATATGTGTCAAGTAAGGCAAGTGAGTTACCTTATAAGCAAGGTAAAAAGTGGTGCAAAGATCACACTGTGTTGCCCAATATTACTTGCTCTTAGGTGTGACCTGACCCGGGATAGGTCACTGCCTAGGACTGGCTGAAAGCGCCTGTCCAGGTTACCATTTGGCAAGTCTGAAATTGTAAAATAAATAAAAAATATTGTATACATTTAAGTATTAGGTGTATATATATATATGGTCGTTGTGATAGACCAAAGATTAAATTATAGGGCAGCAAGAGTGCAATGATGTGACCAAAAAGTGTACTCACGATGTGAAGCCGTAGCAAAGACCATCAGCTGGACAGGAAATGTGCAGAGTGATGAAGAGGGGATGAGGGAATGTATATAAGCCCTTAGATGTTAGGGCGGAGCTCCAGTATGGGTAGATTGGTGGCAGGTGTCAATGTTCCCCCAATGGGACCGCTCCGGGGGGACCCAGCATGGGGGCATGGCGGCCGCAGAGCGGCCTCGTGTGACCTCCTCGGCGTTCAGGGCGAGCAGACGCCCCGTCCACTGACGTCATCGCCGTCGCAAATGCGTGACGTATCCGCATCACGTGGCGCGCGCGGGGCCCCGCGCATGCGCAGTGAGCGGAGACGTCCGGGGATGGCCCTGAACGCCGCCGGCAAGGGGGAATCCCCGATCTGTCACCCGGGTGCATCCCGGGTGTCCAATGGGGAACGGCGGGAGGGGGAACCAAGTGAGAGGGTCCCGCCTCCCCGCCTTACCTTGCCGGGAAGACACATCCCGGGGAGCCAACCCCGGTGCCGGGGCGGCGCAGGCAGCCACGATGGCCATTACTAAGGGGGAAAGGGGAGCAGGCTAATCGAAGGGACAACATTTGCATAATTGTACAAGAATAACAACATACAAAAAAAGTAAATATAAGTGTAAACGTATTATCCTATATTGATACATACAATCTTGGCAAAAATGATTTTCATATGAGACATCCATATATACAGGGCAAATTCACATATCAAGGTATATGGAGGTAACATAGGGTAAAGGACACATTCTAGAGCAGAAAAAGAAACAATAAAGGGGAACAACATTGCATATACACTGCACATCGAAAAATGTGCACACAGTAAAATAAATACATAGATGATCATAAGTATTCCTGAACTATCAGAAAGGAGATGGGAAAAAGGGGGGGAGGAAGGAGGGGGGGGGGGAGAGGAAAAGAAAATGGGAAGAGAAGGTGGAAAAAGTGGAAAAAAGGGGGGAAGGGAGGGGGAAAGGAGGGAAAAGGAGGGGGGAAGGGAGGGAGGGGGGGGAAAGGGGGGGAAAGGGGGGGGAAAAGGGGAAAGGGGAGGAAAAAAGGGGGAGAAGGGGGGGTGGAGAGAAGGGAGGAGAGAGGGAGGGAAAGGCGTGGGAACCAATGGGGCAGGGGAGCCCCCTAGGGGGCACCAATGTTTACTAAGGTTAAAAAAGGGCAGAGAGACCTTATTGGGTCTTACCCGAAACAAACCCTTTTAGGAACGGGGCAAAGGATATGGCATCATTAAGTCCTGGGAACGAGGTGGCATTTAATTGAGATATCCACTTTTGTTCGTGTTGCAACAGGATTTTGTTCCAATCACCGCCTCGATTTGGTATGTGTACTCTATCGAGGGCGGTGAAGGATACTTTAGGCATTTTATAATTGTGCACTGACATCACGTGTCGGCCCAATGGTAGATAGTAGTTGCCAATTTGCATATGATAAATATGCTTGGACATGCGACGATGGAATTCCTGTTTGGTCTTACCAACGTAGTAAGCCCCACATTCGCAGGACATAAGGTAGACGATCCCTCGAGTTTGGCAATTCGTGAAGTGTTTAGGCTTGAACAGTGCCCCATTTGGGAGATGAAAAATTTTCTCCCGTCTAATGTATTGGCAGGTAGAGCAGTGTCCACAAGGGAAGGACCCCAAGGTTACATAGTGTTTGAGTCTCTTTATTTCATCTTTGAACTCGCTTTGAACTAGTCTGTCTCGTAAAGAGGTAGCACGCTTATAAGTAATAGATGGTTTGTTGGAGATAAAGTTACGAACTCTTGGGTCATTCAGCAATATAGGCCAATGTCTTTGGATCACGTTGTTGACCATCTGATGTTGTCTAGAGAACCGCAAGATGATCCTAGTAGGGCCAATGTTGGTACCATCACTTGGCTTTTTGTTGTATTGAGATAAGAGTTCAGACCGGGATTGTGCAATTGCTCTGTTATATCCCCTTCGTAGACAAGAGCGACTATAGCCACGTGCCAGCAAACGGGTTTGTAGCTTATAGGCTTCCTCTTTGAAGAGGGTATCACTTGAGCAGTTCCTGCGTAAACGCAGGTACTGACTGTATGGTATCGACCTCTTCAAGACTGTAGGGTGAAAGCTTTCGGCGTGCAACACTGTGTTGCCGGCCGTGCTTTTGCGAAAAAGAGTGCTTGAGATCTTATTGTCAGGGGTACGTATCAGTTTTACATCCAAAAATGTCATTTGATCAGGATCATAGGTCATAGTGAACTTCAGATTGTGTTTGTTAAGATTAATGTGATTCAAAAATTGAAGCAACATTTCCTCCGAACCCCCCCAGACGATGAGGACATCGTCAATGTACCGTAGCCACAATAAAATGTGTGGCTCGGTAACCGCGATGTCCCCATCGTCTCGGAGGGCCCTCTCCCACTCCCCCAGGTACAGATTGGCGTAAGCCGGGGCACAACAAGTGCCCATGGCCACGCCCTGCACCTGGAGGTAGTGGGAATTGTTGAAACAGAAAAAGTTGTGGTGTAGAATGTAGTCAAGACCGTCCACAATGAAACCGTTCAGTGCCTCATCATATTTTTGGCTTCGATGCAGAACCGCCCGTACAGCAGCGATCCCCTGATCCAAGAATATTAATAATAAAAAGAATACAAACAACGTATCCAAATCCCATGACAAATCCGACTCCAACTTAACTAAAAAGGGACTCCCTAAAGGTCCTGGGAAATTTAAAAGAAATCGAAATAATAGGGGTTCACCTGAACAGGAAAGGAAAAAACGTATTGTGGAGAACAATGGGGAAAGTGCACATGATTCCTCCACCAATGAACAACCTATACTTTCCAATCTTGGACCTTACGGTCCAATGATTGGAACGAACGAAACGGATCCTCCACCTCAAAATATCCCCACTAATACTATTCATACAAATCAAAATATCAGGGCGCCCGAAAACTGGACCTCAGAGTCCTTTAAACCCGACACGGGGATCTCCCCTATCCCAGACAAACAGGGGAACAGGAAATTTGGACGCTTTTTGTCACAAGGGGACAACAGAATCCCTCAGCGTAATTAACCTGTCATCTCATTCCCTCTCTGCAGCAGAAAGTAGTGTACTATCACGTGGTTTAACCTTTTGCCCACAGAATTACTTCGACATCTTTGAAGTGATCACCGATTTGCATCTCTTTGCACGCCGGCTACTCCTCAAGAGCCTCCATGCAAAAGTGGATGTAAATGATGATACAATGGACTGGCCTAGTTTTAACATGAGAGAGTTTAAGGCCCTACGGGACTTGACTCTTCTATTTCAGGAAAGTAATAATTTGGACCTCATTGATCAAATTGATTTGGAGACTTTACTCTCCACTGCCAACGAGTCTACTCAGCACCCTATAACACGGTTTAAGAAACCATCTGCAAAATTTCCTCCCCTCAGTTTGAATCCAAGTATTGAGATCTTTGTTAAACAGACACTAAGAGATCTCCTAAAGCTCCAACACATTAAGAATGTACGCCCCGAAAATCTAACCAAAGAGGAGTCTCAAGCTCTAGACTCCTTATGCAAAAATACCAAAATTACAATCAAGCCATCCGATAAGGGCGGCAACGTGGTCTTGATGAATAATGAAGACTACGTATCTATGTGCCAAAATATCCTTGATAATGAGGAGTGGTATAGGACCGTCCCCATTAGACTCATACAGGCCTCCTACACTGATTTTTATAAATTGATCCAATCAGCATTTGAAAGGGGAGTTATTACCAAGGACCAATACGAATTCATTTGTATTAAATATCCAAGGGTGGCAACTTCTTATAGTTTGCCCAAGATACATAAGAGCCAGACAGATCCCCCTGGACGACCCATCGTCTCGGGCAATGGGGGTATTTCGGAAAATCTGAGCCGACTTATCGACTCCTTCCTGCAACCCTTTGTCCTTGGTATGCCCTCCTTCTTGAAGGACACAATAGACTTGTTACAAAAAATTGAAGAATTTACTCTTCCAGCGAATTCTCTTCTGGTAGCTATCGACGTCGAGGCCCTGTATAGCTCGATCCCCCACACTCAGGGGATCGCTGCTGTACGGGCGGTTCTGCATCAAAGCCAAAAATATGATGAGGCACTGAACGGTTTCATTGTGGACGGTCTTGACTACATTCTACACCACAACTTTTTCTGTTTCAACAATTCCCACTACCTCCAGGTGCAGGGCGTGGCCATGGGCACTTGTTGTGCCCCGGCTTACGCCAATCTGTACCTGGGGGAGTGGGAGAGGGCCCTCCGAGACGATGGGGACCTCGCGGTATACACGAGCCACATTTTATTGTGGCTACGGTACATTGACGATGTCCTCATCGTCTGGGGGGGTTCGGAGGAAATGTTGCTTCAATTTTTGAATCACATTAATCTTAACAAACACAATCTGAAGTTCACTATGACCTATGATCCTGATCAAATGACATTTTTGGATGTAAAACTGATACGTACCCCTGACAATAAGATCTCAAGCACTCTTTTTCGCAAAAGCACGGCCGGCAACACAGTGTTGCACGCCGAAAGCTTTCACCCTACAGTCTTGAAGAGGTCGATACCATACGGTCAGTACCTGCGTTTACGCAGGAACTGCTCAAGTGATACCCTCTTCAAAGAGGAAGCCTATAAGCTACAAACCCGTTTGCTGGCACGTGGCTATAGTCGCTCTTGTCTACGAAGGGGATATAACAGAGCAATTGCACAATCCCGGTCTGAACTCTTATCTCAATACAACAAAAAGCCAAGTGATGGTACCAACATTGGCCCTACTAGGATCATCTTGCGGTTCTCTAGACAACATCAGATGGTCAACAACGTGATCCAAAGACATTGGCCTATATTGCTGAATGACCCAAGAGTTCGTAACTTTATCTCCAACAAACCATCTATTACTTATAAGCGTGCTACCTCTTTACGAGACAGACTAGTTCAAAGCGAGTTCAAAGATGAAATAAAGAGACTCAAACACTATGTAACCTTGGGGTCCTTCCCTTGTGGACACTGCTCTACCTGCCAATACATTAGACGGGAGAAAATTTTTCATCTCCCAAATGGGGCACTGTTCAAGCCTAAACACTTCACGAATTGCCAAACTCGAGGGATCGTCTACCTTATGTCCTGCGAATGTGGGGCTTACTACGTTGGTAAGACCAAACAGGAATTCCATCGTCGCATGTCCAAGCATATTTATCATATGCAAATTGGCAACTACTATCTACCATTGGGCCGACACGTGATGTCAGTGCACAATTATAAAATGCCTAAAGTATCCTTCACCGCCCTCGATAGAGTACACATACCAAATCGAGGCGGTGATTGGAACAAAATCCTGTTGCAACACGAACAAAAGTGGATATCTCAATTAAATGCCACCTCGTTCCCAGGACTTAATGATGCCATATCCTTTGCCCCGTTCCTAAAAGGGTTTGTTTCGGGTAAGACCCAATAAGGTCTCTCTGCCCTTTTTTAACCTTAGTAAACATTGGTGCCCCCTAGGGGGCTCCCCTGCCCCATTGGTTCCCACGCCTTTCCCTCCCTCTCTCCTCCCTTCTCTCCACCCCCCCTTCTCCCCCTTTTTTCCTCCCCTTTCCCCTTTTCCCCCCCCTTTCCCCCCCTTTCCCCCCCCTCCCTCCCTTCCCCCCTCCTTTTCCCTCCTTTCCCCCTCCCTTCCCCCCTTTTTTCCACTTTTTCCACCTTCTCTTCCCATTTTCTTTTCCTCTCCCCCCCCCCCTCCTTCCTCCCCCCCTTTTTCCCATCTCCTTTCTGATAGTTCAGGAATACTTATGATCATCTATGTATTTATTTTACTGTGTGCACATTTTTCGATGTGCAGTGTATATGCAATGTTGTTCCCCTTTATTGTTTCTTTTTCTGCTCTAGAATGTGTCCTTTACCCTATGTTACCTCCATATACCTTGATATGTGAATTTGCCCTGTATATATGGATGTCTCATATGAAAATCATTTTTGCCAAGATTGTATGTATCAATATAGGATAATACGTTTACACTTATATTTACTTTTTTTGTATGTTGTTATTCTTGTACAATTATGCAAATGTTGTCCCTTCGATTAGCCTGCTCCCCTTTCCCCCTTAGTAATGGCCATCGTGGCTGCCTGCGCCGCCCCGGCACCGGGGTTGGCTCCCCGGGATGTGTCTTCCCGGCAAGGTAAGGCGGGGAGGCGGGACCCTCTCACTTGGTTCCCCCTCCCGCCGTTCCCCATTGGACACCCGGGATGCACCCGGGTGACAGATCGGGGATTCCCCCTTGCCGGCGGCGTTCAGGGCCATCCCCGGACGTCTCCGCTCACTGCGCATGCGCGGGGCCCCGCGCGCGCCACGTGATGCGGATACGTCACGCATTTGCGACGGCGATGACGTCAGTGGACGGGGCGTCTGCTCGCCCTGAACGCCGAGGAGGTCACACGAGGCCGCTCTGCGGCCGCCATGCCCCCATGCTGGGTCCCCCCGGAGCGGTCCCATTGGGGGAACATTGACACCTGCCACCAATCTACCCATACTGGAGCTCCGCCCTAACATCTAAGGGCTTATATACATTCCCTCATCCCCTCTTCATCACTCTGCACATTTCCTGTCCAGCTGATGGTCTTTGCTACGGCTTCACATCGTGAGTACACTTTTTGGTCACATCATTGCACTCTTGCTGCCCTATAATTTAATCTTTGGTCTATCACAACGACCATATATATATATACACCTAATACTTAAATGTATACAATATTTTTTATTTATTTTACAATTTCAGACTTGCCAAATGGTAACCTGGACAGGCGCTTTCAGCCAGTCCTAGGCAGTGACCTATCCCGGGTCAGGTCACACCTAAGAGCAAGTAATATTGGGCAACACAGTGTGATCTTTGCACTACTTTTTACCTTGCTTATAAGGTAACTCACTTGCCTTACTTGACACATATTTTTTCCCTCACTAGTGGGCACTGTTCACTTGGTTGTCACATTCACTTTTTGTAATGGTTTTTGCCGTTCACTTTTCCTTTGTGTGCGTTCACCTTTTACACTCCCTTGTTCACATTAGTGGATTCTTATCCCAGGTCTTCACACTCTTTTCACTTTCTTCCTTCACCTGCCATCAATTACATTCTTTTAGGGTTGAGGTATTAATCTTATTGTTTCACTACCTCCTTCTTGATTTAGATATATATTTTTTTACTTTTTTACTTTAGTATGCACTCCGCCATATTTCTCTTATCTAAATAGGTATTTTTAAACTACATTTACATATATGCATGTGTGCATATACGTACATACATGTCTGTGCGGACTTTTGCACGCACAGACACATACACCCAGCACGCACGGGCCATGGCCCACGTAGTGGGAGGTTGTAGGCAGTCTTGGTTTTTACAACCAAGCTGATAATAATATATACACATTCCTTGTACCTATTGGATCCTATGTTGGAGTGCACACCAATACATATAAGCACACTGTTCTCACTTCTATTAACTCCTTTGTCCCTGGGTTGTTATTGCAGGTGCCTTCCCCATCTGACCGACCGGGTGGCCTGCGCATTTAGGGGGTGCTTCACAGTGTGACCTCTTGTAAGTCACATCCCTTTGGGTTTTCCTCCCCTGGTGGCGGGGGCTGTGGCGGTGATGCCACGAGACCTCCGGGGGAAGGCGAGCAGACAATCTTCTGATTTTAAAGGGATCCACCCAACAAGAAGCTCCTGGGTCTAGAACACTCATTACTGGGTAAATATGCTGTATTGATATGTTATGTATTTGCTTCCAATGATCACTGACTTTTTCTGACACATGCACTTTTTGATATAATTTTAGCAAATTGACCTTTGAAGAAGACCTCGAACAGGTCGAAACGCGTCAGGTCCACTATATTATTGCCTAGTCAACGCACATATCATGTTGTTATAAACATTATAGACAGTGTATGTGTTGAGTGTTATGCATTTTTATACACCCTACGGGAGCTCATTCTTTTTAACCAGTGTGTTAAGTTTTTTGTACAATAAAGATACATTTTTATGAATTGGCCTTTTACCTTTTCATTTCGCTGCCTAAAAACCCCAAGTGGGGAATTTGTCTCTTTCTTTTTTGGCTTTAATCATCAGGGGTGAGCAGCATTTTTCCTTCTTCCTTGTGTCCCCCCTCCTTCTTCTGCAGGTAATAGTGACCTCTGTGAGTAATAGTGACCTCTCCCGATGAGTAATAGTGACCTCTGTGGGTAATAGTGACCTCTGTGGGTAATGGTGACCTCTGTGAGTAATAGTGACCTCTCCCGATGAGTAATAGTGACCTCTGTGGGTAATAGTGACCTCTGCAGGTAATAGTGACCTCTGCAGGTAAGTAATAGTGACCTCTGTGGGTAATAGTGACCTCTGTGGGTAATAGTGACCTCTAAGGGTAATAGTGACCTCTGAGGGTAATAGTGACCTCTGTGAGTGATAGTGACCTCTGTGGGTAATAGTGACCTCTAAGGGTAATAGTGACCTCTGTGAGTAATAGTGACCTCTGTGAGTAATAGTGACCTCTGTGAGTAATAGTGACCTCTGTGGGTAATAGTGACGTCTGTGGGTAATAGTGACCTCTGTGGGTAATAGTGACCTCTCCGGGTGAGAAATAGTGACCTCTGTGGGTATTAGTGACCTCTAAGGGTAATAGTGACCTCTGTGGGTAATAGTTACCTCTGTGGGTAATAGTGACCTGTCCCGATGAGTAATAGTGACCTCTGTGGGTAATAGTGACCTCTAAGGGTAATAGTGACCTCTGTGAGTAATAGTGACCTCTGTGGGTAATAGTGACCTCTGCAAGTAATAGTGACCTCTGCAGGTGAGTAATAGTGACCTCTGTGGGTAATAGTGACCTCTGTGGGTAATAGTGACCTTTAAGGGTAATAGTGACCTCTGTGGGTAATAGTGACCTCTAAGGGTAATAGTGACCTCTGTGGGCAATAGTGACCTCTGTGAGTAATAGTGACCTCTGTGAGTAATAGTGACCTCTGTGAGTAATAGTGGCCTCTAAGAGTAATAGTGACCTCTGTGAGTAATAGTGACCTCTGTGAGTAATAGTGACCTCTGTGGGTAATAGTGACCTCTGTGAGTAATAGTGGCCTCTGTGGGTAATAGTGACCTCTAAGGGTAATAGTGACCTCTGTGGGTAATAGTGACCTCTGCAAGTAATCGTGACCTCTGCAGGTGAGTAATAGTGACCTCTGTGGGTAATAGTGACCTCTGTGAGTAATAGTGACCTCTGTGGGTAATAGTGACCTCTGTGGGTGATAGTGACCTCTGTGAGTAATAGGGACTTCTGTGGGTAATAGTGACCTCTGTGGGTAATAGTGACCTCTGTGGGTGATAGTGAGCTCTGTGGGTAATAGTGACTTCTGTTAGTAATAGTGACCTCTAAGGGTAATAGTGACCTCTGTGGGTAATAGTGAGCTCTGTGGGTAATAGTGACCTCTGTGAGTAATAGTGACTTCTGTTAGTAATAGTGACCTCTAAGGGTAATAGTGACCTCTGTGGGTAATAGTGAGCTCTGTGGGTAATAGTGACCTCTGTGAGTAATAGTGACTTCTGTTAGTAATAGTGACTTCTGTTAGTAATAGTGACTTCTGTTAGTAATAGTGACCTCTAAGGGTAATAGTGACCTCTGTGGGTAATAGTGACCTCTGTGAGTAATAGTGACCTCTGTGGGTAATAGTGACCTCTGTGAGTAATAGTGGCCTCTGTTAGTAATAGTGACCTCTAAGGGTAATAGTGACCTCTGTGGGTAATAGTGACCTCTGTGAGTAATAGGGACCTCTGTGGGTAATAGTGACCTCTGTGAGTAATAGTGACCTCCGCTGGTAATAGTCACACAGTAGGGGGGTCTCACACTCTTCCTCTTCTCCTGTAGGTCGGATGGTGATGTTGGTACTTGGTGTCACGCCCTGGCCGAGTATGCACGCTCTTGTGCCCACGCCGGACACCCTCTCCATGGCTGGCGGGAGACGTACAGACAGTGCGGTATGTGATCTTTGTATGTAACAGAGGATATGAGATCTGATGTGTATGTCCAATGAGCGCGCACAGAGCCCATCACCCATCTGTACATCGTGTCCAATGAGCGGGCACAGAGCCCATCACCCATCTGTACATCTTGTCCAATGAGCGGGCACAGAGCCCATCACCCATCTGTACATCGTGTCCAATGAGCGGGCACAGAGCCCATCACCCATCTGTACATCTTGTCCAATGAGCGGGCACAGAGCCCATCACCCATCTGTACATCGTGTCCAATGAGCGGGCACAGAGCCCATCACCCATCTGTACATCGTGTCCAATGAGCGGGCACAGAGCCCATCACCCATCTGTACATCGTGTCCAATGAGCGGGCACAGAGCCCATCACCCATTTGTACATCGTGTCCAATGAGCGGGCACAGAGCCCATCACCCATTTGTACATCGTGTCCAATGAGCGGGCACAGAGCCCATCACCCATCTGTACATCTTGTCCAATGAGCGGGCACAGAGCCCATCACCCATTTGTACATCGTGTCCAATGAGCGGGCACAGAGCCCATCACCCATCTGTACATCTTGTCCAATGAGCGGGCACAGAGCCCATCACCCATTTGTACATCGTGTCCAATGAGCGGGCACAGAGCCCATCACCCATCTGTACATTTTGTCCAATGAGCGGGCACAGAGCCCATCACCCATCTGTACATCGTGTCCAATGAGCGGGCACAGAGCCCATCACCCATCTGTACATCGTGTCCAATGAGCGGGCACAGAGCCCATCACCCATCTGTACATCGTGTCCAATGAGCGGGCACAGAGCCCATCACCCATCTGTACATGGTGTCCAATGAGCGGGCACAGAGCCCATCACCCATCTGTACATCGTGTCCAATGAGCGGGCACAGAGCCCATCACCCATCTGTACATCGTGTCCAATGAGCGGGCACAGAGCCCATTACCTATCTGTACATCGTGTCCAATGAGCGGGCACAGAGCCCATCACCCATCTGTACATCGTGTCCAATGAGCGGGCACAGAGCCCATTACCTATCTGTACATCGTGTCCAATGAGCGGGCACAGAGCCCATCACCCATCTGTACATCGTGTCCAATGAGCGGGCACAGAGCCCATCACCCATCTGTACATTTTGTCCAATGAGCGGGCACAGAGCCCATCACCCATCTGTACATCTTGTCCAATGAGCGGGCACAGAGCCCATCACCCATCTGTACATCGTGTCCAATGAGTGGGCACAGAGCCCATCACCCATCTGTACATCGTGTCCAATGAGTGGGCACAGAGCCTGTAGGGATGGTGTTCTTAGGGTCATAGTCAGCATTTTCTTCCTCCAAATGCTGCGAGTCCTCCTCCTCAGGAAGACACATGTAGAGGAACGTCTGAGGTCTACCAATCAACATCTAAATGATTCAGAGAAGGAGAAAGTTCTGTAGTCAGATGAGACCAAAATTAAGCTCTTTGGCATCCACTCGACTCACCGCGTTTGGAGGAAGAAAAATGTTGACTATGACAAAAAATCTGTGGAGAATCAAATCATTATTTTCCCCACTGCATTATACATTCACCTCAGTCCCTGCCCCAGGAGCTTACACTCTAAGGCCACTAACTCACATTCATACATACTCGTACTAGAGACCATTCAGACTGGAGCCAATTTACCTCCCAGCATGCCTTTGGAGTGTGGGAGGGAACTGGAGTACCCAGAGGAACCCCCCACAGGGAGAACATACAAACTCCATGCAGGCGGTACCATGGTGATGATTTCAACCGATGACCCCAGTGCTGCCAGGCAGAAGTGCTAACCACTGTGCTGCCCAGCATGGAGAAGTAAAGAAAGAGGTGACCCCATGTGGACCATGTCGGCCTCCCACCATTGATCTGTATCAGGATATTTACTAAAGGTCTCCTCTGCAGTAATCCCATGTGAGGACGATCTTGTCTACAACGAATGTATCGCCTGCTGCCCCAACTCCTGTCACCAGAGGAAGCCGTGTATAGACAGCGAGATCGCCTGCGTAGATGGCTGCTACTGCACTGAAGGTGAGTCCTTTCTACAAGACAAGGTATAGGTGTGTAGAGTCATGTATAGGTGTGTAGAGTCATGTATAGGTGTGTAGAGTCATGTATAGGTGTGTAGAGTCATGTATAGGCGTGTGGAGTCATGTATAGGTGTGTGGAGTTATGTATAGGTGTGTGGAGTCATGTATAGGTGTGTGGAGTCATGTATAGGTGTGTGGAGTCATGTATAGGTGTGTAGAGTCATGTATAGGCGTGTGGAGTCATGTATAGGTGTGTGGAGTCATGTATAGGTGTGTAGAGTCATGTATAGTTGTGTGGAGTCATGTATAGGTGTGTAGAGTCTTGTATAGGTGTGTAGAGTCATGTATAGGTGTGTAGAGTCATGTATAGGTGTGTGGAGTCATGTATAGGTGTGTGGAGTCATGTATAGGTGTGTAGAGTCATGTATAGGTGTGTAGAGTCATGTATAGGTGTGTAGAGTCATGTATAGGTGTGTGGAGTCATGTATAGGTGTGTGGAGTCATGTATAGGTGTGTAGAGTCATGTATAGGTGTGTAGAGTCATGTATAGTTGTGTGGAGTCATGTATAGGTGTGTAGAGTCATGTATAGGTGTGTAGAGTCATGTATAGGCGTGTGGAGTCATGTATAGTTGTGTAGAGCCATGCATAGGTGTGTAGAGTCATGTATAGTTGTGTAGAGTCATGTATAGTTGTGTAGAGCCACGTATAGGTGTGTAGAGTCATGTATAGTTGTGTAGAGCCATGTATAGGTGTGTAGAGCCATGTATAGTTGTGTGGAGTCATGTATAGGTGTGTAGAGTCATGTATAGGTGTGTAGAGCCATGTATAGGTGTGTAGAGTCATGTATAGTTGTGTAGAGTCATGTATAGGTGTGTAGAGTCATGTATAGTTGTGTGGAGTCATGTATAGGTGTGTAGAGTCATGTATAGTTGTGTAGAGCCATGTATAGGTGTGTAGAGTCATGTATAGTTGTGTAGAGTCATGTATAGTTGTGTAGAGCCATGTATAGGTGTGTAGAGTCATGTATAGTTGTGTGGAGTCATGTATAGGTGTGTGGAGTTATGTATAGGTGTGTGGAGTCATGTATAGGTGTGTAGAGTCATGTATAGTTGTGTGGAGTCACGTATAGGTGTGTAGAGTTATGTATAGGTGTGTAGAGTCATGTATAGGTGTGTGGAGACATGTATAGGTGTGTAGAGTCATGTATAGGTGTGTAGAGTCATGTATAGGTGTGTAGAGTCATGTATAGTTGTGTAGAGCCATGTATAGGTGTGTAGAGCCATGTATAGTTGTGTGGAGTCATGTATAGGTGTGTAGAGTCATGTATAGGTGTGTAGAGTCATGTATAGGTGTGTAGAGTCATGTATAGGCATGTAGAGTCATGTATAGTTGAGTAGAGTCATGTATAGTTGTGTACAGTCATGTATAGGTGTGTAGAGTCATGTATAGGTGTGTAGAGTCATGTATAGGTGTGTAGAGTCATGTATAGGTGTGTAGAGCCATGTATAGGTGTGTAGAGTCATGTATAGGTGTGTAGAGTCATGTATAGTTGTGTGGAGTCATGTATAGGCATGTAGAGTCATGTATAGTTGTGTAGAGTCATGTATAGTTGTGTAGAGTCATGTATAGGTGTGTAGAGTCATGTAGGGGTGTGTAGAGTCATGTATAGGTGTGTAGAGCCATATATAGTTGTGTGGAGTCATGTATAGGTGTGTAGAGTCATGTATAGGTGTGTAGAGACATGTATAGGTGTGTAGAGTCATGTATAGGTGTGTGGAGTCATGTATAGGTGTGTGGAGTCATGTATAGGTGTGTGGAGTCATGTATAGGCCTGTAGAGTCATGTATAGTTGTGTAGAGCCATGCATAGGTGTGTAGAGTCATGTATAGTTGTGTAGAGTCATGTATAGTTGTGTAGAGCCATGTATAGGTGTGTAGAGTCATGTATAGGTGTGTAGAGTCATGTATAGGTGTGTAGAGTCATGTATAGGCGTGTGGAGTCATGTATAGGTGTGTGGAGTCATGTATAGGTGTGTGGAGTCATGTATAGGTGTGTGGAGTCATGTATAGGTGTGTGGAGTCATGTATAGGTGTGTGGAGACATGTATAGGTGTGTAGAGTCATGTATAGTTGTGTGGAGTCATGTATAGATGTGTGGAGTCATGTATAGTTGTGTAGAGCCATGTATAGGTGTGTAGAGCCATGTATAGTTGTGTGGAGTCATGTATAGGTGTGTAGAGTCATGTATAGGTGTGTAGAGTCATGTATAGGTGTGTAGAGTCATGTATAGGTGTGTGGAGTCATGTATAGTTGTGTGGAGTCACGTATAGGTGTGTAGAGTTATGTATAGGTGTGTGGAGTCATGTATAGATGTGTGGAGACATGTATAGGTGTGTAGAGTCATGTATAGGTGTGTAGAGTCTTGTATAGGTGTGTAGAGTCAAGTATAGGTGTGTAGAGTCTTGTATAGGTGTGTAGAGTCAAGTATAGGTGTGTAGAGTCTTGTATAGGTGTGTAGAGTCATGTATAGGTGTGTAGAGTCATGAATAGGTGTGTAGAGTCATGTATAGGTGTGTAGAGCCATGTATAGGTGTGTAGAGTCTTGTATAGGTGTGTGGAGTCATGTATAGGTGTGTAGAGTCATGTATAGGTGTGTGGAGACATGTATAGGTGTGTAGAGTCATGTATAGGTGTGTAGAGTCATGTATAGGTGTGTAGAGCCATGTATAGGTGTGTAGAGTCATGTATAGGTGTGTAGAGTCATGTATCGGAGTGGAGTGTGAGGAGACATGGATAGATAGGTTACGTGGTAAATGTATGTATCGGTGTATACAAGTGGTATGCCTTGTACAGGATACACATTGGATGGATCTGTTTTAAAGCTATGAATCTATATAGACATGGAGGTCCTATAAGTGGAGTACATGGAAGGTGTACACTACAGTATCTGACAAAAGTAAGTACCCCCCTCAGTCACATTTTTGTAAATCTTTTCTTCTATCTTTTCATGTGACAACACTGAAGAAATGACACTTGTCTACAATGTAAAGTAGTGAGTGTACAGCTTGTATAACAGTGTAAATTTGCTGTCCCCTCAAAATAACTCAACACACAGCCATGAATGTCTAAACCACTGGCAACAAAAGTCAGTACACCCCTAAGTGAAAATCTCCAAATTGGGCCCAATTGGCCATTTTCCCTCCCCGGTGTCATGTGACTCGTTAGTGTTACAAGGTCTCAGGTGTGAATGGGGAGCAGGTGTGTTAAATTTGGTGTTATCGCTCTCACTCTCTCATACTGGTCACTGGAAGTCCAACATGGCACCTCATGGCAAAGAACTCTCTGAGGACCTGAAAAAAAGAATTATTGCTCTACATAAAGATGGCCTAGGCTATAAGAAGATTGCCAAGACCCTGAAACTGAGCTGCAGCACGGTGGCCAAGACCATACAGCGGAATAACAGGACAGGTTCCACTCAGAGCAGGCCCCGCCATGGTCCACCAAAGAAGTTGAGGTCACGTGGTCAACGTCATATCCAGAGGTTGTCTTTGGGAAATAGACGTATGAGTGCTGCCAGTATTGCTGCAGAGGTTGTAGGGGTGGGGGGGTCAGCCTGTCAGTGATCAGACCATACGCCGCACACTGCATTAAATTGGTCTGCATGGCTGTCGTCCCAGAAGGAAGCCTCTTCTAAAGATGATGTACAAGAAAGTCCGCAAACAGTTTGCTGAAGACAAACAGACTAAGGACGTGGATTACTGGAACCATGTCCTGTGGTCTGATGAGACCAAGATAAACGTATTTGGTTCAGATGGTGACAAGCGTGTGTGGGGGCAACCAGGTGAGGAGGACAAAGACAAGTGTGTCTTGTCTACAGTCAAGCATGGTGGTGGGAGTGTCATGGTCTGGGGCTACATGAGTGCTGCCGGCACTGGGGGGCTACAGATCATTGAGGGGACCATGAATGCCAACATGTACTGTGACATACTGAAGCAGAGCATGATCCCCTCCTTTCAGAGACTGGACCGCAGGGCAGTATTCCAACATGATAACCACCCCAAACACACCTCCAAGACCACCACTGCCTTGCTAAAGAAGCTGAGGGTAAAGGTGATGGACTGGCCAAGCATGTCTCCAGACCTAAACCCTATTGATCATCTGTGGGACATCCTCAAACGGAAGGTGGAGGAGCGCAAGGTCTCTAACATCCACCAGCTCCGTGATGTCATCATGGAGGAGGGGAAGAGGACTCCAGTGACAACCTGTGAAGCTCTGGTGACCTCCATGCCCAAAAGGGTTAAGGCAGTGCTGGAAAATAATGGAGGCCACACAAAATATTGACACTTTGGGCCCAATTTGGAGATTTTCACTTAGGGGTGTACTGACTTTTGTTGCCAGCGGTTTAGACATTAATGGCTGTGTGTTGAGTTATTTTGAGGGGACAGCAAATTTACACTGTTATACAAGCTGTACACTCACTACTTTACATTGTAGACAAGTGTCATTTCTTCAGTGTTGTCACATGAAAAGATAGAAGGAAAGATTTACACCAATGTCACTGAGGGGTGTACTTACTTTTGTCACATACTGTATATAGTTATTATCCTGTATACAGTGTATGGGGTGTGAGATGAAAATTGAAGGTTGTGGAAGGTGTGTGTATATATATATATACATGTATGAGGTATGTCTCACTCTGTTTTCCTCCTGTGTACACGCAGGTTTGATCTTTGAGAACGGGACCTGTGTGCACCCCTCTGAATGTCCCTGTGACTTCCATGGCACCGTCTACCCTGCCGGCTCTATAGTCCGGGATCGCTGCAACAACTGGTCAGTCTGCGGCACTGATAGGAGATGGGTGACCCCACAGATCTTGTGATGTGTAATGTGGGCGGGGTGTAGGTGGGCGGTATGTCTGTGGGCGGGGTGTTGGCGGGCGGTATGCCAGTGGGCGGTGTTTGGGTGGTCGGGGTGTTGGTGGGCTAGATGTCTGTGGGTGGGGGTGTAGGTGGGTGGGGTGTTGGTGGGCGGAATCTCTGTGGGCGGGGTGTTGGTGGTGAGTATGTCTGTGGGCGGGGTGTAGGTGGGTGGAGCGTAGGTGGGCGGTATGTCTGTGGGCGGGGTGTTGGTGGGCAGTATGTAGGTGGGTGGGGTGTAGGTGGGAAGGGTGTCTGTGGGCAGGGGAGGGCGGGGTTTTGGTGGGCGGTATGTCCGTGGTTGGTTGTAGGTGGGCTGGGTGTTGTTGGGCACTATGTATGTGGGTGGGGTGTTGGTGGGCGGTATGTTGGTAAGCGGTGTGTGGGTGGTCGGGGTGTTGTTGGGCTAGATATCTGTGGGTGGGGGTGTAGGTGGGTGGAGTGTTGGTGGGCAGAATGTCTGTGGGCGGGGTGTAGGTGGGCAGTGTGTCTGTGGGCAGGGTGTGGGTTGGCAGGGTGTTGGTGGGCGGTATGTGGGTGGTCGGGGTGTTGGTGGGCTAGATGTCTGTGGGTGGGGTGTAGATGGGTGGGATGTTGGTGGGCGGAATGTCTGTGGGTGGGGTGTAAGTGGGCGGGGTGTTGGTGGGCAGTATGTCTGTGGGCAGGGTGTGGGTGGGCGGGGTGTTGGTGGGCGGTATATCTGTGGGTGGGGTGTGGGTGGGCAGGGTGTTGGTGCGTGGTATGTCTGTGGGCGGGGTGTGGGTGGGCCAGGTGTTGGTGCGTGGTATTTCTGTGGGCGGGGTGTGGGTGGACGGGGTGTTGGTGGGCGGTTTGTCTGTGGGTGAGGTGTGGGTGGGCGGTGTGTTGGTGGGCGGGACGTTGGTGGGCGGTATGTCTGTGGGTGGGACGTTGGTGGGCGGTATGTCTGTGGGCGGGGTGTTGGTGGGCGGGGGGTGTAGGTGGGCAGGATGTTGGTGGGCGGTATGTCTGTGGGTGGGGTGTAGGTGGGCGGTGTGTCTGTGGGTGGGGTGTTGGTGGGCGGGGTGTTGGTGGGCGGTATGTCTGTGGGCAGGGCGTAGGTGGGCGGGACGTTGGTGGGCGGTATGTCTGTGGGTGGGGTGTAGGTGGGCGGGTGGTATGTCTGTGGGTGGGGTGTAGGTGGGCAGGACGTTGGTGGGCAGTATGTCTGTGGGTGGAGTGTAGGTGGGCGGGCGGTATGTCTGTGGGTGGGGTGTAGGTGGACGGGGTGTTGGTGGGCAGTATGTCTGTGGGTGGGGTGTAGGTGGGTGGGCGGTATGTCTGTGGGTGGGGTGTAGGTGGGTGGGCGGTATGTCTGTGGGTGGGGTGTAGGTGGGCAGGGTGTTGGTGGGCGGTATGTCTGTGGGTGGGGTGTAGGTGGGCGGGACGTTGGTGGGCAGTATGTCTGTAGGTGGGGTGTAGGTGGGCGGGACTTGGTGGGCAGTATGTCTGTGGGTGGGGTGTAGGTGTGTGGGCGGTATGTCTGTGGGTGGGGTGTAGGTGGGCGGGGTGTTGGTGGGCGGTATGTCTGTGGGTGGGGTGTAGGTGGGCGGGACGTTGGTGGGCAGTATGTCTGTAGGTGGGGTGTAGGTGGGCGGGCGGTATGTCTGTGGGTGGGGTGTAGGTGGGCGGGACGTTGGTGTTCAGTATGTCTGTGGGTGGGGTGTTGGTGGGCGGTATGTCTGTGGGTGGGGTGTATCTGGGCGGGACATTGGTGGGCGGGGTGTCGGGGGAATTTGTATTATTGGTGATTTCTGTAATCTATGACTAATATGTACTTGGAGAAATCGGTGCAGCTCCTGGAAATGCCGGTTCTCTGGCTGTTTTTGTCCTCATTGCTGACCCGGGACATGGAGGACAGAAGTCTGAGAGAAGTCAGATCTCCGGAGTTGTACTCCAGTCCGGGATCGGTGACTTACATTAGTAAAGCCATTGGATCAGCATAGCTGGGAAAGTGGCATTTTCAGGAATGGCAGCCTCCATGTGAGTGCGGGAAGATAGGTGTGGTAGTCTCATCACAGAGAGCAGAGCCCGGCCTTCTATTGGCCGATCTGTGTGGACAGGAAATAGTCCCTCCTCCACCCCACTTCTATGTATGAGGGGCGGTTCCTCTGTGTGAGGGGCGGTTCCTCTGTGTGTGAGGGGCGGTTCCTCTGTGTGTGAGGGGCGGTTCCTCTGTGTGTGAGGGGCGGTTCCTCTGTGTGTGAGGGGCGGTTCCTCTGTGTGCACTCAGTCAGGATCTCAGCTCTAATTGATCCCTCTCTTCTTCCAGCACCTGCTCAGGAGGAAGGTGGATCTGCACTGATGTGACCTGTCCCGGTGAGTGCTCCTGCTGTGTGTGTGGGGGGGAGGCCAAATTACTCAAGTCCCTGCTTTTTCATGGATAGGATAGTCTTTCCCCACCTCGTCCCCGTCTGTAATCCTAATCCATATATGTATAGGCCGGGTCCCTATAGATATGTATAGGCTGGGTCCCTATAGATGGTATAGATATGTATAAGCCGGACCCCTATAGATATGTATAGGCCGGGCCCCTATAGATATATACATGTCGGGTCCCTATAGATATGTATAGGCAAGGCCCCTGTAGATATGTATAGGCTGGGCCCTTATAGATATGTAAAGGCCGGGTCCCTATAGATATGTATAGGTCTGGTCCCTATAGATGGTATAGATATGTATAGGCTGGGTCCCTATAGATGGTATAGATGTGTATAGGCTGGGTCCCTATAGATATGTATAGGGCGGGTCCCTAGAGATATGTATAGGACAGGCCCCTATAGATATGTATAGGTTGGGTCCCTATAGATGGTTTAGATATGTTTAGGCTGGGTCCCTATTGCTGGTATAGACATGTATATACTGGGTCCCTATAGATATGTATAGACTGGGTCCCTATAGATGGTATAGAAATGTATAGGCCGGGTCCCTATAGAAAGGTATAGGCCGGGTCCCCATAGATATGTGTAGGCCGGGTCCCTATAGATATATTTATTGGTTGGGTCCCTATAGATATGTATAGGTTGGGTCCCTGTAGATTTGTATAGGCCGGGTCCCTATAGATATGTATAGGTCAGGTCCCTATATATACATACATATAATATATATATAGAGAGAAAGAGATATATAGGTCGGTCCCTATAGATATGTATAGGTCGGGTCCCTATAGATGGTATACATATGTATAGGCCGGGTCCATATATATATATATGCATAGGTTGGGTCCCTATGGATATCTATAGGTCAGGTCCCTATAGATGGTATAGATATGTATAGGCCAGGTCCCTATAGATATGTATAGACTGGGTCCCTATAGATGGTATAGATATGTATAGGCCGTATCCCTATAGATAGGTATAGGTTGGGTCCCTATAGATATGTACAGGCCAGGTCCCTATAGGTATGTATAGGTTGGGTCCCTATAGATATGTATAGACTGGGTCCCTATAGCTGGTATAGATATGTATATACTGGATCCCTATAGATATGTATAGGATGGGTCCCTATAGATGGTTTAGGCCAGGTCCCTATAAATATGTATAGACTGAGTCCCTATAGATGGTGTATATATATATATATATATATATATATATATAGATAGATAGATAGATAGATAGGTTGGGTCCTTATAGATATATATATAGGTCGTGTCCCTATAGATATGTATAGACTGAGTCCCTATAGATCAGGGGTCTTCAAACTATGGCCCTCCAGTTGTTCAGGAACTACAATTCCCATCATGCCTAGTCATGTCTGTGAATGTCAGGGTTTTACAATGCCTCATAGGATGTGTAGTTCCGCAACAGCTGGAGGGCCGCAGTTTGAAGATCCCTGGTATAGATGGTATAGATATGTATAGCCCGGGTCCCTATAGATATGTATAGATTGGGCCCCTATAGCTGGTACAGTTATGTATATACTGGATTCCTATAGATATATATGTTGGGTCCCTATAGATGATATAGATATGTATAGGCGGGGTCCCTATGGATATGTATAGGTTGGGTCAGTATAGATGGCATAGATATGTATATAGATCGGGTCCCTATAGATATGTATAGGTTGGGTCCCTATAGATAGTATAGATATGTATAGGTTGGGTCCCTATAGATATGTATAGGTTGGGTCCCTATAGATAGTATAGATATGTATAGGTCGGGTCCCCATAGATATGTATAGGCCGGGTCCCTATAGATAAGTATAGGTTGGGTCCCTATAGATTATATAAACTGGGTCCCTATAGATATGTATATGTCGGGTCCCTATAGATATGTATATAGGTCGGGTCTCAATAGATATGTATAGGCCGGGTCCCTATAGATATGTATAGGTTGGGTCCCTATAGATGGTATAGATATGTATATAGGTCGGGTCCTATAGATATGTATAGGTCGGGTCCCTATAGATATGTATAGGTTGGGTCCCTATAGATGGTATAGAGATGTATAGGTCGGGTCCCTATATATATGTATATGTCGGGCCCTTATAGATATGTGTATAGGCTGGGTCCCTATAGATATGTATAGGTTGGGTCCCTATAGATGGTATAAATTTGTATATAGGTCGGGTCCCTATAGATATGTATAGGTCTGGTCCCTATAGATGGTATAGATATGTATAGGCTGGGTCCCTATAGATGGTATAGATGTGTATAGGCTGGGTCCCTATAGATATGTATAGGGCGGGTCCCTAGAGATATGTATAGGACAGGCCCCTATAGATATGTATAGGTTGGGTCCCTATAGATGGTTTAGATATGTTTAGGCTGGGTCCCTATTGCTGGTATAGACATGTATATACTGGGTCCCTATAGATATGTATAGACTGGGTCCCTATAGATGGTATAGAAATGTATAGGCCGGGTCCCTATAGAAAGGTATAGGCCGGGTCCCCATAGATATGTGTAGGCCGGGTCCCTATAGATATATTTATTGGTTGGGTCCCTATAGATATGTATAGGTTGGGTCCCTGTAGATTTGTATAGGCCGGGTCCCTATAGATATGTATAGGTCAGGTCCCTATATATACATACATATAATATATATATAGAGAGAAAGAGATAGATAGGTCGGTCCCTATAGATATGTATAGGTCGGGTCCCTATAGATGGTATACATATGTATAGGCCGGGTCCATATATATATATATGCATAGGTTGGGTCCCTATGGATATCTATAGGTCAGGTCCCTATAGATGGTATAGATATGTATAGGCCAGGTCCCTATAGATATGTATAGACTGGGTCCCTATAGATGGTATAGATATGTATAGGCCGTATCCCTATAGATAGGTATAGGTTGGGTCCCTATAGATATGTACAGGCCAGGTCCCTATAGGTATGTATAGGTTGGGTCCCTATAGATATGTATAGACTGGGTCCCTATAGCTGGTATAGATATGTATATACTGGATCCCTATAGATATGTATAGGATGGGTCCCTATAGATGGTTTAGGCCAGGTCCCTATAAATATGTATAGACTGAGTCCCTATAGATGGTGTATATATATATATATATATATATATATATATATATATATATATATATATATATATATATATATATATATATATATATATATATATATATATATAGATAGGTTGGGTCCTTATAGATATATATATAGGTCGGGTCCCTATAGATATGTATAGACTGGGTCCCTATAGACCAGGGGTCTTCAAACTATGGCCCTCCAGTTGTTCAGGAACTACAATTCCCATCATGCCTAGTCATGTCTGTGAATGTCAGGGTTTTACAATGCCTCATAGGATGTGTAGTTCCGCAACAGCTGGAGGGCCGCAGTTTGAAGATCCCTGGTATAGATGGTATAGATATGTATAGCCCGGGTCCCTATAGATATGTATAGACTGGGCCCCTATAGCTGGTACAGTTATGTATATACTGGATTCCTATAGATATACATGTTGGGTCCCTATAGATGATATAGATATGTATAGGCGGGGTCCCTATGGATATGTATAGGTTGGGTCAGTATAGATGGCATAGATATGTATATAGATCGGGTCCCTATAGATATGTATAGGTTGGGTCCCTATAGATAGTATAGATATGTATAGGTTGGGTCCCTATAGATATGTATAGGTTGGGTCCCTATAGATAGTATAGATATGTATAGGTCGGGTCCCCATAGATATGTATAGGCCGGGTCCCTATAGATATGTATAGGTTGGGTCCCTATAGATTATATAAACTGGGTCCCTATAGATATGTATATGTCGGGTCCCTATAGATATGTATATAGGTCGGGTCTCAATAGATATGTATAGGCCGGGTCCCTATAGATATGTATAGGTTGGGTCCCTATAGATGGTATAGATATGTATATAGGTCGGGTCCTATAGATATGTATAGGTCGGGTCCCTATAGATATGTATAGGTTGGGTCCCTATAGATGGTATAGATATGTATGGGTCGGGTCCCTATATATATGTATATGTCGGGCCCTTATAGATATGTGTATAGGCTGGGTCCCTATAGATATGTATAGGTTGGGTCCCTATAGATGGTATAAATTTGTATATAGGTCGGGTCCCTATAGATATGTATAGGTTGGGTCCCTATAGATGGTATAAGTTTGTATATAGGTCAGTTCCCTATAGATATGTATAGGTTGGGTCCCTATAGATGGTATAAATATGTATAGAGGTCGGGTCCCTATAGATATGTATAGGTTGGGTCCCTATAGATGGTATAAACATGTATATAGGTCGGGTCCCTATAGATATGTATAGGCCGGGTCCCTATAGATATGTATAGGCCGGGTCCCTATAGATATGTATAGGTCGGGTCCCTATAGATAGGTATAGGTCGGGTCCCTATAGATCGTATAGATATGTGTATAGGTCGGGTCCTATAGATATGTATAGGTGGGGTCCCTATAAATATGTAAAGGTTGGGTCCCTATAGATGGTATAAATTTGTATATAGGTCGGGTCCCTATAGATATGTATAGGTTGGGTCCCTATAGATGGTATAAGTTTGTATATAGGTCGGTTCCCTATAGATATGTATAGGTTGGGTCCCTATGGATGGTATAAATATGTATAGAGGTCGGGTCCCTATAGATATGTATAGGTTGGGTCCCTATAGATGGTATAAATATGTATATAGGTCGGGTCCCTATAGATATGTATAGGCCGGGTCCCTATAGATATGTATAGGTCGGGTCCCTATAGATATGTATAGGTCGGGTCCCTATAGATGGTATAGATATGTATAGGTCGGGTCCCTGTAGATATGTATAGGTCGGGTCCCTATTGATATGTATAGGTCGGGTCCCTATAGATATGTATATAGGCCGGGTCTCTATAGATATGTATAGGTGGGGTCCCTATTGATATGTATAGGTCAGGTCCCTATTGATATGTATATGTCGGGTCCCTATAGATATGTATATAGGCCGGGTCTCTATAGATATGTATAGGTCGGGTCCAGTACTGTTAACTGTCTCTCTTTTCTCCCATGTTGTCAGCGGAATGTTCCGTCACAGGAGACTTTCACATTGTGACGTTCGATGGGCGGAAGTTCACCTTCCAGGCTCCCTGTCAGTACATCCTAACCAAGAGCCGGACATCCGGAGCATTCACCGTGTCTGTGCAGAACGCCCCCTGTGGACAGGTGAGACAAAACCAGACCAATCATCACCTACTGGCCACCTACAGCACTGACCTGCCTGCTAATAGCATTGTTCTGAGTCCAGTGGCTGAGGAGTCCCATGTGGCTCTCAGCTCCCTCTGTTGCTCAGTAGATATTTGTGGATCTGTGCTCCTCGGGCAGTGGCTAGGGTGTCCCATGTGGCTCTCAGCTCCCTCTAAAGTATATGATTCCACTGACATGTTCATTATAATTCATGGAGGTGTTTTGAATTCCTAGTCTTCCACATGTCCTGGGACTTGTTGGCATGGTGTTGCTGGGGGTCCCACACAAACTTTCTAAATATTGAATATAATTGGGGGGGGGGGGGCAGTGAAAAGCACCAAAAATAGAACAAACATGAGTGATGTAAGGTTGCTGAACGTTGTATATGAGAGGCTGTCCCCAGCAACAAGGGAGGGAGCTGAGAGCCATTGCTTGGGAGCAGAGCATTGCTGTCATCTCTTGTACCCTCCAATGTCTGGTCATAGCTGACACAACACAGTACAGTAACCTTGTGACAGACAGGGGGCGCCCTGGAGACCTCAGCATTGTGGCCCCGCCCCCCTCTGTCTCTGCAGTGGGCTCTTCCATGGACCTTCTTCTGCTCCTGTTGTCCATGGTGGCCTTTGTGTGGATTCAGCAGGATTTCCTGTGTCGGCTCTTCTCATTAGTCCTTCAGATTCCAGGGGCCTTTGCTGGGTTCAGTAATGGTCCCATTGAGGGTTTTCTCCAGATGTTGATGGAGGAGGTGATTGTGGTACACGGGTGTTGATGTGAGGACATTGGTGGCCATGGTTGGGTGTGTCTGTGGTATGGAGTGTTCAGCGTATATCACAGTGTACGCCTCGATTGCCAGTGGGGGGAGGAGGAGGAGTCGCAGTGTGGAGAGGTTCTTGGCGGGGATGACAAAGCCTCCAGTCATGGTGCTCCTCAGACACGCTGACACTAGCAATCATCAGCTATAAGCAGCTTCACAATTTTCTGAAATTTTGCTAAAGCGCTTTCTGGACGGCAAATCAGAGGACGATCGGAGCGGCTTAACCTTATCGCGGTGTCAGGTGTCGCCATCAATGTCTTTGTACTTCCCTGAGATGAGAGGAGAGGAGAATGGAGGAATTTATTGTCTCGGGTGAAGACAGCTGCCGAACATGAAAGGGACGATTCATGGGAACAGAGCCGATTCTCTTCTAGGATTTCTCCTTTTCACAACGATGGATGAAGAAAGTGTTGTGTCCATCTCCACGCCATAGGTGAAGGTACACAGCCCACCGATCGCCCTTCCAAACCGATCGCTCTTCCCCACCCATCAACCTTCCCCAACCATCGACCACTCTTCACATGGCTCCCCCAGCATCTCACTATCATTGGAAGTGTTGTGTCCATCTCCACGCCATAGGTGAAGGTACACGGCTCACCGATCGCCCTTCCCTACCCATCGTTCCTACCCACCCATCAACCTTCCCCAACCATCGACCGCTCTTCACATGGCTCCCCCAGCATCTCACTATCATTGGAAGTGTTGTGTCCATCTCCACGCCATAGGTGAAGGTACACGGCCCACGATCGCCCTTCCCTACCCATCGTTCTTATCCACCCATCAACCTTCTCCACTCACCAATCGACCATTCTTTACATGGCGATTTATTGGCTTCCCCAGCATCTCTCTGTCCTTGGATGAAGAGTATTGTGTTCATCTCCATGCCATGGGTGAAGGTACCCGGCCCGCCGATTGTCCTTCCCCACCCATCAACCACTCTGAATATGGTGCTTCATTGGCTCCTCCAACTTCTCACTTAGAATCTTAAAGTGGAAAATGTTTCTCAAAAGTCCTCCAAGAACGAGGGACATTTCATGGCAGACTATGGTCCCCATCAGGTCAGCTGCCATTCCGGGGACAACTCACCCCAGGTGAAGTCCAGATGACCCAGAGAAAGATCGGGAACTTCCCTCCTCTCAGTATTGCACTGTATTGGCTGTCCATTTATAGACAGTTTGGAGTCCTACATTTTATTGGCTAACTTAAATTATTGAAGAGAAAAACTTCCAGGACCTCTAGGTCCCTTCTTTAGGCTTTAGTCAGTTCTGGAAACAGTTCTGAACCCCCCCTCCCCTCCCCCAATATTTACAGAATTACAAAGAGGTGCAATGAAATGCAATCATTGAAAAGGATAATTCACCGTTATAATAAACCCGCCTGCAGGGAAGGGATGTTTGTAGAAACTGTGCGGCTCTGACAAAAGATGAATAATACCCTTCCTATAGGTGAAGGGCCATTTACATACCTTATGAAGCCTGACTGGAATACTCCCAGGACGTTGCTGAGTGAGGCCTACTCATCACTGCTCAACTCCTCCATCACTGGAGGGCGCTCTCAGACGCTGAGCTCAGAACTTCTACATCAGAGGAGAGGAAGAGTGTGTGAGGAGGTCTGAATCAGAGAAAGAGCGCCCTCTTGTGATGGAGGAGGGGAGCAGTGATGACTAGGCCTCACTCAGCACCGTCCCGGGAGTATTCCAATCAGGCTTCATAAGGTATATAAATGGCCTCACCTATAGGAAGGGAATTATTCATCTTTAGTCAGAGCCGCACAGTTTGTTTTTATCTATAGAAGCCCCTTATCTGCATAGGGAGTTTTGTGGTAAAGGTGAACTATCCCTTTAATAAATTACAATCAACAATAGAAATACAGTTGCAATAAAAAGTATGTGAACCCTTTTGGAATGATATGGATTTCTGCACAAATTGGTCATAAAATGTGATCTGATCTTCATCCAAGTCACAACAATAGACAATCACAGTCTGCTTAAACTAATAACAGACAAAGAATTAAATGTTACCATGTTTTTATTGAACACACCATGTAAACATTCACAGTGCAGGTGGAAAAAGTATGTGAACCCTTGGATTTAATAACTGGTTGAACCTCCTTTGGCAGCAATAACCTTAACCAAACGTTTCCTGTAGTTGCAGATCAGACGTGCACAACGGTCAGGAGTAATTCTTCACCATTCCTCTTTACAGAACTGTTTCAGTTCAGCAATATTCTTGGGATGTCTGGTGTGAATCACTTTCTTGAGGTCATGTCACAGCATCTCAATCAGGTTGAGGTCAGGACTCTGACTGGGCCACTCCAGACGGCATATTTTCTTCTGTTTAAGCCATTCTGTTGTTGATTTACTTCTATGCTTTGGGTCGTTGTCCTGTTGCAGCACCCATCTTCTGTTGAGCTTCAGCTGGTGGACAGATGGCCTTAAGTTCTCCTGCAAAATGTCTTGATAAACTTGGGAATTCATTTTTCCTTCGATGATAGCGATCCGTCCAGGCCCAGACGCAGCAAAGCAGCCCCAAACCATGATGCCCCCACCACCATACTTCACAGTTGGGATGAGGTTTTGATGTTGGTGTGCTGTGTCTCTTTTTCTCCACACATAGTGTTGTGTGTTTCTTCCAAACAACTCAACTTTGGTTTCATCTGTCCACAGAATATTTTGCCAGTACTGCTGTGGAACATCCAGGTGCTCTTGTGCAAACTGTAAATGTGCAGCAATGTTTTAGTTGGACAGCAGTGTCTTCCTCTGTCGTATCCTCCCATGAAATCCATTCTTGTTTAGTGTTTTACGTACCATAGATTCGCTAACAGGGATGTTAGAATATGCCAGAGACTTTTGTAAGTCTTTAGCTGACACTCTAGGATTCTTCTTCATCTCATTGAGCAGTCTGCGCTGTGCTCTTGCAGTCACCTTTACAGGATGCCCACTCCTAGGGAGAGTAGTAGCAGTGCTGAACTTTCTCCATTTATAGACAATTTGTCTTACCGTGGACTGATGAACAGCAAGGCTTTTGGAGATACTTTTATAACCCTTTCCAGCTTTATGCAAGTCAACAATTCTTAATCGTAGGTCTTCTGAGAGGTCTTTTGTGCGAGGCATCATTCACATCAGGCAATGCTTCTTGTGAAAAACAAACCCAGAACTGGTGTGTGTTTTTTATAGGGCAGGGCAGCTGTAGCCAACACCTCCAATCTCATCTCATTGATTGGACTGAAGTTGGCTGACACCTCACTCCAATTAGCTCTTGGAGATCTCATTAGTCTAGGGCAGGGGGTCTCAAACTGGTGGCCTTCCAGCTGTTACGAAACTACAAGTTCCATGAGGCATTGCAAGGCTGACAGGTACAAGCATGACTCCCACAGGCAGAGGGATGATGGGACTTGTAGTTCCGCAACAGCTGGAGGGCCACCAGTTTGAGACCCCTGGGACTCTAAGGGTTCACATACCTTTTCCACCTGCACTGTGAATGTTTACATGGTGTGTTCAGTAAAAACATGGCAACATTTAATTCTTTGTGTGTTATTAGTTTAAGCCGACTGTGATTGTCTATTGTTGTGACTTAGATGAAGATCAGATCACATTTTATCACCAATTTGTGCAGAAATCCATATCATTCCAAAAGGGTGCACATACTTTTTATTGCAACTGTAAAACCATTAATAAAATTATACAACCATTGCTGAAATAAAGCCATTGCTGAAATAAAGTCATGTTTTCTCGGCACACATTGGGTATTAGCAGCCATTGTAATGGGTTATGTTGGCCGCACTCAGATCCAGTTTCGGCCAATCCCTGCCGAGCCGGCTGAAGTTTGAGCCGTGGGAGACCCTGGTGGTGCCACATTTCTAGTTGAAAGTCAGAAGAGGCGGCAGAACATGATTGGGTGAGCAGTGACTGCAGCCTATTGAATGGAGACATTGGTCGGGTATTCTGACCAATAGGCGGCAGTGGAGATTCCTCCATCCATGCTACTTAGATGGGGGAATGTCTTTGGAGTGTGGGAGGAAACTGGAGTCCCCGGAGGAAACCCACGCAGGCACAGGGAGAACATGCAAACTCCAGGCAGGTGGTGTCGTGGTTGGGATTCAAACCAGTTAACCTTTTTACTGCTAGGCGAGAGTGCTACCCACTGCACCACTGTGCTGCCCACTACACCACTGTGCTACCCGCTACACCACTGTGCTACCCACTATACCACTGTGCTACCCACTACACCACTGTGCTGCCCACTACACCACTGTGCTGCCCACTACACCACTGTGCTACCCACTACACCACTGTGCTGCCCACTACACCACTGTGCCGCCCCAGGATATGAGTTTATACAACAACCAATGAACACAATTCCTGCTGATGGGAGATTATCTAGAGGTGTATGCTCATGGCACCACAAATATGCTGATCAGGCACACAGGGGTGACACGAGCGCACATCCGCTAAACCAATAATGTCTTTACAGAATAAACACATCCCCCCAAACGATCATTCTGTGAATTGCACAGGGGCCCTTTCACCAGCAGACATATCCTCACTCCGCAAACACCTCTCTCCAACCTCAGGAAGTTCTCCACTACCAAACGGATCTCCACCAGCGTCAGTCTGCTCCGGTCAGCTCTCTAGAGCGGGAGAACTAACACTGGGAGACTCTATGACAATACATATTAAATACATCTTCATAAAATTTCTCCTGAGTGACTTCCCTCCATGGATCTCCATATCTCTGTGACGTCTCGTATCTCTCTTTCTCTCCTATTTTATTATATAAGAATTCAGGGCAGGTCAGGAATGCTGGGGACAGTGCGGGTGTTGCGAGCAGCTCAGACAGTACTTCTTTCAGGCAGATTGATGATAGAGACCAATGACCCGTCTCTGTGTTCTGGGTGGGGTTCCTCTTTGCAGTGACGTTCTCCGTGTTGGTATTTGTTTTGCAGAATTTGGACGGCTCATGTATCCAGTCTGTCAACCTCATTATGGACCAGGATCAGAGAAAACAGGTCACCTTGACACAGGCAGGGGACGTCCTCGTGTATGACCAGTACAAAATCAACCTACCTTACACAGACGGTGAGATCTAGAACTTTCCATAACCAGGCTTCCAGACTACTTCCTCCCCCAAGGCCAGACATCTGAGAATATACACTGACATTATTTCATACATTGCTGCAAATGTGGTAACCCATAGCTACCAATCTGATGTCAGTTTGCTGCAGGTAGATTAGAGATAGGGATGGTGCTGGGTTTCCACCCTTTGCCGGGCACTATTATGCTTTCACATCACCCAGTTTAGTCTTCTAAAAATGCCACCTCCATTTTTCCACCATTTTCCGCCTGTATGGCTCAGCTCACCACCTATAGTAGTTGGAAGGTGTACAGGGATCAGAGGTCTGATGGCTCCTACATTAGATGATGAGTAGTTGGGGGGTGTACATGGATCAGAGGTCTGAGGGCTCCTACAATAGATGAGTAGTTGGGGGGTGTGCATGGATCAGAGGTCTGAGGGCTCCTACAATAGATGAGGAGTAGTTGGGGGGTGTACAGGGATCAGAGGTCTGAGGGCTCCTACAATAGATGAGGAGTAGTTGGGGGGTGTACAGGGATCAGAGGTCTGAGGGCTCCTACAATAGATGAGGAGTAGTTGGGGGGTGTACAAGGATCAGAGGTCTGAGGGCTCCTACAATAGATGAGGAGTAGTTGGGGGGTGTACAAGGATCAGAGGTCTGAGGGCTCCTACAATAGATGAGTAGTTGGGGGGTGTACAAGGATCAGAGGTCTGAGGGCTCCTACAATAGATAAGAAGTAGTTGGGGGGGGGGGGTAAACATGGATCAGAGGTCTGAGGCCTCCTACAATAGATGAGGAGTAGTTGGGCGTGTACATGGATCAGAGGTCTGAGAGCTTCTACAATAGATGAGTAGTTGGGGGTGTACATGGATCAGAGGTCTTTGAGCTCCTACAATAGTAGAGAGTAGTTGGGGGCTGTACGTGGATCAGAGGTCTGAGGGCTCCTACATTAGATGAGGAGTAGTTAGGGGGTGTACATGGATCAGAGGTATGAGGGCTCCTACAATAGATGAGGAGTAGTTGGGGGGTGTACAGGGATCAGAGGTCTGAGGGCTCCTACAATAGATGAGTAGTTGGGGGGTGTACGTGGATCAGAGGTCTGAGGGCTCCTACAATAGATAAGGAGTAGTTGGGGGGGGGGAGTTGTACAGGGATCAGAGGTCTGAGGCTTCCTACAATAGATGAGGAGTAGTTGGGGGGTGTACATGGATCAGAGGTCTGAGGGCTCCTACAATAGATGAGGAGTAGTTGGGGGGTGTACATGGATCAGAGGTCTGAGGGCTCCTACATTAGATGAGGAGTAGTTGGGGGGTGTACATGGATCAGAGGTCTGAGGGCTCCTACAATAGATGAGGAGTAGTTGGGGGGTGTACATGGATCAGAGGTCTGAGGGCTCCTACAATAGATGAGTAGTTGGGGGTGTACAGGGATCAGAGGTCTGAGGGCTCCTACATTAGATGAGGAGTTGTTGAGGGGTGTACATGGATCAGAGGTCTGAGGACTCCTACAAGAGATGAGTAGTTGGGGGGTGTACATGGATCAGAGGTCTGAGGGCTCCTACAATAGATGAGGAGTAGTTGGGGGGTGTACATGGATCAGAGGTCTGAGGGCTCCTACAATAGATGAGGAGTAGTTGGGGGGTGTACATGGATCAGAGGTCTGAGGGCTCCTACAATAGATGAGGAGTACGGATTAGCTTTGAGTTCGAGTCGAACTCATGTTCGACTCGAACATTGGCTGTTTGCCAGTTCGCCGAACAGCGAACAATTTGGGATGTTCGCGGCGAATTTGAAATCTGCGGAACACCCTTTAAAAGTCTATGGGAGAAATCAAAAGTGCTAATTTTAAAGGCTTATATGCAACTTATTGTCATAAAAAGTGTTTGGGGACCCGAGTCCTGCCCCAGGGGACATGGATCAATGCAAAAAAAAGTTTTAAAAACGGACGTTTTTTCGGGAGCAGTGATTTTAATAATGCTTAAAGTCATACAATAAAAGTGTAATATCCCTTTAAATTTCATACCTGGGGGGGTGACTATAGTATGCCTGTAAAGGGGCGCATGTTTCCTGTGTTTAGAACAGTCTGACAGCAAAATGACATTTCAAAGGAAAAAAGCCATTTAAAACTACTCGCGGCTAATAATGAATTGCCGGTCCGACAATACACATAAAAGTTAATTGATAAAAACGGCATGGGAATTCCCCACAGGGGAACCCCGAACCAAAATTTAAAAAAAAACTGGCGTGGGGGTCCCCCTAAATTCCATACCAGGCCCTTCAGGTCTGGTATGGATATTAAGGGGAACCCCACGCCAAAATGTAAAAAAAATGACATAGGGGTCCCCCTCAAAATTCATACCAGACCCTTATCCGAGCACGCAACCTGGCAGGCCGCAGGAAAAGAGGGGGGATGAGAGAGCGCCCCCCCTCCTGAACCGTACCAGGCCTCATGCCCTCAACATTGGGAGGGTGCTTTGGGGTAGCCCCCCAAAGCACCTTGTCCCCATGTTGATGAGGACAAGGGCCTCATCCCCACAACCCTTGGCCGGTGGTTGTGGGGGTCTGCGGGCAGGGGGCTTATCGGAATCTGGAAACCCCCTTTAACAAGGGGGCCCCCAGATCCTGGCCCTCCCTCGTGTGTGAAATGGTAAGGGGGTACCTCTACCATTTCACAAAAAAAATGTTAAAAATGACAAGAGACAGTTTTTGACAATTCCTTTATTCAAAGTCTTCTTTTTTCCATCTTCTATCTTCTTTCTTCTATCTTCCTTCGGTTTCTTCCTCCATCTTCTTCTTCCTCCGATCCTCTGCTTCTTTCTCCGGTGTTCTCGTCTGGCATCTTCCTCCACAGCATCTCCTTCTCTTCATCTCCTTCTTTTCATCTTCTTCTCTTCATCTTCTTTTCGGGCTGCTCAGCATCCATAATTGGATGGGAGGCTCCCACTGTGTGACGCTTCTCGTCTTCTGACTGTTCTTAAATAATGGAGGGCGGGGCCACCCAGTGACCCCGCCCCTCTGACGCACGGGGACTTGATGGGGACTTCCCTGTGGCATTCCCTGTGACGTCAGAGGGGGGCGGGGTCACCGTGTGGCCCTGCCCTCCGTTATTTAAGAACAGTCAGAAGAGGAGAAGCGTCACACAGCGGGAGCCTCCCTTCCAATTATGGATGCTGAGCAGCCCGAAAAGAAGATGAAGAGAAGGAGATGCCACGGAGGAAGATGCCGGACGAGAACACCGGAGAAAGAAGCAGAGGTTCAGAGGAAGAAGAAGATGAAGGAAGAAGACTTTAAATAAAGGAATTGTCAAAAACTGTCTCTTGTAATTTTTAACATTTTTGACAGTTTTTTTGTGAAATGGTAGGGGTACTTTTGTACCCCTTACCATTTCACACAGGGGGGAGGGCCAAGATCTGGGGTCCCCTTGTTAAAGGGGGCTTCCAGATTTCGATAAGCCCCCCGCTCGCAGACCCCCACAACCACCGGCCAAGGGTTGTGGGGATGAGGCCCTTGTCCTCATCAACATGGGGACAAGGTACTTTGGGGGGCTACCCCAAAGCACCCTCCCAATGTTGAGGGCATGTGGCCTGGTACAGTTCAGGGGGGGCGCTCTCTTGTCCCCCCCTCTTTTCCTGCTGCCTGTCAGGTTGCGTGCTCGGATAAGGGTCTGGTATGGATTTTTGGGGGACCCCACGTCAATTTTTTAAAAAAAATTGGCGCGGGTTCCCCTTAAAATCCATACCAAACCTGAAGGGTCTGGTATGAATTTTGAGGGGGACCCCTACCTCATTTTTTTTTTTTTTAATTTTGGCGCGGGGTTCCACTAAATATCCATACCAGACCTGAAGAGCCTGGTATGGGAATTTAGGGGACCCCCCACGCCAGTTTTTTTTAAATTTTGGTTCGGGGTTCCCCTGTGGGGAATTCCCATGCCGTTTTTATCAATGAACTTCTATGTGTATTGTCGGACCGTCAATTCATTAATAGCCGTGAGTAGTTTTAAATGACTTTTTTTTATTTGAAATGTCATTTTGCTGTCAGACTGTTCTAAACACGGGAAACGTGCGCCCCTTTACAGGCATACTATAGACACCCCCCAGGTATGAAATTGAAAGGGATATTACACTTTTATTGTTTCACTTTAAGCATTATTAAAATCACTGCTCTAGAAAAAACTGACGTTTTTAAAACTTTCTTTTGCATTGATACATGTCCCCTGGGGCAGGACCTGGGTCCCCAAACCCTTTTTAGGACAATACCATGCAAATTAGCCTTTAAAATGAGCACTTTTGATTTCGAAAGTTCGAGTCCCATAGACTTCAATGGGGTTCTAACGTTTGTTTGAAGTTTTGGTCTGTTCGCAAGTTCTGGTGCGAACCGAACCGGGGGGTGTTTGGCTCATCCCTAATGAGGTGTAGTTGGGGGGTGTACATGGATCAGAGGTCTGAGGGCTCCTACAATAGATGAGCAGTATTTGGGGGGTGTACATGGATCAGAGGTCTGATGGCTCCTACAATAGATGAGGAGTAGTTGGGGGTGTACATGGATCAGAGGTCTGAGGGCTCCTACAATAGATGAGGAGTAGTTGGGGGGTGTACATGGATCAGAGGTCTGATGGCTCCTACAATAGATGAGCAGTAGTTGGGGGGTGTACATGGATCAGAGGTCTGAGGGCTCCTACAATAGAAGAGGAGTAGTTGGGGGGGGTACAGGGATCAGAGGTCTGAGGGCTCCTACAATAGATGATGAGTAGTTGGGGGGGGGTGTACATGGATCGGAGGTCTGAGGGTTCCTACAATAGATGATGAGAAGTTGGGGGGGAGTGTACATGGATCGGAGGTCTGAGGGCTCCTACAATAGATGGTGAGTAGTTGGGGGTGTACATTGATCGGAGGTCTAAGGGCTCCTACAATAGAAGAGGAGTAGTTGGGGGGTGTACGTGGATCAGAGGTCTGAGAGCTCCTAAAATAGATGATGAGTAGTTGGGGGGGTCTACATGGATTGGAGGTCTGAGGGCTCCTACAATAGAAGAGGAGTAGTTGGGGGGGTGCATGGATCGGAGGTCTGAGGGCTCCTACAATAGATGAGGAGTAGTTGGGGGGGTGTACATGGATCGGAGGTCTGAGGGCTCCTACAATAGATGAGGAGTAGTTGGGGGGGGGGGGTGTACATGGATCGGAGGTCTGAGGGCTCCTACAATAGATGATGAGTAGTTGGGGGGGGGGGTGTACATGGATCGAAGGTCTGAGGGCTCCTACAATAGATGATGAGTAGTTGGGGGGGGGTGTACATGGATCGGAGGTCTGAGGGCTTCTACAATAGAGGATAAGTAGTTGGGGGGGGGGGGGTGTACATGGATCGGAGGTCTGAGGGCTCCTACAATAGATGATGAGTAGTTGGGGGGTGTACATGGATCGGAGGTCTGAGGGCTCCTACAATAGATGATGAGTAGTTGGAGTGTACATGGATCGGAGGTCTGAGGGCTCCTACAATAGATGGTGAGTAGTTGGGGGGTGTACATTGATCGGAGGTCTAAGGGCTCCTACAATAGAAGAGGAGTAGTTGGGGGGTGTACGTGGATCAGAGGTCTGAGAGCTCCTACAATAGATGAGGAGTAGTTGGGGGGGGTGTACATGGATCGGAGGTCTGAGGGCTCCTACAATAGATGAGGAGTAGTTGGGGGGGGGGGGTGTACATGGAACGGAGGTCTGAGGGCTCCTACAATAGATGATGAGTAGTTGGGGGGGGGGGGTGTACATGGATCGAAGGTCTGAGGGCTCCTACAATAGATGAGGAGTAGTTGGGGGGGGGGTGTACATCGATCGGAGGTCTGAGGGCTCCTACAATAGATGATGAGTAGTTGGGGGGGGGGGGGTGTACATGGATCGAAGGTCTGAGGGCTCCTACAATAGATGATGAGTAGTTGGGGGGGGTGTACATGGATCGGAGGTCTGAGGGCTCCTACAATAGAGGATAAGTAGTTGGGGGGGGGGGGGTGTACATGGATCGGAGGTCTGAGGGCTCCTACAATAGATGATGAGTAGTTGGGGGGGGGTGTACATGGATCGGAGGTCTGAGGGCTCCTACAATAGATGATGAGTAGTTGGGGGGGTGTACATGGTTCGGAGGTCTGAGGGCTCCTACAATAGATGATGAGTAGTTGGGGGGGGGGGGTGTACATGGATCGGAGGTCTGAGGGCTCCTACAATAGATGATGAGTAGTTGGGGGGAGGTGTACATGGATCGGAGGTCTGAGGGCTCCTACAGTAGATGATGAGTAGTTGGGGGGGGTGTACATGGATCGGAGGTCTGAGGGCTCCTACAATAGATGATGAGTAGTTGGGGGGGGGTGTACATGGATTGGAGGTCTGAGGGCTCCTACAATAGATGATGAGTAGTTGGGGGGGTGTACATGGATCGGAGGTCTGAGGGCTCCTACAATAGATGATGAGTAGTTGGGGGGGTGTACATGGATCGGAGGTCTGAGGGCTCCTACAATAGATGATGAGTAGTTGGGGGGGTGTACATGGATCGGAGGTCTGAGGGCTCCTACAATAGATGATGAGTAGTTGGGGGGGTGTACATGGATCGGAGGTCTGAGGGCTCCTACAATAGATGATGAGTAGTTGGGGGGGTGTACATGGATCGGAGGTCTGAGGGCTCCTACAATAGATGATGAGTAGTTGGGGGGGTGTACATTGATCGGAGGTCTAAGGGCTCCTACAATAGATGATGAGTAGTTGGGGGGGTGTACATGGATCGGAGGTCTGAGGGCTCCTACAATAGATGATGAGTAGTTGGGGGGGGGGGGGTGTACATGGATCGGAGGTCTGAGGGTTCCTACAATAGAAGAGGACATTTCACTTCTCTTGTTCTTTGCCCCTCTGGACACATTTTTAGGGGAATTCTCTCATTTTCACCATTCTGCCTCTTTTTCAGACGTGTTCCAGGTGAAGAAACTCTCATCGGTCTTTGTACAAGTGAAGACGGACATCGGCCTGCAGCTGCTGTATGACCGGCAGGGTCTGCGCCTCTATCTCCAGCTGGATGGGCACTGGAAGGACAACACGGCCGGCCTTTGTGGGACCTTCAATGACAACACGCAGGATGACTTTCTGTACGTGCCTCGTGTTGTATTCAGTTTTCAAGTGAAGAGTCAGAGCCAGGGGGTCCTTCTATAAGGGGGTTCATACTTCTATACAGGAGTCCATAAATCTATAATAGGGTCCATACTTGTAACGTAGACCCCTATCATACTTCTTTAAGATGGGGTCTATACTTCTATAAAGGGGGTCCATACTTCTATAATGGGGTCCATATTTCTATACAGGAATCCATACTTGTAAGGTAGGGTGGTGGCGGGGGGGTTCCATAAATCTGTATGGTGGGGGTCCATACTTCAATTAATATGGGAATCGCTGTCTTCCCGGACACATTCTGTGTATCTCTGTTCAGCAGGAGATGCTGACTGCCCTTCCTCTTCTCTGATTCAATGACATCATTCTAATCTGTCAATTTCCTTCCATGGACCTTTTTCTTATAACGTGTGGTAGAAGCTGACGCACATTTTCATGTTTTGTGGTGCAGGTCTCCAGTCGGGGTTCCGGAAAGTACTCCGCAGCTGTTTGGGTATTCCTGGAAGACGTCATCCGCCTGCAGAGTGGAGTATCCTCCCTCCCCCCTGGACCCCTGCGATGTCCACTTACAGGCAGGTAGGCATTGATCCTCTAATTTTAGGCCATAGCCCCCCAACCTTCTCAGAATGCTGGAGGCCCTCCATATATAATCTATAAATGATATTCATAACTCCGCCCTCATCAGCAACAAATCAGATCTCTCCGGATTACGGGATCAGAGATTATAGGGAGGAAATGTTCCTGAATAGCTGAGAAGTCCTCTTGTTGTGGGTGGGGGTTGTGACTTATGGTTACCCATTGGTCCTCTGTACTGCCCCCTTCAGATGGAGGAAAATCATTGCAGCCAGTGGGTGGAGATTCTTTATCAAAGCTGGAAAAGAAAAGTTTCTGTTTTTTATAGGTGTAAAATATAGTCATAGGTCAGATTGGATAAAATGGAGCAAAGAAAAAAAATTCCCCACTAAACTCCTCCCTCCTGTATGGTGAGCCCACCCCCTTCTGTATGGTGAGTCCCTCCCCTCCCGTATGGTGAGCCCCTCCCCTCCTGTATAGTGAGCCCCTCCCCTCCTGTATGGTGAGCCCCTCCCCTCCTGTATGATGAGCCCCTCCCCTTCTGTATGGTGAGCCCATCCCCTCCCCTCCTGTATGGTGAGCCCCTCCCCTCCTGTATGGTGAGCCCCTCCCCTCCTGTATGGTGAGCCCCTCCCCTTTCCTCCTGTATGGTGAGCCCCTCCGGTATGGTGAGCCCATCCCCTCCCCTCCTGTATGGTGAGCCCATCCCCTCCCCTCTGCCCCTGTATGGTGAGCCCATCCCCTCCCCTCTCCTCCTGTATGGTGAGCCCCTCCCCTTCTGTATGGTGAGCCCATCCCCTCCCCTCTCCTCCTGTATGGTGAGCCCCTCCCCTCCCCTCTCCTCCTGTATGGTGAGCCCCTCCCCTCCCCTCTCCTCCTGTATGGTGAGCCCCTCCCCTCCTGTATGGTGAGCCCCTCCCCTCCCCTCTCCTCCTGTATGGTGAGACCCTCCCCTTCTGTATGGTGAGACCCTCTCCTCCTGTATGGTGAGACCCTCCCCTCCTGTATGGTGAGACCCTCCCCTCCTGTATGGTGAGCCCCTCCCCTCCTGTATGGTGAGACCCTCCCCTCCTGTATGGTGAGCCCCTCCCCTCCTGTATGATGAGCCCCTCCCCTCCTGTATAGTGAGCCCCTCCCCTCCCCTCTCCTCCTGTATGGTGAGCCCCTCCCCTCCTGTATGGTGAGCCCCTCCCCTCCCCTCTCCTCCTGTATGGTGAGACCCTCCCCTCCTGTATGGTGAGACCCTCCCCTCCTGTATGGTGAGACCCTCTCCTCCTGTATAGTGAGACCCTCCCCTCCTGTATGGTGAGCCCCTCCCCTCCTGTAGAGTGAGCCACTCCCCTCCTGTATGATGAGCCCATCCCCTTCTGTATGGTGAGCCCCTCCCCTCCTGTATGGTGAGCCCCTCCCCTCCTGCATGGTGAGACCCTCCCCTCCTGTATGGTGAGCCCCTCCCCTCCTGTATGGTGAGCCCCTCCCCTCCTGTATGGTGAGCCCCTCCCCTCCTGTATGGTGAGCCCCTCCCCTCCTGTATGGTGAGCCCCTCCCCTCCTGTATGGTGAGCCCCTCCCCTCCTGTATGGTGAGCCCCTCCCCTCCTATATGGTGAGCCCCTCCCCTCATGGTGATCATTCCTGACCCCACTCCTGGTCTTCTTCACAGCTTCCTACGCTTCGGAAAGTTGCAGCATAATCAGCCATGATGTGTTTGCTCGGTGTCACCCGTATCTGAGCCCGGTGTCATACTATGAGCAGTGCCGCAGGGACACCTGTAAGTGTGGTGAGGGATGTCTCTGCTCTGCCCTAGCACACTACGCCTACCAGTGCCGCAGATATGGGATCGTCATCGACTTCAGGTCCAGCTTCCCCGACTGTGGTATGTATGACTGAGATGGGGGTCTGAGTGAGAAATGATGAAGATCCATCTGGGGGGTCTGAGTGAGAAATGATGGAGATCCATCTGGGGGGTCTGAGTGAGAAATGATAGAGATCCATCTGGGGGGTCTGAGTGAGAAATGATGAAGATCCATCTGGGGGGTCTGAGTGAGAAATGACGGAGATCCATCTGGGGGGGTCTGAGTGAGAAATAACGGAGATCCATCTGGGGGGTCTGAGTGAAAAATGACGGAGATCCATCTGGGGGGGGATCTGAGTGAGAAATGATGAAGATCCATCTGGGGGGGTCTGAGTGAGAAATGATGAAGATCCATCTGGGGGGGTCTGAGTGAGAAATGATGAAGATCCATCTGGGGGGTCTGAGTGAGAAATGATGGAGATCCATCCAGGGGGGGATCTGAGTGAGAAATGATGTAGATCCATCTGGGGGGTCTGAGTGAGAAATGATGAAGATCCATCCAGGGGGGATCTGAGTGAGAAATGACGGAGATCCATCTGGGGGGGCTGAGTGAGAAATGATGAAGATCCATCTGGGGGGGTCTGATTGAGAAATGATGAAGATCCATCTGGGGGGGTCTGAGTGAGAAATGATGAAGATCCATCTGGGGGGGTCTGAGTGAGAAATGACGGAGATCCATCTAGGGGGGTCTGAGTGAGAAATGACGGAGATCCATCTGGGGGGGTCTGAGTGAAAAATGACGGAGATCCATCTGGGGGGGGGGGATCTGAGTGAGAAATGATGAAGATCCATCTGGGGGGGTCTGAGTGAGAAATGATGAAGATCCATCTGGGGGGGTCTGAGTGAGAAATGATGGAGATCCATCTGGGGGGTCTGAGTGAGAAATGATGAAGATCCATCTGGGGGGGTCTGAGTGAGAAATGATGAAGATCCATCTGGGGGGGTCTGAGTGAGAAATGATGAAGATCCATCTGGGGGGGTCTGAGTGAGAAATGATGGAGATCCATCTGGGGGATCTGAGTGAGAAATGACGGAGATCCATCTGGGGGGTCTGAGTGAGAAATGATGAAGATCCATCTGGGGGGGTCTGAGTGAGAAATGACGGAGATCCATCTGGGGGGATCTGAGTGAGAAATGATGGAGATCCATCTGGGGGGGTCTGAGTGAGAAATGATGAAGATCCATCTGGGGGGGTCTGAGTGAGAAATGACGGAGATCCATCTGGGGGGTCTGAGTGAGAAATGATGAAGATCCATCTGGGGGGTCTGAGTGAGAAATGATGGAGATCCATCTGGGGGGGTCTGAGTGAGAAATGATGGAGATCCATCCAGGGGGGGTCTGAGTGAGAAATGATGGAGATCCATCTGGGGGGTCTGAGTGAGAAATGATGAAGATCCATCTGGGGGGGTCTGAGTGAGAAATGATGGAGATCCATCCAGGGGGAGTCTGAGTGAGAAATGATGGAGATCCATCTGGGGGGGGGGTCTGAGTGAGAAATGATGGAGATTCATCTGGGGGGGGGGGTCTGAGTGAGAAATGATGGAGATCCATCTGGGGGATCTGAGTGAGAAATGATGAAGATCCATCTGGGGGGTCTGAGTGAGAAATGACGGAGATCCATCTGGGGGGTCTGAGTGAGAAATGATAGAGATCCATCTGGGGGGGCTGAGTGAGAAATGATGAAGATCCATCTGGGGGGTCTGAGTGAGAAATGATGGAGATCCATCCAGGGGGGGATCTGAGTGAGAAATGATGGAGATCCATCTGGGGGATCTGAGTGAGAAATGACGGAGATTCATCTGGGGGGGCTGAGTGAGAAATGATGAAGATCCATCTGGGGGGGTCTGATTGAGAAATGATGAAGATCCATCTGGGGGGGTCTGAGTGAGAAATGATGGAGATCCATCTGGGGGGTCTGAGTGAGAAATGATGAAGATCCATCTGGGGGGGTCTGAGTGAGAAATGATGAAGATCCATCTGGGGGGGTCTGAGTGAGAAATGATGAAGATCCATCTGGGGGGGTCTGAGTGAGAAATGATGGAGATCCATCTGGGGGATCTGAGTGAGAAATGACGGAGATCCATCTGGGGGGTCTGAGTGAGAAATGATGAAGATCCATCTGGGGGGGTCTGAGTGAGAAATGACGGAGATCCATCTGGGGGGATCTGAGTGAGAAATGATGGAGATCCATCTGGGGGGGTCTGAGTGAGAAATGATGAAGATCCATCTGGGGGGGTCTGAGTGAGAAATGACGGAGATCCATCTGGGGGGTCTGAGTGAGAAATGATGAAGATCCATCTGGGGGGTCTGAGTGAGAAATGATGGAGATCCATCTGGGGGGGTCTGAGTGAGAAATGATGGAGATCCATCCAGGGGGGGTCTGAGTGAGAAATGATGGAGATCCATCTGGGGGGTCTGAGTGAGAAATGATGAAGATCCATCTGGGGGGGTCTGAGTGAGAAATGATGGAGATCCATCCAGGGGGAGTCTGAGTGAGAAATGATGGAGATCCATCTGGGGGGGGGTCTGAGTGAGAAATGATGGAGATTCATCTGGGGGGGGGGGTCTGAGTGAGAAATGATGAAGATCCATCTGGGGGGTCTGAGTGAGAAATGACGGAGATCCATCTGGGGGGTCTGAGTGAGAAATGATAGAGATCCATCTGGGGGGGCTGAGTGAGAAATGATGAAGATCCATCTGGGGGGGTCTGGGTGAGAAATGATGGAGATCCATCTGGGGGGGTCTGAGTGAGAAATGATGAAGATCCATCTGGGGGGGTCTGAGTGAGAAATGATGAAGATCCATCTGGGGGGGTCTGAGTGAGAAATGATGAAGATCCATCTGGGGGGTCTGAGTGAGAAATGATGGAGATCCATCCAGGGGGGGATCTGAGTGAGAAATGATGGAGATCCATCTGGGGGATCTGAGTGAGAAATGACGGAGATCCATCTGGGGGGGCTGAGTGAGAAATGATGAAGATCCATCTGGGGGGGTCTGATTGAGAAATGATGAAGATCCATCTGGGGGGGTCTGAGTGAGAAATGACGGAGATCCATCTGGGGGGTCTGAGTGAGAAATGATGAAGATCCATCTGGGGGGGTCTGAGTGAGAAATGATGAAGATCCATCTGGGGGGGTCTGAGTGAGAAATGATGAAGATCCATCTGGGGGGATCTGAGTGAGAAATGATGGAGATCCATCTGGGGGGTCTGAGTGAGAAATGACGGAGATCCATCTGGGGGGTCTGAGAGAGAAATGACGGAGATCCATCTGGGGGGGTCTGAGTGAGAAATGATGGAGATCCATCTGGGGGGTCTGAGTGAGAAATGATAGAGATCCATCTGGGGGGGGGTCTGAGTGAGAAATGATTGAGATCCATCTGGGGGGTCTGAGTGAGAAATGATGGAGATCCATCTGGGGGGTCTGAGTGAGAAATGATAGAGATCCATCTGGGGGGTCTGAGTGAGAAATGATGGAGATCCATCTGGGGGGCTGAGTGAGAAATGATGAAGATCCATCTGGGGGGGTCTGAGTGAGAAATGATAGAGATCCATCTGGGGGGTCTGAGTGAGAAATGATAGAGATCCATCCAGGGGGCTGAGTGAGAAATGATGGAGATCCATCTGGGGGGGGGTCTGAGTGAGAAATGATGGAGATCCATCTGGGGGGGTCTGAGTGAGAAATGATAGAGATCCATCTGGGGGGTCTGAGTGAGAAATGATAGAGATCCATCTGGGGGGTCTGAGTGAGAAATGACGGAGATCCATCTGGGGGGTCTGAGTGAGAAATGACGGAGATCCATCCAGGGGGCTGAGTGAGAAATGATGGAGATCCATCTGGGGGGGGGTCTGAGTGAGAAATGATGGAGATCCATCTGGGGGGGTCTGAGTGAGAAATGATAGAGATCCATCTGGGGGGTCTGAGTGAGAAATGATAGAGATCCATCTGGGGGGGTCTGAGTGAGAAATGATGGAGATCCATCTGGGGGGGTCTGAGTGAGAAATGATAGAGATCCATCTGGGGGGGTCTGGGTGAGAAATGATGGAGATCCATCTGGGGGTCTGAGTGAGAAATGATAGAGATCCATCTGGGGGGTCTGAGTGAGAAATGATAGAGATCCATCTGGGGGGGTCTGAGTGAGAAATGATGGAGATCCATCTGGGGGGTCTGAGTGAGAAATGATGGAGATCCATCTGGGGGGGTCTAAGTGAGAAATGATGAAGATCCATCTGGGGGGGTCTGAGTGAGAAATGATGAAGATCCATCCAGGGGGGGGTCTGAGTGAGAAATGACAGAGATCCATCCGGGGGGCTGAGTGAGAAATGACGGAGATCCATCCAGGGGGGGTCTGAGTGAGAAATGACAGAGATCCATCCGGGGGGCTGAGTGAGAAATGATGGAGATCCATCTGGGGGGGTCTAAGTGAGAAATGATGAAGATCCATCCAGGGGGGGGTCTGAGTGAGAAATGACAGAGATCCATCCGGGGGGCTGAGTGAGAAATGACGGAGATCCATCTGGGGGGGTCTAAGTGAGAAATGATGAAGATCCATCTGGGGGGGTCTGAGTGAGAAATGATGAAGATCCATCCAGGGGGGGGTCTGAGTGAGAAATGACAGAGATCCATCCGGGGGGCTTAGTGAGAAATGACGGAGATCCATCCAGGGGGGGTCTGAGTGAGAAATGACAGAGATCCATCCGGGGGGCTGAGTGAGAAATGATGGAGATCCATCTGGGGGGGTCTAAGTGAGAAATGATGGAGATCCATCTGGGGGGGTCTGAGTGAGAAATGATGAAGATCCATCCAGGGGGGGTCTGAGTGAGAAATGATGGAGATCCATCTGGGGGGGTCTAAGTGAGAAATGATGAAGATCCATCTGGGGGGTCTGAGTGAGAAATGACGGAGATCCATCTGGGGGGGTCTGATTGAGAAATGACGGAGATCCATCTGGGCGGTCTGAGTGAGAAATGATGGAGATCCATCTGGGGGGGTCTAAGTGAGAAATGATGAAGATCCATCTGGGGGGGTCTGAGTGAGAAATGATGAAGATCCATCCAGGGGGGGGTCTGAGTGAGAAATGACAGAGATCCATCCGGGGGGCTGAGTGAGAAATGACGGAGATCCATCTGGGGGGTCTGAGTGAGAAATGACGGAGATCCATCTGGGGGGGTCTGAGTGAGAAATGATGAAGATCCATCTGGGGGGTCTGAGTGAGAAATGACGGAGATCCATCTGGGGGGTCTGAGTGAGAAATGACGGAGATCCATCTGGGGGGTCTGAGTGAGAAATGATGGAGATCCATCTGGGGGGTCTGAGTGAGAAATGATGAAGATCCATCCAGGGGGGGGGTCTGAGTGAGAAATGACAGAGATCCATCCGGGGGGCTGAGTGAGAAATGACGGAGATCCATCCAGGGGGGTCTGAGTGAGAAATGATGGAGATCCATCTGGGGGGGTCTGAGTGAGAAATGATGAAGATCCATCCAGGGGGGTCTGAGTGAGAAATGATGAAGATCCATCCAGGGGGGGGTCTGAGTGAGAAATGACAGAGATCCATCCGGGGGGCTGAGTGAGAAATGACGGAGATCCATCCAGGGGGGTCTGAGTGAGAAATGATGAAGATCCATCCAGGGGGGGGTCTGATTGAGAAATGATGGAGATCCATCTGGGGGTGTGTGAGTGAGAAATGATGAAGATCCATCCAGGGGGGGGTCTGAGTGAGAAATAACAAAGATCCATCCGGGGGGCTGAGTGAGAAATGACGGAGATCCATCCAGGGGGGGTCTGAGTGAGAAATGACAGAGATCCATCCGGGGGGCTGAGTGAGAAATGATGGAGATCCATCTGGGGGGGGTCTGATTGAGAAATGATGGAGATCCATCTGGGGGGGTCTGAGTGAGAAATGATGAAGATCCATCTGGGGGGTCTGAGTGAGAAATGACGGAGATCCATCTGGGGGGTCTGAGTGAGAAATGACGGAGATCCATCTGGGGGGGTCTGAGTGAGAAATGATGAAGATCCATCTGGGGGGTCTGAGTGAGAAATGATGAAGATCCATCTGGGGGGGTCTGATTGAGAAATGACGGAGATCCATCTGGGGGGTCTGAGTGAGAAATGATGGAGATCCATCCAGGGGGGATCTGAGTGAGAAATGATGGAGATCCATCTGGGGGGATCTGAGTGAGAAATGATAGAGATCCATCTGGGGGGTCTGAGTGAGAAATGATGAAGATCCATCTGGGGGGGGTCTGAGTGAGAAATGATGGAGATCCATCTGGGGGGGTGTGAGTGAGAAATGACGGAGATCCATCTGGGGGGGTCTGAGTGAGAAATGATAGAGATCCATCTGGGGGGGTCTGAGTGAGAAATGATAGAGATCCATCTGGGGGGGTCTGAGTGAGAAATGACGGAGATCCATCTGGGGGGGTCTGAGTGAGAAATGATAGAGATCCATCTGGGGGGGTCTGAGTGAGAAATGATAGAGATCCATCTGGGGGGGTCTGAGTGAGAAATGATGGAGATCCATCTGGGGGGGTCTGAGTGAGAAATGATGGAGATCCATCTGGGGGGGTCTGAGTGAGAAATGATGGAGATCCATCTGGGGGGGTCTGAGTGAGAAATGATGAAGATCCATCTGGGGGGGTCTGAGTGAGAAATGACAGAGATCCATCCGGGGGGGCTGAGTGAGAAATGACGGAGATCCATCTGGGGGGTCTGAGTGAGAAATGACGGAGATCCATCTGTGGGGTCTGAGTGAGAAATGACGGAGATCCATCTGGGGGGTCTGAGTGAGAAATGACGGAGATCCATCTGGGGGGGCTGAGTGAGAAATGATGAAGATCCATCCAGGGGGGGTCTGAGTGAGAAATGACAGAGATCCATCCGGGGGGGCTGAGTGAGAAATGACGGAGATCCATCTGGGGGGTCTGAGTGAGAAATGACGGAGATCCATCTGGGGGGGCTGAGTGAGAAATGATGAAGATCCATCCAGGGGGGGTCTGAGTGAGAAATGACAGAGATCCATCCGGGGGGGCTGAGTGAGAAATGACGGAGATCCATCTGGGGGGGCTGAGTGAGAAATGATGAAGATCCATCTGGGGGGGCTGAGTGAGAAATGATGAAGATCCATCCAGGGGGGGTCTGAGTGAGAAATGATGGAGATCCATCTGGGGGGGCTGAGTGAGAAATGATGAAGATCCATCCAGGGGGGGTCTGAGTGAGAAATGACAGAGATCCATCCGGGGGGGCTGAGTGAGAAATGACGGAGATCCATCTGGGGGGTCTGAGTGAGAAATGACGGAGATCCATCTGGGGGGTCTGAGTGAGAAATGACGGAGATCCATCTGGGGGGTCTGAGTGAGAAATGACGGAGATCCATCTGGGGGGTCTGAGTGAGAAATGATGGAGATCCATCTGGGGGAGTCTGAGTGAGAAATGATGAAGATCCATCTGGGGGGTCTGAGTGAGAAATGACGGAGATTCATCTGGGGGGTCTGAGTGAGAAATGACGGAGATCCATCTGGGGGGTCTGAGTGAGAAATGACGGAGATCCATCTGGGGGGTCTGAGTGAGAAATGATGGAGATCCATCTGGGGGGTCTGAGTGAGAAATGATGGAGATCCATCTGGGGGGGTCTGAGTGAGAAATGATGGAGATCCATCTGGGGGGTCTGAGTGAGAAATGATGAAGATCCATCTGGGGGGGTCTGAGTGAGAAATGATAAGGATCCATCTGGGGGGGTCTGAGTGAGAAATGATGAAGATCCATCTGGGGGGGTCTGAGTGAGAAATGATGGAGATCCATCTGGGGGATCTGAGTGAGAAATGACGGAGATCCATCTGGGGGGTCTGAGTGAGAAATGATGAAGATCCATCTGGGGGGGTCTGAGTGAGAAATGACGGAGATCCATCTGGGGGGATCTGAGTGAGAAATGATGGAGATCCATCTGGGGGGGTCTGGGTGAGAAATGATGAAGATCCATCTGGGGGGTCTGAGTGAGAAATGATGAAGATCCATCTGGGGGGGTCTGAGTGAGAAATGACGGAGATCCATCTGGGGGGTCTGAGTGAGAAATGATGGAGATCCATCGGGGGGGGGGGGTCTGAGTGAGAAATGACGGAGATCCATCTGGGGGGTCTGAGTGAGAAATGATGGAGATCCATCGGGGGGGGGGTCTGAGTGAGAAATGACGGAGATCCATCTGGGGGGTCTGAGTGAGAAATGATGGAGATCCATCTGGGGGGGTCTGAGTGAGAAATGATGGAGATCCATCCAGGGGGGGTCTGAGTGAGAAATGATGGAGATCCATCTGGGGGGTCTGAGTGAGAAATGATGAAGATCCATCTGGGGGGGTCTGAGTGAGAAATGATGGAGATCCATCCAGGGGGAGTCTGAGTGAGAAATGATGGAGATCCATCTGGGGGGGGGGTCTGAGTGAGAAATGATGAAGATCCATCTGGGGGGGTCTGAGTGAAAAATGATGGAGATCCATCTGGGGGATCTGAGTGAGAAATGATGAAGATCCATCTGGGGGGTCTGAGTGAGAAATGACGGAGATCCATCTGGGGGGTCTGAGTGAGAAATGATAGAGATCCATCTGGGGGGATCTGAGTGAGAAATGATGGAGATCAATCCAGGGGGGGTCTGAGTGAGAAATGATGGAGATCCATCTGGGGGGTCTGAGTGAGAAATGATGAAGATCCATCTGGGGGGTCTGAGTGAGAAATGATGGAGATCCATCCAGGGGGGATCTGAGTGAGAAATGATGGAGATCCATCTGGGGGATCTGAGTGAGAAATGACGGAGATCCATCTGGGGGGTCTGAGTGAGAAATGACGGAGATCCATCTGGGGGGTCTGAGTGAGAAATGATGAAGATCCATCTGGGGGGTCTGAGTGAGAAATGACGGAGATCCATCTGGGGGGTCTGAGTGAGAAATGACGGAGATCCATCTGGGGGGTCTGAGTGAGAAATGATGGAGATCCATCTGGGGGGTCTGAGTGAGAAATGATGAAGATCCATCCAGGGGGGGTCTGAGTGAGAAATGACAGAGATCCATCCGGGGGGCTGAGTGAGAAATGACGGAGATCCATCCAGGGGGGTCTGAGTGAGAAATGATGGAGATCCATCTGGGGGGGTCTGAGTGAGAAATGATGAAGATCCATCCAGGGGGGTCTGAGTGAGAAATGATGAAGATCCATCCAGGGGGGGGTCTGAGTGAGAAATGACAGAGATCCATCCGGGGGGCTGAGTGAGAAATGACGGAGATCCATCCAGGGGGGTCTGAGTGAGAAATGATGAAGATCCATCCAGGGGGGGTCTGATTGAGAAATGATGGAGATCCATCTGGGGGTGTGTGAGTGAGAAATGATGAAGATCCATCCAGGGGGGGGGTCTGAGTGAGAAATAACAAAGATCCATCCGGGGGGCTGAGTGAGAAATGACGGAGATCCATCCAGGGGGGGTCTGAGTGAGAAATGACAGAGATCCATCCGGGGGGCTGAGTGAGAAATGATGGAGATCCATCTGGGGGGGGTCTGATTGAGAAATGATGGAGATCCATCTGGGGGGGTCTGAGTGAGAAATGATGAAGATCCATCTGGGGGGTCTGAGTGAGAAATGACGGAGATCCATCTGGGGGGTCTGAGTGAGAAATGACGGAGATCCATCTGGGGGGGTCTGAGTGAGAAATGATGAAGATCCATCTGGGGGGTCTGAGTGAGAAATGATGAAGATCCATCTGGGGGGGTCTGATTGAGAAATGACGGAGATCCATCTGGGGGGTCTGAGTGAGAAATGACGGAGATCCATCTGGGGGGTCTGAGTGAGAAATGATGGAGATCCATCTGGGGGGGGATCTGAGTGAGAAATGATAGAGATCCATCTGGGGGGTCTGAGTGAGAATTGATGAAGATCCATCTGGGGGGGGTCTGAGTGAGAAATGATAGAGATCCATCTGGGGGGGTGTGAGTGAGAAATGACGGAGATCCATCTGGGGGGGTCTGAGTGAGAAATGATAGAGATCCATCTGGGGGGGTCTGAGTGAGAAATGATAGAGATCCATCTGGGGGGGTCTGAGTGAGAAATGACGGAGATCCATCTGGGGGGGTCTGAGTGAGAAATGATAGAGATCCATCTGGGGGGGTCTGAGTGAGAAATGATAGAGATCCATCTGGGGGGGTCTGAGTGAGAAATGATGGAGATCCATCTGGGGGGGTCTGAGTGAGAAATGATGGAGATCCATCTGGGGGGGTCTGAGTGAGAAATGATGGAGATCCATCTGGGGGGGTCTGAGTGAGAAATGATGAAGATCCATCTGGGGGGGTCTGAGTGAGAAATGACAGAGATCCATCCGGGGGGGCTGAGTGAGAAATGACAGAGATCCATCTGGGGGGTCTGAGTGAGAAATGATGGAGATCCATCTGGGGGGGCTGAGTGAGAAATGATGAAGATCCATCCAGGGGGGGTCTGAGTGAGAAATGACAGAGATCCATCCGGGGGGGCTGAGTGAGAAATGACGGAGATCCATCTGGGGGGTCTGAGTGAGAAATGACGGAGATCCATCTGGGGGGTCTGAGTGAGAAATGACGGAGATCCATCTGGGGGTCTGAGTGAGAAATGACGGAGATCCGTCTGGGGGGTCTGAGTGAGAAATGATGGAGATCCATCGGGGAGTCTGAGTGAGAAATGATGAAGATCCATCTGGGGGGTCTGAGTGAGAAATGACGGAGATTCCATCTGGGGGGTCTGAGTGAGAAATGACGGAGATCCATCTGGGGGGTCTGAGTGAGAAATGACGGAGATCCATCTGGGGGGTCTGAGTGAGAAATGATGGAGATCCATCTGGGGGGTCTGAGTGAGAAATGATGGAGATCCATCTGGGGGGGTCTGAGTGAGAAATGATGGAGATCCCATCTGGGGGGGTCTGAGTGAGAAATGATGGAGATCCATCTGGGGGGTCTGAGTGAGAAATGATGAAAATCCATCTGGGGGGGTCTGAGTGAGAAATGATGAAGATCCATCTGGGGGGGTCTGAGTGAGAAATGATGAAGATCCATCTGGGGGGGTCTGAGTGAGAGATGATGGAGATCCATCTGGGGATCTGAGTGAGAAATGACGGAGATCCATCTGGGGGGTCTGAGTGAGAAATGATGAAGATCCATCTGGGGGGGGTCTGAGTGAGAAATGACGGAGATCCATCTGGGGGGATCTGAGTGAGAAATGATGGAGATCCATCTGGGGGGGTCTGGGTGAGAAATGATGAAGATCCATCTGGGGGGTCTGAGTGAGAAATGATGAAGATCCATCTGGGGGGGTCTGAGTGAGAAATGACGGAGATCCATCTGGGGGGTCTGAGTGAGAAATGATGGAGATCCATCGGGGGGGGGGGTCTGAGTGAGAAATGGACGGAGATCCATCTGGGGGGTCTGAGTGAGAAATGATGGAGATCCATCGGGGGGGGGGTCTGAGTGAGAAATGACGGAGATCCATCTGGGGGGTCTGAGTGAGAAATGATGGAGATCCATCTGGGGGGGTCTGAGTGAGAAATGATGGAGATCCATCCAGGGGGGGTCTGAGTGAGAAATGATGGAGATCCATCTGGGGGGTCTGAGTGAGAAATGATGAAGATCCATCTGGGGGGGGTCTGAGTGAGAAATGATGGAGATCCATCCAGGGGGAGTCTGAGTGAGAAATGATGGAGATCCATCTGGGGGGGGTCTGAGTGAGAAATGATGGAGATTCATCTGGGGGGGGGGGTCTGAGTGAAAAATGATGGAGATCCATCTGGGGGATCTGAGTGAGAAATGATGAAGATCCATCTGGGGGGTCTGAGTGAGAAATGACAGAGATCCATCTGGGGGTCTGAGTGAGAAATGATAGAGATCCATCTGGGGGGGCTGAGTGAGAAATGATGAAGATCCATCTGGGGGGGGTCTGGGTGAGAAATGATGGAGATCCATCTGGGGGGGTCTGAGTGAGAAATGATGAAGATCCATCTGGGGGGTCTGAGTGAGAAAATGACGGAGATCCATCTGGGGGGTCTGAGTGAGAAATGACGGAGATCCATCTGGGGGGTCTGAGTGAGAAATGATGGAGATCCATCTGGGGGGTCTGAGTGAGAAATGATGAAGATCCATCCAGGGGGGGGTCTGAGTGAGAAATGACAGAGATCCATCCGGGGGGCTGAGTGAGAAATGACGGAGATCCATCCAGGGGGGTCTGAGTGAGAAATGATGGAGATCCATCTGGGGGGGTCTGAGTGAGAAATGATGAAGATCCATCCAGGGGGGTCTGAGTGAGAAATGATGAAGATCCATCCAGGGGGGGGTCTGAGTGAGAAATGACAGAGATCCATCCGGGGGGCTGAGTGAGAAATGACGGAGATCCATCCAGGGGGGTCTGAGTGAGAAATGACGGAGATCCATCCAGGGGGGGTCTGAGTGAGAAATGACAGAGATCCATCCGGGGGGCTGAGTGAGAAATGATGGAGATCCATCTGGGGGGGGTCTGATTGAGAAATGATGGAGATCCATCTGGGGGGTCTGAGTGAGAAATGATGAAGATCCATCTGGGGGGTCTGAGTGAGAAATGACGGAGATCCATCTGGGGGGTCTGAGTGAGAAATGACGGAGATCCATCTGGGGGGGTCTGAGTGAGAAATGATGAAGATCCATCTGGGGGGTCTGAGTGAGAAATGATGAAGATCCATCTGGGGGGGTCTGATTGAGAAATGACGGAGATCCATCTGGGGGGTCTGAGTGAGAAATGATGGAGATCCATCTGGGGGGATCTGAGTGAGAAATGATAGAGATCCATCTGGGGGGTCTGAGTGAGAAATGATGAAGATCCATCTGGGGGGGGGTCTGAGTGAGAAATGATAGAGATCCATCTGGGGGGGTGTGAGTGAGAAATGACGGAGATCCATCTGGGGGGGTCTGAGTGAGAAATGATAGAGATCCATCTGGGGGGGTCTGAGTGAGAAATGATAGAGATCCATCTGGGGGGGTCTGAGTGAGAAATGACGGAGATCCATCTGGGGGGGTCTGAGTGAGAAATGATAGAGATCCATCTGGGGGGGTCTGAGTGAGAAATGATAGAGATCCATCTGGGGGGGTCTGAGTGAGAAATGATGGAGATCCATCTGGGGGGGTCTGAGTGAGAAATGATGGAGATCCATCTGGGGGGGTCTGAGTGAGAAATGATGGAGATCCATCTGGGGGGGTCTGAGTGAGAAATGATGAAGATCCATCTGGGGGGGTCTGAGTGAGAAATGACAGAGATCCATCCGGGGGGGCTGAGTGAGAAATGACGGAGATCCATCTGGGGGGTCTGAGTGAGAAATGACGGAGATCCATCTGCGGGGTCTGAGTGAGAAATGACGGAGATCCATCTGGGGGGTCTGAGTGAGAAATGACGGAGATCCATCTGGGGGGTCTGAGTGAGAAATGATGGAGATCCATCTGGGGGGGCTGAGTGAGAAATGATGAAGATCCATCCAGGGGGGGTCTGAGTGAGAAATGACAGAGATCCATCCGGGGGGGCTGAGTGAGAAATGACGGAGATCCATCTGGGGGGTCTGAGTGAGAAATGACGGAGATCCATCTGGGGGGTCTGAGTGAGAAATGACGGAGATCCATCTGGGGGGTCTGAGTGAGAAATGACGGAGATCCATCTGGGGGGTCTGAGTGAGAAATGATGGAGATCCATCTGGGGGAGTCTGAGTGAGAAATGATGAAGATCCATCTGGGGGGTCTGAGTGAGAAATGACGGAGATTCATCTGGGGGGTCTGAGTGAGAAATGACGGAGATCCATCTGGGGGGTCTGAGTGAGAAATGACGGAGATCCATCTAGGGGGTCTGAGTGAGAAATGATGGAGATCCATCTGGGGGGTCTGAGTGAGAAATGATGGAGATCCATCTGGGGGGGTCTGAGTGAGAAATGATGGAGATCCATCTGGGGGGGTCTGAGTGAGAAATGATGGAGATCCATCTGGGGGGTCTGAGTGAGAAATGATGAAGATCCATCTGGGGGGGTCTGAGTGAGAAATGATGAAGATCCATCTGGGGGGGTCTGAGTGAGAAATGATGAAGATCCATCTGGGGGGGTCTGAGTGAGAAATGATGGAGATCCATCTGGGGGATCTGAGTGAGAAATGACGGAGATCCATCTGGGGGGTCTGAGTGAGAAATGATGAAGATCCATCTGGGGGGGTCTGAGTGAGAAATGACGGAGATCCATCTGGGGGGATCTGAGTGAGAAATGATGGAGATCCATCTGGGGGGGTCTGGGTGAGAAATGATGAAGATCCATCTGGGGGGTCTGAGTGAGAAATGATGAAGATCCATCTGGGGGGGTCTGAGTGAGAAATGACGGAGATCCATCTGGGGGTCTGAGTGAGAAATGATGGAGATCCATCGGGGGGGGGTCTGAGTGAGAAATGACGGAGATCCATCTGGGGGGTCTGAGTGAGAAATGATGGAGATCCATCGGGGGGGGGGGGGTCTGAGTGAGAAATGACGGAGATCCATCTGGGGGGTCTGAGTGAGAAATGATGGAGATCCATCTGGGGGGGTCTGAGTGAGAAATGATGGAGATCCATCCAGGGGGGGTCTGAGTGAGAAATGATGGAGATCCATCTGGGGGGTCTGAGTGAGAAATGATGAAGATCCATCTGGGGGGGTCTGAGTGAGAAATGATGGAGATCCATCCAGGGGGAGTCTGAGTGAGAAATGATGGAGATCCATCTGGGGGGGGGGGTCTGAGTGAGAAATGATGGAGATTCATCTGGGGGGGGGGTCTGAGTGAAAAATGATGGAGATCCATCTGGGGGATCTGAGTGAGAAATGATGAAGATCCATCTGGGGGGTCTGAGTGAGAAATGACGGAGATCCATCTGGGGGGTCTGAGTGAGAAATGATAGAGATCCATCTGGGGGGGCTGAGTGAGAAATGATGGAGATCCATCTGGGGGGGTCTGAGTGAGAAATGATGAAGATCCATCTGGGGGGGTCTGAGTGAGAAATGATGAAGATCCATCTGGGGGGGTCTGAGTGAGAAATGATGAAGATCCATCTGGGGGGTCTGAGTGAGAAATGATGGAGATCCATCCAGGGGGGATCTGAGTGAGAAATGATGGAGATCCATCTGGGGGATCTGAGTGAGAAATGACGGAGATCCATCTGGGGGGTCTGAGTGAGAAATGACGGAGATCCATCTGGGGGGGTCTGAGTGAGAAATGATGAAGATCCATCTGGGGGGGTCTGAGTGAGAAATGACGGAGATCCATCTGGGGGGTCTGAGTGAGAAATGACGGAGATCCATCTGGGGGGTCTGAGTGAGAAATGATGGAGATCCATCTGGGGGGTCTGAGTGAGAAATGATGAAGATCCATCCAGGGGGGGGTCTGAGTGAGAAATGACAGAGATCCATCCGGGGGGCTGAGTGAGAAATGACGGAGATCCATCCAGGGGGGTCTGAGTGAGAAATGATGGAGATCCATCTGGGGGGGTCTGAGTGAGAAATGATGAAGATCCATCCAGGGGGGTCTGAGTGAGAAATGATGAAGATCCATCCAGGGGGGGGTCTGAGTGAGAAATGACAGAGATCCATCCGGGGGGCTGAGTGAGAAATGACGGAGATCCATCCAGGGGGGTCTGAGTGAGAAATGATGAAGATCCATCCAGGGGGGGTCTGAGTGAGAAATGACAGAGATCCATCCGGGGGGCTGAGTGAGAAATGATGGAGATCCATCTGGGGGGGGGTCTGATTGAGAAATGATGGAGATCCATCTGGGGGGGTCTGAGTGAGAAATGATGAAGATCCATCTGGGGGGTCTGAGTGAGAAATGACGGAGATCCATCTGGGGGGTCTGAGTGAGAAATGACGGAGATCCATCTGGGGGGGTCTGAGTGAGAAATGATGAAGATCCATCTGGGGGGTCTGAGTGAGAAATGATGAAGATCCATCTGGGGGGGTCTGATTGAGAAATGACCGAGATCCATCTGGGGGGTCTGAGTGAGAAATGATGGAGATCCATCCAGGGGGGATCTGAGTGAGAAATGATGGAGATCCATCTGGGGGGATCTGAGTGAGAAATGATAGAGATCCATCTGGGGGGTCTGAGTGAGAAATGATGAAGATCCATCTGGGGGGGGTCTGAGTGAGAAATGATAGAGATCCATCTGGGGGGGTGTGAGTGAGAAATGATGGAGATCCATCTGGGGGGGTCTGAGTGAGAAATGATAGAGATCCATCTGGGGGGTCTGAGTGAGAAATGATAGAGATCCATCTGGGGGGGTCTGAGTGAGAAATGATGGAGATCCATCTGGGGGGGTCTGAGTGAGAAATGATAGAGATCCATCTGGGGGGGTCTGAGTGAGAAATGATAGAGATCCATCTGGGGGGGTCTGAGTGAGAAATGATGGAGATCCATCTGGGGGGGTCTGAGTGAGAAATGATGGAGATCCATCTGGGGGGGTCTGAGTGAGAAATGATGGAGATCCATCTGGGGGGGTCTGAGTGAGAAATGATGAAGATCCATCTGGGGGGGTCTGAGTGAGAAATGACAGAGATCCATCCGGGGGGGCTGAGTGAGAAATGACGGAGATCCATCTGGGGGGTCTGAGTGAGAAATGACGGAGATCCATCTGGGGGGTCTGAGTGAGAAATGACGGAGATCCATCTGGGGGGTCTGAGTGAGAAATGACGGAGATCCATCTGGGGGGTCTGAGTGAGAAATGATGGAGATCCATCTGGGGGGGCTGAGTGAGAAATGATGAAGATCCATCCAGGGGGGGTCTGAGTGAGAAATGACAGAGATCCATCCGGGGGGGCTGAGTGAGAAATGACGGAGATCCATCTGGGGGGTCTGAGTGAGAAATGACGGAGATCCATCTGGGGGGTCTGAGTGAGAAATGACGGAGATCCATCTGGGGGGTCTGAGTGAGAAATGACGGAGATCCATCTGGGGGGTCTGAGTGAGAAATGATGGAGATCCATCTGGGGGAGTCTGAGTGAGAAATGATGAAGATCCATCTGGGGGGTCTGAGTGAGAAATGACGGAGATTCATCTGGGGGGTCTGAGTGAGAAATGACGGAGATCCATCTGGGGGGTCTGAGTGAGAAATGACGGAGATCCATCTGGGGGGTCTGAGTGAGAAATGATGGAGATCCATCTGGGGGGTCTGAGTGAGAAATGATGGAGATCCATCTGGGGGGGTCTGAGTGAGAAATGATGGAGATCCATCTGGGGGGGTCTGAGTGAGAAATGATGGAGATCCATCTGGGGGGTCTGAGTGAGAAATGATGAAGATCCATCTGGGGGATCTGAGTGAGAAATGATGAAGATCCATCTGGGGGGGTCTGAGTGAGAAATGATGAAGATCCATCTGGGGGGGTCTGAGTGAGAAATGATGGAGATCCATCTGGGGGATCTGAGTGAGAAATGACGGAGATCCATCTGGGGGGTCTGAGTGAGAAATGATGAAGATCCATCTGGGGGGGTCTGAGTGAGAAATGACGGAGATCCATCTGGGGGGATCTGAGTGAGAAATGATGGAGATCCATCTGGGGGGGTCTGGTGAGAAATGATGAAGATCCATCTGGGGGGTCTGAGTGAGAAATGATGAAGATCCATCTGGGGGGGTCTGAGTGAGAAATGACGGAGATCCATCTGGGGGGTCTGAGTGAGAAATGATGGAGATCCATCGGGGGGGGGGTCTGAGTGAGAAATGACGGAGATCCATCTGGGGGGTCTGAGTGAGAAATGATGGAGATCCATCGGGGGGGGGGTCTGAGTGAGAAATGACGGAGATCCATCTGGGGAGTCTGAGTGAGAAATGATGGAGATCCATCTGGGGGGGTCTGAGTGAGAAATGATGGAGATCCATCCAGGGGGGGTCTGAGTGAGAAATGATGGAGATCCATCTGGGGGGTCTGAGTGAGAAATGATGAAGATCCATCTGGGGGGGTCTGAGTGAGAAATGATGGAGATCCATCCAGGGGGAGTCTGAGTGAGAAATGATGGAGATCCATCTGGGGGGGGGTCTGAGTGAGAAATGATGGAGATTCATCTGGGGGGGGGGTCTGAGTGAAAAATGATGGAGATCCATCTGGGGGATCTGAGTGAGAAATGATGAAGATCCATCTGGGGGGTCTGAGTGAGAAATGATAGAGATCCATCTGGGGGGGCTGAGTGAGAAATGATGAAGATCCATCTGGGGGGGTCTGGGTGAGAAATGATGGAGATCCATCTGGGGGGGTCTGAGTGAGAAATGATGAAGATCCATCTGGGGGGGTCTGAGTGAGAAATGATGGAGATCCATCCAGGGGGGATCTGAGTGAGAAATGATGGAGATCCATCTGGGGGATCTGAGTGAGAAATGACGGAGATCCATCTGGGGGGGCTGAGTGAGAAATGATGAAGATCCATCTGGGGGGTCTGAGTGAGAAATGATGGAGATCCATCTGGGGGATCTGATTGAGAAATGATGAAGATCCATCTGGGGGGGTCTGAGTGAGAAATGACGGAGATCCATCTGGGGGGTCTGAGTGAGAAATGACGGAGATCCATCTGGGGGGTCTGAGAGAGAAATGATGAAGATCCATCTGGGGGGGTCTGAGTGAGAAATGACGGAGATCCATCTGGGGGGTCTGAGTGAGAAATGATGGAGATCCATCTGGGGATTCTGAGTGAGAAATGACGGAGATCCATCTGGGGGGTCTGAGTGAGAAATGATGGAGATCCATCTGGGGGGGTCTGAGTGAGAAATGATGGAGATCCATCTGGGGGGTCTGAGTGAGAAATGATGGAGATCCATCTGGGGGGTCTGAGTGAGAAATGATGGAGATCCATCTGGGGGGTCTGAGTGAGAAATGATAGAGATCCATCTGGGGGGTCTGAGTGAGAAATGATGGAGATCCATCTGGGGGGTCTGAGTGAGAAATGATGGAGATCCATCTGGGGGGTCTGAGTGAGAAATGATAGAGATCCATCTGGGGGGTCTGAGTGAGAAATGATGGAGATCTATCTGGGGGGTCTGAGTGAGAAATGATAGAGATCCATCTGGGGGGTCTGAGTGAGAAATGATAGAGATCTATCTGGGGGGTCTGAGTGAGAAATGACGGAGATCCATCTGGGGGGTCTGAGTGAGAAATGACGGAGATCCATCCGGGGGGCTGAGTGAGAAATGATGGAGATCCATCTGGGGGGGGGGGTCTGAGTGAGAAATGATGGAGATCCATCTGGGGGTCTGAGTGAGAAATTATGAAGATCCATCTGGGGGGGGTCTGAGTGAGAAATGATAGAGATCCATCTGGGGGGGTGTGAGTGAGAAATGACGGAGATCCATCTGGGGGGGTCTGAGTGAGAAATGATAGAGATCCATCTGGGGGGGTCTGAGTGAGAAATGATAGAGATCCATCTGGGGGGGTCTGAGTGAGAAATGATAGAGATCCATCTGGGGGGTCTGAGTGAGAAATGATGAAGATCCATCTGGGGGGGGTCTGAGTGAGAAATGATAGAGATCCATCTGGGGGGGTGTGAGTGAGAAATGACGGAGATCCATCTGGGGGGGTCTGAGTGAGAAATGATAGAGATCCATCTGGGGGGGTCTGAGTGAGAAATGATAGAGATCCATCTGGGGGGGTCTGAGTGAGAAATGATGGAGATCCATCTGGGGGGGTCTGAGTGAGAAATGATAGAGATCCATCTGGGGGGGTCTGAGTGAGAAATGATAGAGATCCATCTGGGGGGGTCTGAGTGAGAAATGATGGAGATCCATCTGGGGGGGTCTGAGTGAGAAATGATGGAGATCCATCTGGGGGGGTCTGAGTGAGAAATGATGGAGATCCATCTGGGGGGGTCTGAGTGAGAAATGATGAAGATCCATCTGGGGGGGTCTGAGTGAGAAATGACAGAGATCCATCCGGGGGGGCTGAGTGAGAAATGACGGAGATCCATCTGGGGGGTCTGAGTGAGAAATGACGGAGATCCATCTGGGGGGTCTGAGTGAGAAATGACGGAGATCCATCTGGGGGGTCTGAGTGAGAAATGACGGAGATCCATCTGGGGGGTCTGAGTGAGAAATGATGGAGATCCATCTGGGGGGGCTGAGTGAGAAATGATGAAGATCCATCCAGGGGGGGTCTGAGTGAGAAATGACAGAGATCCATCCGGGGGGGCTGAGTGAGAAATGACGGAGATCCATCTGGGGGGTCTGAGTGAGAAATGACGGAGATCCATCTGGGGGGTCTGAGTGAGAAATGACGGAGATCCATCTGGGGGGTCTGAGTGAGAAATGACGGAGATCCATCTGGGGGGTCTGAGTGAGAAATGATGGAGATCCATCTGGGGGAGTCTGAGTGAGAAATGATGAAGATCCATCTGGGGGGTCTGAGTGAGAAATGACGGAGATTCATCTGGGGGGTCTGAGTGAGAAATGACGGAGATCCATCTGGGGGGTCTGAGTGAGAAATGACGGAGATCCATCTGGGGGGTCTGAGTGAGAAATGATGGAGATCCATCTGGGGGGTCTGAGTGAGAAATGATGGAGATCCATCTGGGGGGGTCTGAGTGAGAAATGATGGAGATCCATCTGGGGGGGTCTGAGTGAGAAATGATGGAGATCCATCTGGGGGGTCTGAGTGAGAAATGATGAAGATCCATCTGGGGGATCTGAGTGAGAAATGATGAAGATCCATCTGGGGGGGTCTGAGTGAGAAATGATGAAGATCCATCTGGGGGGGTCTGAGTGAGAAATGATGGAGATCCATCTGGGGGATCTGAGTGAGAAATGACGGAGATCCATCTGGGGGGTCTGAGTGAGAAATGATGAAGATCCATCTGGGGGGGTCTGAGTGAGAAATGACGGAGATCCATCTGGGGGGATCTGAGTGAGAAATGATGGAGATCCATCTGGGGGGGTCTGGGTGAGAAATGATGAAGATCCATCTGGGGGGTCTGAGTGAGAAATGATGAAGATCCATCTGGGGGGGTCTGAGTGAGAAATGACGGAGATCCATCTGGGGGGTCTGAGTGAGAAATGATGGAGATCCATCGGGGGGGGGGTCTGAGTGAGAAATGACGGAGATCCATCTGGGGGGTCTGAGTGAGAAATGATGGAGATCCATCGGGGGGGGGGTCTGAGTGAGAAATGACGGAGATCCATCTGGGGAGTCTGAGTGAGAAATGATGGAGATCCATCTGGGGGGGTCTGAGTGAGAAATGATGGAGATCCATCCAGGGGGGGTCTGAGTGAGAAATGATGGAGATCCATCTGGGGGGTCTGAGTGAGAAATGATGAAGATCCATCTGGGGGGGTCTGAGTGAGAAATGATGGAGATCCATCCAGGGGGAGTCTGAGTGAGAAATGATGGAGATCCATCTGGGGGGGGGGTCTGAGTGAGAAATGATGGAGATTCATCTGGGGGGGGGGTCTGAGTGAAAAATGATGGAGATCCATCTGGGGGATCTGAGTGAGAAATGATGAAGATCCATCTGGGGGGTCTGAGTGAGAAATGATAGAGATCCATCTGGGGGGGCTGAGTGAGAAATGATGAAGATCCATCTGGGGGGGTCTGGGTGAGAAATGATGGAGATCCATCTGGGGGGGTCTGAGTGAGAAATGATGAAGATCCATCTGGGGGGGTCTGAGTGAGAAATGATGAAGATCCATCTGGGGGGTCTGAGTGAGAAATGATGGAGATCCATCCAGGGGGGATCTGAGTGAGAAATGATGGAGATCCATCTGGGGGATCTGAGTGAGAAATGACGGAGATCCATCTGGGGGGGCTGAGTGAGAAATGATGAAGATCCATCTGGGGGGTCTGAGTGAGAAATGATGGAGATCCATCTGGGGGATCTGATTGAGAAATGATGAAGATCCATCTGGGGGGGTCTGAGTGAGAAATGACGGAGATCCATCTGGGGGGTCTGAGTGAGAAATGACGGAGATCCATCTGGGGGGTCTGAGAGAGAAATGATGAAGATCCATCTGGGGGGGTCTGAGTGAGAAATGACGGAGATCCATCTGGGGGGTCTGAGTGAGAAATGATGGAGATCCATCTGGGGATTCTGAGTGAGAAATGACGGAGATCCATCTGGGGGGTCTGAGTGAGAAATGATGGAGATCCATCTGGGGGGGTCTGAGTGAGAAATGATGGAGATCCATCTGGGGGGTCTGAGTGAGAAATGATGGAGATCCATCTGGGGGGTCTGAGTGAGAAATGATGGAGATCCATCTGGGGGGTCTGAGTGAGAAATGATAGAGATCCATCTGGGGGGTCTGAGTGAGAAATGATGGAGATCCATCTGGGGGGTCTGAGTGAGAAATGATGGAGATCCATCTGGGGGGTCTGAGTGAGAAATGATAGAGATCCATCTGGGGGGTCTGAGTGAGAAATGATAGAGATCTATCTGGGGGGTCTGAGTGAGAAATGACGGAGATCCATCTGGGGGGTCTGAGTGAGAAATGATGGAGATCTATCTGGGGGGTCTGAGTGAGAAATGATAGAGATCCATCTGGGGGGTCTGAGTGAGAAATGATAGAGATCTATCTGGGGGGTCTGAGTGAGAAATGACGGAGATCCATCTGGGGGGGTCTGAGTGAGAAATGACGGAGATCCATCCGGGGGGCTGAGTGAGAAATGATGGAGATCCATCTGGGGGGGGGGTCTGAGTGAGAAATGATGGAGATCCATCTGGGGGTCTGAGTGAGAAATTATGAAGATCCATCTGGGGGGGTCTGAGTGAGAAATGATAGAGATCCATCTGGGGGGGTCTGAGTGAGAAATGATGGAGATCCATCTGGGGGGGTCTGAGTGAGAAATGATAGAGATCCATCTGGGGGGGTCTGGGTGAGAAATGATGGAGATCCATCTGGGGGTCTGAGTGAGAAATGATAGAGATCCATCTGGGGGGTCTGAGTGAGAAATGATAGAGATCCATCTGGGGGGGTCTGAGTGAGAAATGATGGAGATCCATCCGGGGGGCTGAGTGAGAAATGATGGAGATCCATCTGGGGGGGGGTCTGAGTGAGAAATGATGGAGATCCATCTGGGGGTCTGAGTGAGAAATGATGGAGATCCATCCGGGGGGCTGAGTGAGAAATGATGGAGATCCATCTGGGGGGGTCTAAGTGAGAAATGATGAAGATCCATCTGGGGGGGGGTCTGAGTGAGAAATGACAGAGATCCATCCGGGGGGCTGAGTGAGAAATGACGGAGATCCATCCAGGGGGGGTCTGAGTGAGAAATGACAGAGATCCATCCGGGGGGCTGAGTGAGAAATGATGGAGATCCATCCAGGGGGGGGGGTCTGAGTGAGAAATGACAGAGATCCATCCGGGGGGCTGAGTGAGAAATGACGGAGATCCATCCAGGGGGGGTCTGAGTGAGAAATGACAGAGATCCATCCGGGGGGCTGAGTGAGAAATGATGGAGATCCATCTGGGGGGGTCTAAGTGAGAAATGATGGAGATCCATCTGGGGGGGTCTGAGTGAGAAATGATGAAGATCCATCCAGGGGGGGGGTCTGAGTGAGAAATGATGGAGATCCATCTGGGGGGGTCTAAGTGAGAAATGATGAAGATCCATCTGGGGGGTCTGAGTGAGAAATGACGGAGATCCATCTGGGGGGGTCTGATTGAGAAATGACGGAGATCCATCTGGGGGGTCTGAGTGAGAAATGACGGAGATCCATCTGGGGGGGTCTGATTGAGAAATGACGGAGATCCATCTGGGGGGTCTGAGTGAGAAATGATGGAGATCCATCCAGGGGGAGTCTGAGTGAGAAATGATGGAGATCCATCTGGGGGGGGGGGGGGTCTGAGTGAGAAATGATGGAGATTCATCTGGGGGGGGGGTCTGAGTGAGAAATGATGGAGATCCATCTGGGGGATCTGAGTGAGAAATGATGAAGATCCATCTGGGGATGTCTGAGTGAGAAATGACGGAGATCCATCTGGGGGGTCTGAGTGAGAAATGATAGAGATCCATCTGGGGGGGCTGAGTGAGAAATGATGAAGATCCATCTGGGGGGTCTGAGTGAGAAATGACGGAGATCCATCTGGGGGGGATCTGAGTGAGAAATGATGGAGATCCATCTGGGGGGATCTGAGTGAGAAATGATGGAGATCCATCTGGGGGGATCTGAGTGAGAAATGATAGAGATCCATCTGGGGGGTCTGAGTGAGAAATGATGAAGATCCATCTGGGGGGGGGTCTGAGTGAGAAATGACGGAGATTCATCTGGGGGGTCTGAGTGAGAAATGATAGAGATCCATCTGGGGGGGTGTGAGTGAGAAATGACGGAGATCCATCTGGGGGGGTCTGAGTGAGAAATGATAGAGATCCATCTGGGGGGGTCTGAGTGAGAAATGATAGAGATCCATCTGGGGGGGGTCTGAGTGAGAAATGACGGAGATCCATCTGGGGGGGTCTGAGTGAGAAATGATAGAGATCCATCTGGGGGGGTCTGAGTGAGAAATGATAGAGATCCATCTGGGGGGGTCTGAGTGAGAAATGATGGAGATCCATCTGGGGGGTCTGAGTGAGAAATGATGGAGATCCATCTGGGGGGGGTCTGAGTGAGAAATGATGGAGATCCATCTGGGGGGGTCTGAGTGAGAAATGATGAAGATCCATCTGGGGGGGTCTGAGTGAGAAATGATGAAGATCCATCCAGGGGGGGGTCTGAGTGAGAAATGACAGAGATCCATCCGGGGGGCTGAGTGAGAAATGACGGAGATCCATCTGGGGGGTCTGAGTGAGAAATGACGGAGATCCATCTGGGGGGTCTGAGTGAGAAATGACGAAGATCCATCTGGGGGGTCTGAGTGAGAAATGACGGAGATCCATCTGGGGGGTCTGAGTGAGAAATGATGGAGATCCATCTGGGGGAGTCTGAGTGAGAAATGATGAAGATCCATCTGGGGGGTCTGAGTGAGAAATGACGGAGATCCATCTGGGGGGTCTGAGTGAGAAATGATGGAGATCCATCTGGGGGGTCTGAGTGAGAAATGATGGAGATCCATCTGGGGGGGTCTGAGTGAGAAATGATGGAGATCCATCTGGGGGGGTCTGAGTGAGAAATGATGAAGATCCATCCAGGGGGGGGTCTGAGTGAGAAATGATGGAGATCCATCTGGGGGGGTCTGAGTGAGAAATGACAGAGATCCATCCGGGGGGCTGAGTGAGAAATGACGGAGATCCATCCAGGGGGGTCTGAGTGAGAAATGATGAAGATCCATCCAGGGGGGGGGGTCTGAGTGAGAAATGACAGAGATCCATCCGGGGGGCTGAGTGAGAAATGACAGAGATCCATCCGGGGGGCTGAGTGAGAAATGATGGAGATCCATCTGGGGGGGGGGGGTCTGATTGAGAAATGATGGAGATCCATCTGGGGGGTCTGAGTGAGAAATGACGGAGATCCATCTGGGGGGGTCTGAGTGAGAAATGATGAAGATCCATCTTGGGGGGTCTGAGTGAGAAATGATGAAGATCCATCTGGGGGGGTCTGAGTGAGAAATGATGAAGATCCATCTGGGGGGGGTGTGAGTGAGAAATGATGCAGATCCATCTGGGGGGGTCTGAGTGAGAAATGACGGAGATCCATCTGGGGGGGGCTGAGTGAGAAATGATGAAGATCCATCTTGGGGGGTCTGAGTGAGAAATGATGAAGATCCATCTGGGGGGGTCTGAGTGAGAAATGATGAAGATCCATCTGGGGGGGGGTGTGAGTGAGAAATGATGGAGATCCATCTGGGGGGGTCTGAGTGAGAAATGACGGAGATCCATCTGGGGGGGGCTGAGTGAGAAATGATGAAGATCCATCTTGGGGGGTCTGAGTAAGAAATGATGAAGATCCATCTGGGGGGGTCTGAGTGAGAAATGATGAAGATCCATCTGGGGGGGTGTGAGTGAGAAATGACGGAGATCCATCTGGGGGGGTCTGAGTGAGAAATGATAGAGATCCATCTGGGGGGGTCTGAGTGAGAAATGATGGAGATCCATCTGGGGGGGTCTGAGTGAGAAATGATGAAGATCCATCCAGGGGGGGGTCTGAGTGAGAAATGACAGAGATCCATCTGGGGGATCTGAGTGAGAAATGATGGAGATCCATCTGGGGGGGTCTGAGTGAGAAATGATGGAGATCCATCTGGGGGATCTGAGTGAGAAATGATGGAGATCCATCTGGGGGGGTCTGAGTGAGAAATGACGGAGATCCATCTGGGGGGGTCTGAGTGAGAAATGATGAAGATCCATCTTGGGGGGTCTGAGTGAGAAATGATGAAGATCCATCTGGGGGGGTCTGAGTGAGAAATGATGAAGATCCATCTGGGGGGGGTGTGAGTGAGAAATGATGGAGATCCATCTGGGGGGGTCTGAGTGAGAAATGACGGAGATCCATCTGGGGGGGGCTGAGTGAGAAATGATGAAGATCCATCTTGGGGGGTCTGAGTAAGAAATGATGAAGATCCATCTGGGGGGGTCTGAGTGAGAAATGATGAAGATCCATCTGGGGGGGTGTGAGTGAGAAATGACGGAGATTCATCTGGGGGGGTCTGAGTGAGAAATGATAGAGATCCATCTGGGGGGGTCTGAGTGAGAAATGATGAAGATCCATCCAGGGGGGGGGTCTGAGTGAGAAATGACAGAGATCCATCTGGGGGATCTGAGTGAGAAATGATGGAGATCCATCTGGGGGGGTCTGAGTGAGAAATGATGGAGATCCATCTGGGGGGGTCTGAGTGAGAAATGACGGAGATCCATCTGGGGGGGTCTGAGTGAGAAATGATGGAGATCCATCTGGGGGGGTCTGAGTGAGAAATGACGGAGATCCATCTGGGGGGATCTGAGTGAGAAATGATGGAGATCCATCCGGGGGGCTGAGTGAGAAATGATGGAGATTCATCTGGGGGGTCTGAGTGAGAAATGACGGAGATCCATCTGGGGGGTCTGAGTGAGAAATGATGAAGATCCATCTGGGGGGTCTGAGTGAGAAATTATGAAGATCCATCTGGGGGGATCTGAGTGAGAAATGATGAAGATCCATCTGGGGGGGTCTGAGTGAGAAATGATGAAGATCCATCTGGGGGGGGGTCTGAGTGAGAAATGACGGAGATTCATCTGGGGGGTCTGAGTGAGAAATGATAGAGAATCATCTGGGGGGGTGTGAGTGAGAAATGACGGAGATCCATCTGGGGGGGTCTGAGTGAGAAATGATAGAGATCCATCTGGGGGGGTCTGAGTGAGAAATGATAGAGATCCATCTGGGGGGGTCTGAGTGAGAAATGACGGAGATCCATCAGGGGGGGCTGAGTGAGAAATGATGAAGATCCATCCAGGGGGCTGAGTGAGAAATGATGGAGATCCATCTGGGGGGTCTGAGTGAGAAATGATGAAGATCCATCTGGGGGGGTCTGAGTGAGAAATGATGAAGATCCATCTGGGGGGTCTGAGTGAGAAATGATGGAGATCCATCTGGGGGATCTGAGTGAGAAATGATGGAGATCCATCTGGGGGGGTCTGAGTGAGAAATGACGGAGATCCATCTGGGGGGGTCTGAGTGAGAAATGATGGAGATCCATCTGGGGGGGTCTGAGTGAGAAATGACGGAGATCCATCTGGGGGGATCTGAGTGAGAAATGATGGAGATCCATCTGGGGGATCTGAGTGAGAAATGATGAAGATCCATCTGGGGGGGTCTGAGTGAGAAATGATGAAGATCCATCTGAGGGGGGTCTGAGTGAGAAATGACGGAGATTCATCTGGGGGGTCTGAGTGAGAAATGATAGAGATCCATCTGGGGGGGTGTGAGTGAGAAATGACGGAGATCCATCTGGGGGGGTCTGAGTGAGAAATGATAGAGATCCATCTGGGGGGGTCTGAGTGAGAAATGATAGAGATCCATCTGGGGGGTCTGAGTGAGAAATGACGGAGATCCATCAGGGGGGGCTGAGTGAGAAATGATGAAGATCCATCTGGGGGGTCTGAGTGAGAAATGATGGAGATCCATCTGGGGGGGTCTAAGTGAGAAATGATGGAGATCCATCTGGGGGGGTCTGAGTGAGAAATGATGAAGATCCATCTGGGGGGGTCTGAGTGAGAAATGACGGAGATCCATCTGGGGGGGTCTGAGTGAGAAATGATAGAGATCCATCTGGGGGGTCTGAGTGAGAAATGATAGAGATCCATCTGGGGGGGTCTGAGTGAGAAATGATAGAGATCCATCTGGGGGGGTCTGAGTGAGAAATGACGGAGATCCATCAGGGGGGGCTGAGTGAGAAATGATGAAGATCCATCCAGGGGGCTGAGTGAGAAATGATGGAGATCCATCTGGGGGGTCTGAGTGAGAAATGATAGAGATCCATCTGGGGGGGTCTGAGTGAGAAATGATGAAGATCCATCTGGGGGGTCTGAGTGAGAAATGATAGAGATCCATCTGGGGGGGTCTGAGTGAGAAATGATAGAGATCCATCTGGGGGGGCCTGAGTGAGAAATGACGGAGATCCATCAGGGGGGGCTGAGTGAGAAATGATGAAGATCCATCCAGGGGGCTGAGTGAGAAATGATGGAGATCCATCTGGGGGGTCTGAGTGAGAAATGATGAAGATCCATCTGGGGGGGTCTGAGTGAGAAATGATGAAGATCCATCTGGGGGGTCTGAGTGAGAAATGATGGAGATCCATCTGGGGGATCTGAGTGAGAAATGATGGAGATCCATCTGGGGTGGTCTGAGTGAGAAATGATGGAGATCCATCTGGGGGGGTCTGAGTGAGAAATGACGGAGATCCATCTGGGGGGTCTGAGTGAGAAATGATGGAGATCCATCTGGGGTATCTGAGTGAGAAATTATGAAGATCCATCTGGGGGGGTCTGAGTGAGAAATGATGAAGATCCATCTGGGGGGGGTCTGAGTGAGAAATGATGGAGATCCATCTGGGGGGGCTGAGTGAGAAATGACGGAGATTCATCTGGGGGGTCTGAGTGAGAAATGGTAGAGATCCATCTGGGGGTGTGTGAGTGAGAAATGACGGAGATCCATCTGGGGGGGTCTGAGTGAGAAATGATAGAGATCCATCTGGGGGGGTCTGAGTGAGAAATGATAGAGATCCATCTGGGGGGGTCTGAGTGAGAAATGACGGAGATCCATCAGGGGGGGCTGAGTGAGAAATGATGAAGATCCATCTGGGGGGGTCTGAGTGAGAAATGATAGAGATCCATCTGGGGGGGTCTGAGTGAGAAATGACGGAGATCCATCAGGGGGGGCTGAGTGAGAAATGATGAAGATCCATCTGGGGGGTCTGAGTGAGAAATGATGGAGATCCATCTGGGGGGGTCTAAGTGAGAAATGATGGAGATCCATCTGGGGGGGTCTGAGTGAGAAATGATGAAGATCCATCTGGGGGGTCTGAGTGAGAAATGATGAAGATCCATCCAGGGGGGCTGAGTGAGAAATGATGAAGATCCATCTGGGGGGGGCTGAGTGAGAAATGACGGAGATCCATCTGGGGGGGTCTGAGTGAGAAATGATGGAGATCCATCTGGGGGGGTCTGAGTGAGAAATGATAGAGATCCATCAGGGGGGGCTGAGTGAGAAATGATGAAGATCCATCCAGGGGGGCTGAGTGAGAAATGATGAAGATCCATCTGGGGGGGTCTGAGTGAGAAATGATAGAGATCCATCTGGGGGGGTCTGAGTGAGAAATGATGAAGATCCATCTGGGGGAGTCTGAGTGAGAAATGATGAAGATCCATCTGGGGGGGTCTGAGTGAGAAATGATGGAGATCCATCTGGGGGGGTCTGAGTGAGAAATGATAGAGATCCATCAGGGGGGGCTGAGTGAGAAATGATGAAGATCCATCCAGGGGGGCTGAGTGAGAAATGATGAAGATCCATCTGGGGGGGTCTGAGTGAGAAATGATAGAGATCCATCTGGGGGGGTCTGAGTGAGAAATGATGAAGATCCATCTGGGGGAGTCTGAGTGAGAAATGATGAAGATCCATCTGGGGGGGTCTGAGTGAGAAATGATGGAGATTCATCTGGGGGGGTCTGAGTGAGAAATGATAGAGATCCATCAGGGGGGGCTGAGTGAGAAATGATGAAGATCCATCTGGGGGGGCTGAGTGAGAAATGATGGAGACCCCCCAGCATATCCTGACAGCTGATGACTCTTCTCCAGGTTTGGGGTGTGAACATTCGATGATTTACGGGACGTGTGTCGATCTTTGTGCTCAGACCTGCCAGTCGCTCTCCTCTCCGGAGTCCTGTGATGAAGGATGTTCTGAGGGCTGCGCCTGTCCGGAGGGAACCTTCCTCAACACCGAGCTGGAGACATGTGTGGAGAGGTAAGTCCTGTGTGTGGGGACCCTAAAACTGTATGTTGGGGTTCAGTATAAGAATGGACACTGATGAGTGTTGTATTGTCAGAGAGTGAATGTCTATCATCCTGATGGTGATATTTTCGGCAGATAATTGGAATGTTCCCTCACCAGACACTTTATTAGGTCCTCCTTGCTAGTAATGGGTTGGACCCCCTTTGGCCTTCATTCTTGGTGGCGGAGATACAACAAGGTGTTGGAAACATTCCTCAGAGATTTTCCTCCATAGTGACCTGATAACATCACACAGTTGCTGCAGATTTGTTGGCTGCACATCCATGATGCCGATCTCCTGTTCCACCACATCCCAAAGGTGCTTTATTGGATGAGATGTGGTGAGTGTGGACCTCATTGTCCAGTGGTGAGATGATTGGAGCTTTGTGACATGGTGCATTATGCTGCTGGAAGGAGCCATCAGAAGATGGGGACACTCATAGGCATGTGCACCCCAAAGCTCAAACACACATGCTTGTGTGTATATATACACACATTATCTCACAAAAGTCAGTACACCCCTAAGTGAAAATCTCCAAATTGGGCCCAAAGTGTCAATATTTTGTGTGGCCTCCATTATTTTCCAGCACTGCCTTAACCCTCTTGGACATGGAGGTCACCAGAGCTTCACAGGTTGTCACTGGAGTCCTCTTCCCCTCCTCCATGATGACATCACAGAGCTGGTGGATGTTAGAGACCTTGCGCTCCTCCACCTTCCGTTTGAGGATCCCCCACAGATGATCAATAGGGTTTAGGTCTGGAGACATGCTTGGCCAGTCCATCACCTTTACCCTCAGCTTCTTTAGCAAGGCAGTGGTGGTCTTGGAGGTGTGTTTGGGGTGGTTATCATGTTGGAATACTGCCCTGCGGTCCAGTCTCTGAAGGGAGGGGATCATGCTCTGCTTCAGTAGGTCACAGTACATGTTGGCATTCATGGTTCCCTCAATGATCTGTAGCCCCCCAGTGCCGGCAGCACTCATGCAGCCCCAGACCATGACACTCCCACCACCATGCTTGACTGTAGACAAGACACACTTGTCTTTGTCCTCCTCACCTGGTTGCCCCCACACACGCTTGTCACCATCTGAACCAAATACGTTTATCTTGGTCTCATCAGACCACAGGACATGGTTCCAGTAATTCATGTCCTTAGTCTGCTTGTCTTCAGTAAACTGTTTGTGGACTTTCTTGTGCATCATCTTTAGAAGAGGCTTCCTTCTGAGACGACAGCCATGCAGACCAATTTGATGCAGTGTGCGGCGTATGGTCTGAGCACTGACAGGCTGACCCCCCACCCCTACAACCTCTGCAGCAATGCTGGCAGCACTCATACGTCTATTTCCCAAAGACAAACCTCTGGATATGACGCTGAGCACGTGACCTCAACTTCTTTGGTGGACCATGACGAGGCCTGTTCTGAGTGGAACCTGTCCTGTTATACCGCTGTATGGTCTTGGCCACCGTGCTGCAGATCAGTTTCAGGGTCTTGGCAATCTTCTTATAGCCTAGGCCATCTTTATGTAGAGCAATAATTCTTATTTTCAGATCCTCAGAGTGTTCTTTGCCATGAGGTGCCATGTTGAACTTCCAGTGACCAGTATGAGAGAGTGAGAGCGATAACACCAAATTTAACACACCTGCTCCCCATTCACACCTGAGACCTTATAACACTAACGAGTCACATGGCACCAGGAAGGGAAAATGGCTAATTGGGCCCAATTTGGAGATTTTCACTTAGGGGTGTACTGACTTTTGTTGCCAGCGGTTTAGACATTAATGGCTGTGTGTTGAGTTATTTTGAGGGGACAGCAAATTTACACTGTTATACAAGCTGTACACTCACTACTTTACATTGTAGACAAGTGTCATTTCTTCAGTGTTGTCACATGAAAAGATAGAAGAAAAGATTTACACAAATGTCACTGAGGGGTGTACTTACTTTTGTCACATACTGTATGTCGCTGTCAGTATTGGGGTTTATACAGCTGTCATTATTGGGAGGTATGTCACTGTCAGTATTGGGGTGTCAGTATTGGGGTGTATGTCGCTGTCAGTATTGGGGTGTCAGTATTGGGGTGTATGCCAGTTTTGGGTGTATAGGGCTGTCAGTATTGGGGTGTATGTCACTGTCAGTATTGGGGTGCATATGGCTGTCAGTATTGGGGTATATGTCACTGTCAGTATTGGGGTGTCAGTATTGGGGTGTGTATGGCTGTCAGTATTGGGGTGCATATGGCTGTCAGTATTGGGGTGTATGTCACTGTCGGTATTGGGGTGTCAGTATTGGGGTGTGTATGGCTGTCAGTATTGGGGTGTATGTCGCTGTCAGTATTGGGGTGTCAGTATGTCCCCCTCTGTGTTGCAGGAGTCGGTGTCCATGTTACATCGGGGGGATGCATTACCAGCCGGGGGAGAATATCATCACTTCTCTGGGAAGATGGTAAGATGGAGATCAATAATGTAATCAGAGGTAACGATCGTCCAATCCTCCTAATAAACACGTACGCCCCTCCCTCTCTATATACCTGATAACCGCCATTGTTCATCTGCTACACCCAACTCTACAACTGTCACTCACAATTCTGTGAGGGTCATGTTCTCAGGGTGATGGTTGCAGTGTTGGGGGGTCATGTTTTTGGGTGATGGTCCCAGTGTTGGGGGGGTTATGTTCTTGGGTGATGGTCCCAGTGTTGGGGGGGTCATGTTCTCAGGGTGATGGTTGCAGTGTTGGGGGGTCATGTTCTCAGGGTGATGGTTGCAGTGTTGGGGGGTCATGTTCTTGGGTGATGGTCCCAGTGTTGGGGGGGTTATGTTCTTGGGTGATGGTCCCAGTGTTGGGGGGGTCATGTTCTCGGGTGATGGTCGCAGTGTTGGAGGTCATGTTCTCGGGGTGACGGTTCTAGTGTTGGAGGGTCATGTTCTCGGGGTGATGGTCGCAGTGTTGGGGGTCTGGTTCTCGGGGTGACGGTTGCAATGTTGGGGGGTCATGTTCCTAACTGATGGTCACAGTGTTGGGGGTCTTGTTCTCGGGGTGATGGTTGCAGTGTTGGGGGTCTTGTTCTCAAGGTGATGGTCGCAGTGTTGGGGGTCTTGTTCTCGGGGTGACGGTTGCAGTGTTGGGGGGTCATGTTCTTGGGGGATGGTCACAGTGTTGGGGGGGTCATGTTCTCAGGGTGACGGTCGCAGTGTTGGGGGAGTTCATGTTCTCGGAGTGTTGGTTCCAGTGTTGGGGGGGTCATGTTCTCGGGGAGACAGTCGCAGTGTTAGGGGAGGTCATGTTCTCGGGGTGATAGTCACTGTGTAGGGGGGTCATGTTTTCGGGGTGATGGTCGCAGTGTAGGGTGATCATGTTCTTGGGTGATGGTCGCAGTGTTGGGGGAGGTCATGTTCTTGGGGTGATGATTCCAGTGTTGGGGGTCATGTTCTCGGAGTGATGGTTCCAGTGTTGGGGGGGTCATGTTCTTGGGGTGACGGTCGCAGTGTTGTAGGAGGTCATGTTCTCGGGTGATGGTCGCAGTGTTGGGGGAGGTCATGTTCTCGGGGTGATGATTCCAGTGTTGGGGGTCATGTTCTCGGAGTGATGGTTCCAGTGTTGTGGGGGTCATGTTCTCAGGGTGACGGTCGTAGTATGTAGGGGGATCATGTTCTCGGGGTGCTGGTTTAAGTGTTGGGGGGTCATGTTATCGGGGTGACAGTTGCAGTGTTGGGTCATGTTCTTGGGGTGACACTTCCTCCTCTCTCTTGCAGTCGTTGTGAAGATGGGGTGATGAGCTGTGAGAGTCGGGACTCAGGTGAGCGATGATTTGTTACATTGTGATCTCCATGTTGCGGGGAAGTAGGATTGTGTCATAGTGGAGGTGATGATGTCACACCCCTACAGTGGCCCCGCCTCCATGAGACCCTGACCCTCCCCTTGTTGTGTGTTGCAGGTGTGGAGTGTGCGGCGGGTCTGATATATTATAACTGCAGCCAGAGGGCGTCGGACCCGGAGCTGAGCAGAGAGCGAACCTGCGAGAACCACCTTCTGAATATTACCACTTCCACCCATCTGCCTTGCGTGTCAGGCTGCGTTTGCCCCAGAGGGTGAGTATGGACATACCTGATATTACCTGTGCAGGTAAGTCCCCCAGCTAGACCGGGGGGGCAACCAAGTTTCGGGGGGCAACAAAGTACCGGGGGGGGGCTGCTAATGGTAAAGTGAATTCTGCTGGCTCCAGAGTCTGACCTCCCATCAGAAGAGTTTTCACATCTACTTTAACTCCTAAGTGAGCGGTCTTCATCGTATGTGTATTAACCCCTCAGTGACCGGTCTTCATCGTATGTGTATTAACCCCTCAGTGACCGGTCTTCACCGTATGTGTATTAACCCCTCAGTGACCGGTCTTCACCGTATGTGTATTAACCCCTCAGTGACCGGTCTTCATCGTATGTGTATTAACCCCTCAGTGACCGGTCTTCACCGTATGTGTATTAACCCCTCAGTGACCGGTCTTCACCGTATGTGTATTAACCCCTCAGTGACCGGTCTTCACCGTATGTGTATTAACCCCTCAGTGACCGGTCTTCACCGTATGTGTATTAACCCCTCAGTGACCGGTCTTCATCGTATGTGTATTAACCCCTCAGTGACCGGTCTTCACCGTATGTGTATTAACCCCTCAGTGACCGGTCTTCACCGTATGTGTATTAACCCCTCAGTGACCGGTCTTCACCGTATGTATATTAACCCCTCAGTGACCGGTCTTCACCGTATGTGTATTAACCCCTCAGTGACCGGTCTTCATCGTATGTGTATTAACCCCTCAGTGACCGGTCTTCACCGTATGTGTATTAACCCCTCAGTGACCGATCTTCACCGTATGTGTATTAACCCCTCAGTGACCGATCTTCACCGTATGTGTATTAACCCCTCAGTGACCGGTCTTCATCGTATGTGTATTAACCCCTCAGTGACCGATCTTCACGGTATGTGTATTAACCCCTCAGTGACCGATCTTCACCGTATGTGTATTAACCCCTCAGTGACCGGTCTTCACCGTATGTGTATTAACTCCTCAGTGACCGGTCTTCACCGTATGTGTATTAACTCCTCAGTGACCGGTCTTCATCGTATGTGTATTAACCCCTCAGTGACCGATCTTCACCGTATGTGTATTAACCCCTCAGTGACCGGTCTTCACCGTATGTGTATTAACCCCTCAGTGACCGGTCTTCACCATATGTGTATTAACCCCTCAGTGACCGGTCTTCACCGTATGTGTATTAACCCCTCAGTTTCCGGTCTTCATCGTATGTGTATTAACCCCTCAGTGACCGGTCTTCAGCGTATGTGTATTAACCCCTCAGTGACCGGTCTTCAGCGTATGTGTATTAACCCCTCAGTGACCGGTCTTCACCATATGTGTATTAACCCCTCAGTGACCGGTCTTCACCGTATGTGTATTAACCCCTCAGTTTCCGGTCTTCATCGTATGTGTATTAACCCCTCAGTGACCGGTCTTCAGCGTATGTGTATTAACCCCTCAGTGACCGGTCTTCAGCGTATGTGTATTAACCCCTCAGTGACCGGTCTTCACCGTATGTGTATTAACCCCTCAGTGACCGGTCTTCACCGTATGTGTATTAACCCCTCAGTGACCGGTCTTCACCGTATGTGTATTAACCCCTTAGTGACCGGTCTTCACCGTATGTGTATTAACCCCTCAGTGACCGGTCTTCACCGTATGTGTATTAACCCCTCAGTGACCGGTCTTCATCGTATGTGTATTAACCCCTCAGTGACCGGTCTTCACCGTATGTGTATTAACCCCTCAGTGACCGGTCTTCATCGTATGTGTATTAACCCCTCAGTGACCGGTCTTCAGCGTATGTGTATTAACCCCTCAGTGACCGGTCTTCACCGTATGTGTATTAACCCCTCAGTGACCGGTCTTCACCGTATGTGTATTAACCCCTCAGTGACCGGTCTTCACCGTATGTGTATTAACCCCTTAGTGACCGGTCTTCACCGTATGTGTATTAACCCCTCAGTGACCGGTCTTCACCGTATGTGTATTAACCCCTCAGTGACCGGTCTTCATCGTATGTGTATTAACCCCTCAGTGACCGGTCTTCACCGTATGTGTATTAACCCCTCAGTGACCGGTCTTCACCGTATGTGTATTAACCCCTCAGTGACCGGTCTTCACCGTATGTGTATTAACCCCTCAGTGACCGATCTTCACCGTATGTGTATTAACCCCTCAGTGACCGGTCTTCACCGTATGTGTATTAACTCCTCAGTGACCGGTCTTCACCGTATGTGTATTAACCCCTCAGTGACCGATCTTCACGGTATGTGTATTAACCCCTCAGTGACCGATCTTCACGGTATGTGTATTAACCCCTCAGTGACCGGTCTTCACCGTATGTGTATTAACCCCTCAGTGACCGGTCTTCACCATATGTGTATTAACCCCTCAGTGACCGGTCTTCACCGTATGTGTATTAACCCCTCAGTGACCGGTCTTCATCGTATGTGTATTAACCCCCTCAGTGACCGGTCTTCACCGTATGTGTATTAACCCCTCAGTGACCGGTCTTCACCGTATGTGTATTAACCCCTCAGTGACCGGTCTTCATCGTATGTGTATTAACCCCTCAGTTTCCGGTCTTCATCGTATGTGTATTAACCCCTCAGTGACCGGTCTTCAGCGTATGTGTATTAACCCCTCAGTGACCGGTCTTCAGCGTATGTGTATTAACCCCTCAGTGACCGGTCTTCACCGTATGTGTATTAACCCCCTCAGTGACCGGTCTTCACCGTATGTGTATTAACCCCTCAGTGACCGGTCTTCACCGTATATGTGTATTAACCCCTTAGTGACCGGTCTTCACCGTATGTGTATTAACCCCTCAGTGACCGGTCTTCACCGTATTTGTATTAATACAGATGCCCAGTAGTTGGAATAAAGTGACCCCAGACAGTATGCTATCAAAAATAAGTATAATTTATTGGACACATAGAGGACAAGAAATGTCATCTGAAAACCTCCACCACACATAACAACGTTGTTATAAATGAAGTAAAAATTCACCACATATAGAGCCCAGGAAGCCCAGACTGTAAGGGACGGGTGATTGTGTCGTCTGTTCACATTGTGTGTATAGAGGACGATAGAGCAGACAGCTCATTACTGATAGAAGTCCATCGAGGGGGATGGATCAGATAGTAACACACAGTGACAGGGTTCAGAGGAGTATCAATGAGAGGGAAAATCGGTATCTTTCCATCAGTGTTATCTACCCCTCCAATGTCCCAGAATCCCCTTCTTGGTTTCGGCAGTGCGGTCCCGAGACGATGATGGGCGTGCTTCTCCTCCTCTGTAGATGTGGTAGGAGCTCAGCTCCGATACAAAGACTTTGATGGAGTTCAGTCCTGGTCTGGTGACTGGGTGGGCTAAAGGGCCTTGGATAGTGCTGGTTCTGGACAGAGGAACCATTTACGGCGGACATAGTCCTGTTGAGTACAAGGGGTCCTCACAACTGGTTGGCAGCGGTGGGATCGTGCTTCCTGGATGTGAACGTGTCCAAACCTCCACCTGGATCCAAGATCAGGATAGCAGACTTCAGTCACCCCAGTGGAGATATGGATCTGGTATCAGAGTTTTCGGGGCTGCTGCGGATCATTCTTTCAACATACACCAGGACTGTGTCTGAGGATGAATACCTGGAGGTCAGGCAGCAGATTCGGGTAGGACTCTGGATTAGAGCCCTCCAGGTCACTGGTATGCAACAAGGCAAGTGCTTTCCAACCCCAGAGCAACGGGCCAGTGACCAATGGGAGTTACCGATGGGATTCCTGGGAGAGCGGCCCCAGGAGCAATGGGTGACTGAGTTGGACAGGCTGGTCCAGCAGGAGATAGAGCTGGATGATCGATATAGGACTTTGGCGGCCCTGGATTGCTGTGGGAGAGCCTTACAGATTGTTTTGTGTTTGGCAATGAAGGGGAACCTACCCACGAGGACCTGCGAGAATACAGAGAGGCTATGCTCGGTCTTGCAGGGGTCTCAAAGCTTAAGCCTGATCTGGACTATTTGGTAAGGAAGAACAGCATCTGGAAAGGGCATACAGGAAACTGGAGGAACACGATCATCATCATGCCAGAGAATCGGCAGTGGAGACTCCGGAGATTGCCGTCTCCAAAGCTGAAGTGCTGACAACATGGCAGAGCTCTGCTAACCTCTTCCCAGCACCAACAGCAGCTTCAGCATTCCTGAGAGAAGAGGCAGTCAGCCTTTCTCCCACAATACTGACAGACATGGGATTTTCTGCCGGCAGCATCTGTGGAGTTACCAGAAACTTCTGCAGCTGAAGCGCTGACAACTGGACAGAGGGTCCAAGACCTCTGCCCCACAGCTGCGGCGGTTCCAGAGGCCCAGGGTGAGAAGAAGATGGTCACTTCCCAGCAGCAGAATAAGATCCAGGGGGGAAGAAGGGAGAGGAGGTGTTCGTCCTCCCTTCCTAACAGTTGGACAGGGTGGAGGAAGCGAACTTTCCTTTTCAGCAAAGGTCATTGCACCTTCATCTCCTCTCTCTCTCCCCCCATTAGTATATTCGGAGTCTTCGTGTAATAATATAATGAGACCCCCATTAGTATTATCGAAGTCTCCATGTAATAATATGGTGACCCCCCATTAGTATATTCGGAGTCTCCATATATTGTCATCGCTACAATCTGAAAGGGATCACTAATTATCATTGTCCGATATCAGCTGTATGAAAAGGGGAATTTCTCCTCCCGTCGGGTGACCAGATGTGGGTGGTGCTAGGACCACCGGGTGATCAGATGTGGGTGGTGCCGGGGGCCCTCAGGTGATCAGATGTGGGTGGTGCCGGGGCCCTCGGGTGATCAGATGTGGGTGGTGCCGGGGCCCTCGGGTGATCAGATGTGGGTGGTGCCGGGGCCCTCGGGTGATCAGATGTGGGTGGTGCCGGGGCCCTCAGGTGATCAGATGTGGGTGGTGCCGGGGCCGCTGGGTGATCAGATGTGGGTGGTGCCGGGGCCGCCGGGTGATCAGATGTGGGTGGTGCCGGGGCCCTCGGGTGATCAGATGTGGGTGGTGCCGGGGCCCTCGGGTGATCAGATGTGGGTGGTGCCGGGGCCCTCGGGTGATCAGATGTGGGTGGTGCCGGGGCCGCCGGGTGATCAGATGTGGGTGGTGCCGGGGCCCTCGGGTGATCAGATGTGGGTGGTGCCGGGGCCCTCGGGTGATCAGATGTGGGTGGTGCCGGGGCCGCCGGGTGATCAGATGTGGGTGGTGCCGGGGCCGCCGGGTGATCAGATGTGGGTGGTGCCGTTGCCGCCGGGTGATCAGATGTGGGTGGTGCCGGGGCCGCCGGGTGATCAGATGTGGGTGGTACCGGGGCCGCCGGGTGATCAGATGTGGGTGGTGCCGGGGCCACCGGGTGATCAGATGTGTGTGGTGCCGGGGCCCTCGGGTGATCAGATGTGGGTGGTACCGGGGCCGCCGGGTGATCAGATGTGGGTGGTGCCGGGGCCACCGGGTGATCAGATGTGTGTGGTGCCGGGGGCCGCCGGGTGATCAGATGTGGGTGGTGCCGGGGCCCTCAGGTGATCAGATGTGGGTGGTGCCGGGGCCGCCGGGTGATCAGATGTGGGTGGTGCCGGGGCCACCGGGTGATCAGATGTGTGGCCACACCTAGGAGGTGAAGTGTGATCGATGGTCTGTCTTCTCTTTTCAGGCTGGTAAAACACGGCAATGAGTGTTTTCCTCCAGATGCCTGTCCCTGTTCCTGGAAGGCCAAGGAATATTTCCCGGGAGAGGTGGTCAGTTCCTCCTGTCACACCTGGTAGGTTCTGAGTTTACACTAATGCCCCGTACACACGGTCGGATTTTCCGACGGAAAATGTGTGATAGGACCTTGTTGTCGGAAATTCCGACCGTGTGTGGGCTCCATCACACATTTTCCATCGGATTTTCCGACACACAAAGTTTGAGAGTAGGATATAAAATTTTCCGACAACAAAATCCGTTGTCGGAATTTCCGATCGTGTGTACACAAATCCGACGCACAAAGTGCCACGCATGCTCAGAATAAATAAAGAGATGAAAGCTATTGGCTACTGCCCCGTTTATAGTCCCGATGTATGTGTTTTACATCACCGCGTTCAGAACGATCGGATTTTCCAACAACTTTGTGTGACCGTGTGTATGCAAGACAAGTCTGAGCCAACATCCGTAGGAAAAAATCCTAGGATTTTGTTGTTGGAATGTCCGATCAATGTCCGATCAATGTCCGACCGTGTGTACGGGGCATTAGCCTAATCCTTACCCTATTCTTAACACTAACCCTATCTCTCTCCCAATCCATAATCTTAATTCTTACCATAACTTTAGCCCAAACCCTAATCTTTATCTTTACTGTAACCCTAATCCTTACCCTAACCTTAACCTATACCCTACTCTTAACCAAAACCCAACCCTAACCCTTACTCTCATTCTATCCCTATATCTAACTCTCACCCTAATCCTTACCCTAACCTATACCCTAACCCTAACCCTAAACTCCTATTCTAATCTTTACATGACTTCATGGCTCCTACTGGGGAAATTTGTGTTCTACAATGTATCAGGTTCCTGCAGACACAACATCCGGACTCTGACTGCCCCACTAATCCATGACCACATGTACTGTATATATTACTGTGTATCCAATGGTCGGTGACCACATGTATAGATTAATCACTGTGTATCCAATGGTCGGTGACCACATGTATAGATTGCTATGCGTCCAATACTCGGTGACCACACACACAGATTGTGATGTGTCCAGTATTTGGTGACCACAATTTGGCTTGAGAAGGAATGACTTCTGTGAATGAAGTTTCTGCTGACAATGTTTTGCAACCCATTTTGCAGTGTTTGCCATCATGGATCATTCCAGTGTTCCTTCCGGCCCTGTCCGGCCATGTGCACCTTCTACGGCGATCGCCATTTCCGAACGTTTGATGGTTTGGCCTTTGATTTCCTAGGAACATGTAAAGTTCATCTGGTGAAGGTGAGAGGTGGTGTCTCTTGTCCCCATTATATGACGACTGTCCATTGGTCATGACTTGTGGGCGGATCCCTCTGTACAGCCGCATTCGGTGTGACCCGACTGACAGAGTTTTCTTGCCTTTCAGAGTCTGACACCAACAATCTTCTCAGTGATTGTAGAAAACGTGAATTGTTACAGTGCTGGGACCATCTGCAGGAAATCCATCACCATCAATGTGGGAGAATCGCAGATCCTGTTTGATGATGACAGCGGAAATCCGGTAACTTTCTCCATAGTAACAGGAATCGTCCTATTGGATGAAGTGTGATGAGTTTGGGATGTCCCTCAACCTGACAGATGACTACACTGACCACATACACGACTAGGGTCCTCCTCTGACCACATGCACGGCTAGGGTCCTCCTCTGACCACATGCATGGCTAGGGTCCTCCTCTGACCACATACACGGCTATGGTCCTCCTCTGACCACATACATGGTTAGGGTCCTCTTCTGACCACATACACGGCTAGGGTCCTCCTCTGAAGACATACACTGCTAGGGTCCTCTTCTGACCACATACACAGCTAGGGCCCTCCTCTGACCACATACACGGCTAGGGTCCTCTTCTGACCACATAAATGGCTAGGGTCCTCTTCTGACCACATACACAGCTAGGGCCCTCCTCTGACCACATACATGGCTAGGGCCTTCCTCTGACCACATCCATGGCTAGGGCACTCCTCTGACCACATACATGGCTAGGGCCCTCCTCTGACCACATACATGGCTAGGGTCCCCCTCTGACCACATACATGGCTAGGGTCCTCCTCTGACCGCATACACAGCTAGGGCACTCTAAAGTGTGTTCCAGTTTTCTAACTGAGCTAGTCTTGCATGGTTCTTGGTTGCAATATGTGGTTGGTAATATCTGATATCTATGTTCAGTCTGGAGGAAGCTGTATACTAATGGAAGTACTCAAGCAGAGTGTATGAAGCGGTTTCATTACAGAAGGGACCAGCACAATGTCGTTAGTGATGGGGGAAGGTTTGGATGAAAGGGACCAGCACAATGTGGTTGGTGATGGGGGAAGGTTTGGATGGAAGGGACCAGCACAATGTGGTTGGCGACAGCCGAAGGTTTGGATGGAAGGGACCAGCACAGTCTGGTTGGAGATGGGGTAAGGTTTGGATGGAAGGGACCAGCACAATGTGGTTGGTATTGGGGGAAGGATTGGATGGAAGGGACCAGCACAATGTGGTTGGTATTGGGGGAAGGTTTGGATGGAAGGGACTAGCACAATGTGGTTGGTATTGGGGGAAGGTTTGGATGGAAGGGACCAGCACAATGTGGTTGGAGATGGGGGAAGGATTGGGTGGGAAGGGACCAGCACAATGTGCATGGTGATGGGGGAAGGTTTGGATGAAAGGGACCAGCACAATGTGGTTGGTATTGGGGGAAGGTTTGGATGGAAGGGACCAGCACAATGTGGTTGGTGATGGGGGAAGGTTTGGATGGAAGGGACCAGCACAATGTGGTTGGTATTGGGGGAAGGTTTGGATGGAAGGGACCAGCACAGTCTGGTTGGAGATGGGGGAATGTTTGGATGGAAGGGACCAGCACAATGTGGTTGGTGACGGGGGAAGGTTTGGATGGAAGGAACCAGCACAATGTGGTTGGAGATGGGGGAAGGTTTGGATGGAAGGGATCAGCACAATGTGGTTGGTGATGGGGGAAGGATTGGGTGGGAAAGGACCAGCACAATGTGGTTAGTGATGGGGGAAGGTTTGGATGAAAGGGACCAGCACAGTGTGGTTAGTGATGGGGGAAGGTTTTGATGAAAGGGACCAGCACAGTGTGGTTAGTGATGGGGGAAGGTTTGGATGAAAGGGACCAGCACAATGTGGTTGGTGATGGGGGAAGGTTTGGATGGAAGGGACCAGCACAATGTGGTTGGTATTGGGGGAAGGTTTGGATGGAAGGGACAAGCACAGTCTGGTTAGAGATGGGGGAAGGTTTGGATAGAAGGGACCAGCACAATGTGGTTGGTGATGGGGGAAGGATTGGATGGAAGGGACCAGCACAATGTGGTTGGTATTTAGGGAAGGTTTGGATGGAAGGGACCAGCACAGTCTGGTTGGAGATGGGGGAAGGTTTGGATGGAAGGGACCAGCACAATGTGGTTGGTATTGGGGGAAGGTTTGGATGGAAGGGACCAGCACAGTCTGGTTGGAGATGGGGGAAGGTTTGGATAGAAGGGACCAGCACAATGTGGTTGGTGATGGGGGAAGGATTGGATGGAAGGGACCAGCACAATGTGGTTGGTATTGGGGGAAGGTTTGGATGGAAGGGACCAGCACAATGTGGTTGGTGATGGGGGAAGGATTGGATGGAAGGGACCAGCACAATGTGGTTGGTTTAGGGGGAAGGTTTGGATGGAAGGGACCAGCACAATGTGGTTGGTGATGGGGGAAGGTTTGGATGGAAGGGACCAGCACAATGTGGTTGGTGATGGGGGAAGGATTGGGTGGGAAGGGACCAGCACAATGTGGTTGGTATTGGGGGAAGGATTGGATGGAAGGGACCAGCACAATGTGGTTGGTATTGGGGGAAGGTTTGGATGGAAGGGACCAGCACAATGTGGTTGGTGATGGGGGAAGGATTGGATGGAAGGGACCAGCACAATGTGGTTGGTGATGGGGGAAGGTTTGGATGGAAGGGACCAGCACAGCGTGGTTGGTATTGGGGGAAGGTTTGGATGGAAGGAACCAGCACAGTGTGGTTAGTGATGGGGGAAGGTTTGGATGAAAGGGACCAGCACAATGTGGTTGGTATTGGGGGAAGGTTTGGATGGAAGGGACCAGCACAGTGTGGTTAGTGATGGGGGAAGGTTTGGATGAAAGGGACCAGCAAAATGTGGTTGGTGATGGGGGAAGGTTTGGATGAAAGGGACCAGCACAATGTGGTTGGTATTGGGGGAAGGTTTGGATGGAAGGGACCAGCACAGTGTGGTTAGTGATGGGGGAAGGTTTGGATGAAAGGGACCAGCACAATGTGGTTGGTATTGGGGGAAGGTTTGGGTGGAAGGGACCAGCACAGTCTGGTTGGAGATGGGGGAAGGTTTGGATAGAAGGGACCAGCACAATGTGGTTGGTGATGGGGGAAGGATTGGATGGAAGGGACCAGCACAATGTGGTTGGTATTTGGGGAAGGTTTGGATGGAAGGGACCAGCACAGTCTGGTTGGAGATGGGGGAAGGTTTGGATGGAAGGGACCAGCACAATGTGGTTGGTGATGGGGGAAGGTTTGGATGGAAGGGACCAGCACAATGTGGTTGGTGATGGGGGAAGGATTGGATGGAAGGGACCAGCACAATGTGGTTGGTGATGGGGGAAGGATTGGGTGGGAAGGGACCAACACAATGTGGTTGGTATTGGGGGAAGGTTTGGATGGAAGGGACCAGCACAATAAGGTTGGTGATGGGGGAAGGATTGGATGGAAGGGACCAGCACAATGTGGTTGGTGATGGGGGAAGGTTTGGATGGAAGGGACCAGCACAATAAGGTTGGTGATGGGGGAAGGATTGGATGGAAGGGACCAGCACAATGTGGTTGGAATTGGGGGAAGGTTTGGATGGAAGGGACCAGCACAATGTGGTTGGTGATGGGGGAAGGTTTGGATGGAAGGGACCAGCACAATGTGGTTGGTGATGGGGGAAGATTTGGATGGAAGGGACCAGCACAATGTGGTTGGTGATGGGGGAAGGATTGGGTGGGAAGGGACCAGCACAATGTGGTTGGTATTGGGGGAAGGTTTGGATGGAAGGGACCAGCACAATAAGGTTGGTGATGGGGGAAGGATTGGATGGAAGGGACCAGCACAATGTGGTTGGTATTGGGGGAAGGTTTGGATGGAAGGGACCAGCACAATGTGGTTGGTGATGGGGGAAGGATTGGATGGAAGGGACCAGCACAATGTGGTTGGTGATGGGGGAAGGTTTGGATGGAAGGGACCAGCACAGCGTGGTTGGTATTGGGGGAAGGTTTGGATGGAAGGAACCAGCACAGTGTGGTTAGTGATGGGGGAAGGTTTGGATGAAAGGGACCAGCACAATGTGGTTGGTATTGGGGGAAGGTTTGGATGGAAGGGACCAGCACAGTGTGGTTAGTGATGGGGGAAGGTTTGGATGAAAGGGACCAGCAAAATGTGGTTGGTGATGGGGGAAGGTTTGGATGAAAGGGACCAGCACAATGTGGTTGGTATTGGGGGAAGGTTTGGATGGAAGGGACCAGCACAGTGTGGTTAGTGATGGGGGAAGGTTTGGATGAAAGGGACCAGCACAATGTGGTTGGTGATGGGGGAAGGATTGGATGGAAGGGACCAGCACAATGTGGTTGGTATTTGGGGAAGGTTTGGATGGAAGGGACCAGCACAGTCTGGTTGGAGATGGGGGAAGGTTTGGATGGAAGGGACCAGCACAATGTGGTTGGTGATGGGGGAAGGTTTGGATGGAAGGGACCAGCACAATGTGGTTGGTGATGGGGGAAGGATTGGATGGAAGGGACCAGCACAATGTGGTTGGTGATGGGGGAAGGATTGGGTGGGAAGGGACCAACACAATGTGGTTGGTATTGGGGGAAGGTTTGGATGGAAGGGACCAGCACAATAAGGTTGGTGATGGGGGAAGGATTGGATGGAAGGGACCAGCACAATGTGGTTGGTGATGGGGGAAGGTTTGGATGGAAGGGACCAGCACAATGTGGTTGGTATTGGGGGAAGGTTTGGATGGAAGGGACCAGCACAATGTGGTTGGTAATGGGGAAGGTTTGGATGGAAGGGACCAGCACAATGTGGTTGGTGATGGGGGAAGGATTGGATGGAAGGGACCAGCACAATGTGGTTGGTATTGGGGGAAGGTTTGGATGGAAGGGACCAGCACAATGTGGTTGGTTTAGGGGGAAGGTTTGGATGGAAGGGACCAGCACAATGTGGTTGGTGATGGGGGAAGGTTTGGATGGAAGGGACCAGCACAATGTGGTTGGTGATGGGGGAAGGATTGGGTGGGAAGGGACCAGCACAATGTGGTTGGTATTGGGGGAAGGATTGGATGGAAGGGACCAGCACAATGTGGTTGGTATTGGGGGAAGGTTTGGATGGAAGGGACCAGCACAATGTGGTTGGTGATGGGGGAAGGATTGGATGGAAGGGACCAGCACAATGTGGTTGGTGATGGGGGAAGGTTTGGATGGAAGGGACCAGCACAGCGTGGTTGGTATTGGGGGAAGGTTTGGATGGAAGGAACCAGCACAGTGTGGTTAGTGATGGGGGAAGGTTTGGATGAAAGGGACCAGCACAATGTGGTTGGTATTGGGGGAAGGTTTGGATGGAAGGGACCAGCACAGTGTGGTTAGTGATGGGGGAAGGTTTGGATGAAAGGGACCAGCAAAATGTGGTTGGTGATGGGGGAAGGTTTGGATGAAAGGGACCAGCACAATGTGGTTGGTATTGGGGGAAGGTTTGGATGGAAGGGACCAGCACAGTGTGGTTAGTGATGGGGGAAGGTTTGGATGAAAGGGACCAGCACAATGTGGTTGGTATTGGGGGAAGGTTTGGGTGGAAGGGACCAGCACAGTCTGGTTGGAGATGGGGGAAGGTTTGGATAGAAGGGACCAGCACAATGTGGTTGGTGATGGGGGAAGGATTGGATGGAAGGGACCAGCACAATGTGGTTGGTATTTGGGGAAGGTTTGGATGGAAGGGACCAGCACAGTCTGGTTGGAGATGGGGGAAGGTTTGGATGGAAGGGACCAGCACAATGTGGTTGGTGATGGGGGAAGGTTTGGATGGAAGGGACCAGCACAATGTGGTTGGTGATGGGGGAAGGATTGGATGGAAGGGACCAGCACAATGTGGTTGGTGATGGGGGAAGGATTGGGTGGGAAGGGACCAACACAATGTGGTTGGTATTGGGGGAAGGTTTGGATGGAAGGGACCAGCACAATAAGGTTGGTGATGGGGGAAGGATTGGATGGAAGGGACCAGCACAATGTGGTTGGTGATGGGGGAAGGTTTGGATGGAAGGGACCAGCACAATAAGGTTGGTGATGGGGGAAGGATTGGATGGAAGGGACCAGCACAATGTGGTTGGAATTGGGGGAAGGTTTGGATGGAAGGGACCAGCACAATGTGGTTGGTGATGGGGGAAGGATTGGGTGGGAAGGGACCAGCACAATGTGGTTGGTGATGGGGGAAGGATTGGGTGGGAAGGGACCAGCACAATGTGGTTGAAGATGGGGGAAGGTTTGGATGGAAGGGACCAGCACAATGTGGTTGGTGATGGGGGAAGGATTGGATGGAAGGGACCAGCACAATGTGGTTGGTATTGGGGGAAGGTTTGGATGGAAGGGACCAGCACAATGTGGTTGGTTTAGGGGGAAGGTTTGGATGGAAGGGACCAGCACAATGTGGTTGGTGATGGGGGAAGGTTTGGATGGAAGGGACCAGCACAATGTGGTTGGTGATGGGGGAAGGATTGGGTGGGAAGGGACCAGCACAATGTGGTTGGTATTGGGGGAAGGTTTGGATGGAAGGGACCAGCACAATAAGGTTGGTGATGGGGGAAGGATTGGATGGAAGGGACCAGCACAATGTGGTTGGTATTGGGGGAAGGTTTGGATGGAAGGGACCAGCACAATGTGGTTGGTGATGGGGGAAGGATTGGATGGAAGGGACCAGCACAATGTGGTTGGTGATGGGGGAAGGTTTGGATGGAAGGGACCAGCACAGCGTGGTTGGTATTGGGGGAAGGTTTGGATGGAAGGAACCAGCACAGTGTGGTTAGTGATGGGGGAAGGTTTGGATGAAAGGGACCAGCACAATGTGGTTGGTATTGGGGGAAGGTTTGGATGGAAGGGACCAGCACAGTGTGGTTAGTGATGGGGGAAGGTTTGGATGAAAGGGACCAGCAAAATGTGGTTGGTGATGGGGGAAGGTTTGGATGAAAGGGACCAGCACAATGTGGTTGGTATTGGGGGAAGGTTTGGATGGAAGGGACCAGCACAGTGTGGTTAGTGATGGGGGAAGGTTTGGATGAAAGGGACCAGCACAATGTGGTTGGTGATGGGGGAAGGATTGGATGGAAGGGACCAGCACAATGTGGTTGGTATTTGGGGAAGGTTTGGATGGAAGGGACCAGCACAGTCTGGTTGGAGATGGGGGAAGGTTTGGATGGAAGGGACCAGCACAATGTGGTTGGTGATGGGGGAAGGTTTGGATGGAAGGGACCAGCACAATGTGGTTGGTGATGGGGGAAGGATTGGATGGAAGGGACCAGCACAATGTGGTTGGTGATGGGGGAAGGATTGGGTGGGAAGGGACCAACACAATGTGGTTGGTATTGGGGGAAGGTTTGGATGGAAGGGACCAGCACAATAAGGTTGGTGATGGGGGAAGGATTGGATGGAAGGGACCAGCACAATGTGGTTGGTGATGGGGGAAGGTTTGGATGGAAGGGACCAGCACAATAAGGTTGGTGATGGGGGAAGGATTGGATGGAAGGGACCAGCACAATGTGGTTGGAATTGGGGGAAGGTTTGGATGGAAGGGACCAGCACAATGTGGTTGGTGATGGGGGAAGGATTGGGTGGGAAGGGACCAGCACAATGTGGTTGATGATGGGGGAAGGATTGGGTGGGAAGGGACCAGCACAATGTGGTTGAAGATGGGGGAAGGTTTGGATGGAAGGGACCAGCACAATGTGGTTGGTATTGGGGGAAGGTTTGGATGGAAGGGACCAGCACAATGTGGTTGGTGACGGGGGAAGGTTTGGGTGGAAGGGACCAGCACAGTCTGGTTGGAGATGGGGGAAGGTTTGGATAGAAGGGACCAGCACAATGTGGTTGGTGATGGGGGAAGGATTGGATGGAAGGGACCAGCACAATGTGGTTGGTATTTGGGGAAGGTTTGGATGGAAGGGACCAGCACAATGTGGTTGGTGATGGGGGAAGGATTGGATGGAAGGGACCAGCACAATGTGGTTGGTGATGGGGGAAGGATTGGGTGGGAAGGGACCAACACAATGTGGTTGGTATTGGGGGAAGGTTTGGATGGAAGGGACCAGCACAATAAGGTTGGTGATGGGGGAAGGATTGGATGGAAGGGACCAGCACAATGTGGTTGGTGATGGGGGAAGGTTTGGATGGAAGGGACCAGCACAATAAGGTTGGTGATGGGGGAAGGATTGGATGGAAGGGACCAGCACAATGTGGTTGGTATTGGGGGAAGGTTTGGATGGAAGGGACCAGCACAATGTGGTTGGTGATGGGGGAAGGATTGGGTGGGAAGGGACCAGCACAATGTGGTTGGTGATGGGGGAAGGATTGGGTGGGAAGGGACCAGCACAATGTGGTTGAAGATGGGGGAAGGTTTGGATGGAAGGGACCAGCACAATGTGGTTGGTATTGGGGGAAGGTTTGGATGGAAGGGACCAGCACAATGTGGTTGGTGATGGGGGAAGGATTGGGTGGGAAGGGACCAACACAATGTGGTTGGTATTGGGGGAAGGTTTGGATGGAAGGGACCAGCACAATAAGGTTGGTGATGGGGGAAGGATTGGATGGAAGGGACCAGCACAATGTGGTTGGTGATGGGGGAAGGTTTGGATGGAAGGGACCAGCACAATGTGGTTGGTGATGGGGGAAGGATTGGGTGGGAAGGGACCAGCACAATGTGGTTAGTATTGGGGAAAGGTTTGGATGGAAGGGACCAGCACAATGTGGTTGGTATTGGGGGAAGGTTTGGATGGAAGGGACCAGCACAATGTGGTTGGTGATGGGGGAAGGATTGGGTGGGAAGGGACCAGCACAATGTGGTTGGTGATGGGGGAAGGATTGGGTGGGAAGGGACCAGCACAATGTGGTTGAAGATGGGGGAAGGTTTGGATGGAAGGGACCAGCACAATGTGGTTGGTGATGGGGGAAGGATTGGGTGGGAAGGGACCAGCACAATGTGGTTGGTGATGGGGGAAGGATTGGGTGGGAAGGGACCAGCACAATGTGGTTGAAGATGGGGGAAGGTTTGGATGGAAGGGACCAGCACAATGTGGTTGGTGATGGGGGAAGGTTTGGATGGAAGGGACCAGCACAATGTGGTTGAAGATGGGGGAAGGTTTGGATGGAAGGGACCAGCACAATGTGGTTGGTGATGGGGGAAGGATTGGGTGGGAAGGGACCAGCACAATGTGGTTGGTGATGGGGGAAGGATTGGGTGGGAAGGGACCAGCACAATGTGGTTGAAGATGGGGGAAGGTTTGGATGGAAGGGACCAGCACAATGTGGTTGGTGATGGGGGAAGGATTGGGTGGGAAGGGACCAGCACAATGTGGTTGGTGATGGGGGAAGGATTGGGTGGGAAGGGACCAGCACAATGTGGTTGAAGATGGGGAAGGTTTGGATGGAAGGGACCAGCACAATGTGGTTGGTGATGGGGAAAGGTTTGGATGGAAGGGACCAGCACAATGTGGTTGAAGATGGGGGAAGGTTTGGATGGAAGGGACCAGCACAATGTGGTTGGTAATGGGGAAGGTTTGGATGGAAGGGACCAGCACAATGTGGTTGGTGATGGGGGAAGGTTTGGATGGAAGGGACCAGCACAATGTGGTTGGTGATGGGGGAAGGTTTGGATGGAAGGGACCAGCACAATATGGTTGGTGATGGGGGAAGGATTGGGTGGGAAGGGACCAGCACAATGTGGTTGGTGATGGGTGAAGGATTGGGTGGAAAGGGACCAGCACAATGTGGTTGGTGATGGGGGAAGGATTGGGTGGGAAGGGACCAGCACAATGTGGTTGAAGATGGGGGAAGGTTTGGATGGAAGGGACCAGCACAATGTGGTTGGTGATGGGGGAAGGATTGGGTGGGAAGGGACCAGCACAATGTGGTTGAAGATGGGGGAAGGTTTGGATGGAAGGGACCAGCACAATGTGGTTGGTGACGGGGGAAGGTTTGGATGGAAGGGACCAGCACAATGTGGTTGGTGATGGGGGAAGGATTGGGTGGGAAGGGACCAGCACAATGTGGTTGAAGATGGGGGAAGGTTTGGATGGAAGGGACCAGCACAATGTGGTTGGTGATGGGGGAAGGTTTGGATGGAAGGCACTGGCACAGTGTGGTTAGTGATGGTGATGGAAAGGGACCACATTTTGGTTGGAGGGTCAGGAACAGAGTGCAGTTACAGGCAGGGAGTGGAGGGGTCGGGTCTGATGATCTGTTCTTGTATATCAGAGTACAGCCAGCATTATGGATGAACGGCAGGAGCTGCACATCTGGCAGGCCGGATTCTTTACCTTTGTTCACTTTCCCTGGGAGGACATCACAATCCTGTGGGACCAACGAACGACCGTCCATGTGCAAGCGGGACCTCGGTGGCAGGTAAAGTAGACCTGATCTCATCTCCCCCCATACTCTGATCTCATCTCCCCCCCATACTCTGATTTCATCTGATCTCATCTCCCCCCTCACTCTGATCTCATCTCCCCCCTCTGATCTCATCTCCCCCCTCTCTCTGATCTCATCTCCCCCCTCACCCTGATCTCATCTCCCCCATACTCTGATCTCATCTTCCCCCCATACTCTGATCTCATCTGATCTCATCTCCCCCCATACCCTGATCTCATCTCCCCCCTCACCCTGATCTCATCTGATCTTATCTCCCCCATACTCTGATCTCATCTCCCCCCATACTCTGATCTCATCTGATCTCATATCCCCCATACCCTGATCTCATCTCCCCCCTCACCGTGATCTCATCTGATCTCATGTCCCCCCATACCCTGATCTCATCTGATCTCATCTCCCCCTCTCTCTGATCTCATCTCTCCCCCTCTGATCTCATCTCCCCCTCTCTCTGATCTCATCTCTCCCCCTCTCTCTGATCTCATCTCCCCCTCACTCTGATCTCATCTCCCCCCTCACTCTGATCTCATCTCCCCCCTCACCCTGATCTCATCTCCCCCCCCACCCTGATCTCATCTCCCCCCTCACCCTGATCTCATCTCCCCCTCTCTCTGATCTCATCTCTCCCCCTCTCTCTGATTGCATCTCTCCCCCTCTCTCTGATCTCATCTCCCCCTCTCTCTGATCTCATCTCCCCCTCACTCTGATCTCATCTCCCCCCTCACTTTGATCTCATCTCCCCCTCACTCTGATCTCATCTCCCCCCTCACTCTGATCTCATCTCCCCCCTCACTCTGATCTCATCTCCCCCTCTCTCTGATCTCATGTCCCCCCATACCCTGATCTCATCTGATCTCATCTCCCCCTCACCCTGATCTCATCTCCCCCCTCACCCTGATCTTGTCTGATCTCATCTCCCCCCTCACCCTGATCTTGTCTGATCTCATCTCCCCCTCACTCTGATCTCATGTCCCCCCATACCCTGATCTCATCTCCCCCCATACCCTGATCTAATCTGATCTCATCTCCCCCCATACCCTGATCTTATCTCTCCCCATACCCTGATCTCCTCTCCCCCAACCTGATTTAATCTACACCCCATCTCGATTTTCTCCTCATTTCCCCTCATTCTAATCTCATCTCCCGCAATCTGATCTCTTATCCCCCCATACCCTGATCTCATCTCCCCCCTCTCTCTGATCTCATCTCCCCCCTCTCTCTGATCTCATCTCCCCCCTTCACCTGATCTCATCATTTGCCTCTCCCTGATATCCTCCATATCCCCCTTCATCATGCTTTTTTCTGGCATTTCAGGGATTGTTGGCCGGACTTTGTGGAAACTTTGACCTAAAAACAGTGAATGAGATGAGATCTCCAGACAGCTACGAGCTGAGCAACCCTCAGGAATTTGGGAATAGCTGGGCGGCCACCGAGGTAAAATGATCATCAGAGTTCCACCCGATACATTGTTACAGTATATAGGTAGAGTGTACACGGTCTCTGTGGGTGGCGGTCTCTGTGGGTGGTGGTCTCTGCCGGTAGTGGTCTCTGTGGGTGGTGATCTCTGTGGGTGGCGGTCTCTGTGGGTGGCGGTCTCTGTGGGTGGTGGTCTCTGCCAGTAGCAGTCTCTGTCGGTGGTGGTCTCTGTCGGTGGTGGTCTCTGTCGGTGGCGGTCTCTGTCGGTGGTGGTCTCTGTGGGTTGCGGTCTCCGTCTGTAGCGGTCTCTGCCAGTAGCAGTCTCTGTCGGTGGTGGTCTCTGAGAGTGCCGGTCTCTGCCAGTAGCAGTCTCTGTGGGTGGTGGTCTCTGTGGGTGGCGTTCTCCGTCGGTAGCGGTCTCTGTGGGTGGCGGTCTCCGTCGGTAGCTGTCTCTGTGGGTGGTGGTCTCTGTTGGTGGCGGTCTCTGTGGGTGACGGTCTCTGCCAGTAGCAGTCTCTGTGGGTGGTGGTCTCTGTGGGTGGCGGTCTCTGTGGGTGGCGGTCTCTGCGGGTGGCGGTCTCTGCCGGTGGCGGTCTCTGCCGGTAGCGGTCTCTGCCGGTGGCGGTCTCTGTCGGTGGCGGTCTCTGTGGGTGGTGGTCTCTGTGGGTGGTGGTCTCTGTGGGTGGTGGTCTCTGTGTGTGGTGGTCTCTGTGGGTGGCGGTCTCTGTGGGTGGCGGTCTTTGTCGTCAGCGGTCTCTGTCGGTGGCGTTCTCTGTCGGTGGCGGTCTCTGCTGGTAGCGGTCTCTGCGGGTGGCGGTCTCTGCGGGTGGCGGTCTCTGTGGGTGGTGGTCTCTGTGGGTGGCGGTCTCCGTCGGTAGCGGTCTCTGTGGGTGGTGGTCTCTGCCGGTGGCAGTCTCTGTGGGTGACGGTTTCCGTCGGTAGGGGTCTCTGCTAGTAGCAGTCTCTGTGGGTGGTGGTCTCTGTGGGTGGTGGTCCCTGTGGGTGGTGGTCTCTGCCAGTAGCAGTCTCTGTCGGTGGTGGTCTCTGTGGGTGGCGGTCTCTGCCAGTAGCAGTCTCTGTGGGTGGTGGTCTCTGTGGGTGGCGGTCTCTGCGGGTGGCGGTCTCTGCGGGTGGCGGTCTCTGATGGTGGCTGTCTCTGCCAGTAGCGGTCTCTGCCAGTGGCGGTCTCTGTCGGTGGCGGTCTCTGTCTGTGGTGGTTCCTGCCAGTAGCAGTCTCTGTGGGTGGCGGTCTCTGTCGGTGGTGGTCTCTGCTGGTAGCGGTCTCTGGGGTGGCGGTCTCTGGGGGTGGCGGTCTCTGTGGGTGGTGGTCTCTGTGGGTGGTGGTCTCTGTGGGTGGCGGTCTCCGTCGGTAGCGGTCTCTGCTAGTAGCAGTCTCTGTGGGTGGTGGTCTCTGTGGGTGGTGGTCCCTGTGGGTGGTGGTCTCTGCCAGTAGCAGTCTCTGTCGGTGGTGGTCTCTGTGGGTGGCGGTCTCTGCCAGTAGCGGTCTCTGTGGGTGGTGGTCTCTGTTGGTGGCGGTCTCTGCCGATAGCGGTCTCTGCCGGTAGCGGTCTCTTCTGTGGCGGTCTCTGCTGGTAGCGGTCTCTGTCGGCGGCGGTCTCTGCCGGCGGTGGTCTCTGCTGGTAGCAGTCTCTGTGGGTGGCGGTCTCTGTGGGTGGTGGTCTCTGTGGGTGGGGGTCTCTGTGGGTGGTGGTCTCTGTCAGTGGTGGTCTCTGACGGTAGCAGTCTCTGCGGGTGGCGGTCTCTGTCGGTGGTGGTCTCTGTCGGTACCGGTCTCTGTGGGTGGTGGTCTCTGTCAGTGGCGGTCTCTGCGGGTGGTGGTCTCTGTCGGTGGCGGTCTCTCTCGGCTCTCATTTACTCATGCCTTTTTCCTGTCTCCAGTGTGCAGACAGCCCAGACACCCGGAACCCTTGCACTCTCAACCCTCTCCGGGAGCCATTCGCCAAGAAGGAGTGCGCCATATTACTGAGTGAAGTGTTTGAAGCCTGCCACCCAGTGGTGAGTTCCTGTACTGCCTGCAGTACTCCCTGATAGCTTTATGGGGTTTGGTTACAAGGATCTGGAGAACACAATCCCTTCACATGTTGGGGAGCTGGCAGCTGCTATTGACCTGGGGGGCCCCAGCTGTGGCTCACACCCCCCCTTATTGCAGCAGTGGGGGCCTTCTCATATATGGAGCAGCATGTTCTCTTGTGGGAGGTACACTGTCTATTTCTGAAGACCTTGTACAGAGTTGCTGAAAGCTTCATGCTTGTGAATGGTTGAATCGGATGGCCTTTTGAGGTTGGCTCGGGTGTGCATTAGGGGTGTCTTTTGAGAACTCTGCTATACGCGTTCGCAATCTATCCCTTCATCAGAAGCTAAGAGGGCAGGCCATTGTGTGGAGTGCCTTCAGGGAAACCTGCTGAGCCTCCTCTGAGGGTCATGGCCTATGCTGATGACGTGTCTGTTTTCATCTCTGGGACAGAGGAGGAGGTGGTCTCGGTGATAGAGCAGTATGCTGAGGCATCTGGCTCAAAGATCAATCAGGATAAAAGTGAAGTTTTCTGGATGGGTGAGGAAGGTGATTGCTTTGAGATTCCGGACGTCTTCCCAGAGCCCCGACCAGAAATTATAAAGTTTTAGGCATCAAATTTGGTCCCGGCGATTATGGCCTAGCAAATTGGGAAAGCAGGCTACAAGATGCCGATGCCAAGGTTGCCACCTGGAAGGATTGGAAACTCTCTTACAGGGAAAGAATTGACCTTATTAAAACTTACCTGATCCCAGTATTTCTGTATGTCAGCTTTGTTTGTGTTTTGCCAGTGTCTCTCTATGCGAGAATCTACAGCTGTTTCTTCCAACTGTTATGGGGGAACAAACTGAATCTCGTTAAGAGGTCTGTAACCTACCTTCCCAGGCGGATGGGTGGCCTAGGTTTGGTCAACCCGGTGGTATTGTTTTTGAAACCGAATTTTGGTAACATGCTGGCAGAGGAACCGCCTGGGTGGGTTGGTATTTTGGGCCAGTGAAAAACCTGAGGGTCCGACATGGTGAGCTCACGGCTTATGTTGCTCCATGCCTAAAAATGCTTTGGCAGTGGCGAGTGACGGTGGAGGAAATTAAGTCTCTTCCTAGGAAGGACCTGGAGAGGAGAGCTGTTGAATCTGCCTTTAGCGAGCCACTGGCCTTGAGGGATTGCCCAGGCCCTGTTATGTGGGAGGGTCTGATTTTGCTCAATCTAGAGAGAATCCCTTTAAAGTTTCGGGATTTGGCCTGACGCTCGTTTCATGGCAGACTCTATGTGAAAGGCAACCTGAAGCATCGCTCTGCAGAGAACCGTGGTTGTCCAAGGGTGGAGGAGACAATGCACATTTCTTGCTTCAGTGCCCCTTTAATATAGAAGTCTATAAGTGGGTGGGTGGGGCTCTGGGTATTCCTTTCCTTTCCCACTTGAGTTATGTGGAGTTGTCGTACGGGGATTTTGAGACACTTTTTCTAGTTAGTTAGCTTAGCTTAGTAGTCCGTTTCTTCACATGGAATGCATGGTGTCGGGTTTCCATTCGGAAAAAAGTCTTTCCTCTTAAGGTGGTGGTGCACAGCATTCTGGGTGAGGTTGGGAAGATTTGGGGTCTTGAGAAGGACAGGTGGCGGCCGGGGGTCTGGACAAAGGCGAGGAGGAATGTCAGGTCTCCGTAGCTGTTGTCTGTTAGTCTCTGGGTGTGCGGCTTTCTTTCTGTCCTTTCATGTCCCCTAGAATTTATAAGATCAGATTATTGGAAAAAGGCTGCATGTATGGGATACATGTGTAATGGTTTCTTAGCCTGAGGTGGTGTTTAGGTGGGGGGGAGGGGCTTTGTGGTGCATTATAATAATAATAATGTAGCAAGGTCCCAGGCCTCCTTCAGTCTAATGAGAGCTTTCAGAACCAAGAGCTGCTGACATCCTTCCATATAGAGTGGGTTGTAAGGCATAGTAGGTGTAATATAAAGTAGATTCATTGGGTGCCAGACACTTCTTGAATGCAAAGAGATTTTATTTCTCTTGAACAGAACTTTGGGAGAGAGGGTAAGGTCCAGGACACCCTTAGGTAGTTGCAATGTTAATTTGGCAGACTCCGAGACTTCTACAGGAGGACAGCCATGCAGGGACAGGCATCCAGGAAGACATCACATCTGCATGAGTAGGATCTCCTATGGTAACAGTCTTTAACTGTTTCTAACACAAAGTGTAACCGTTCCTTTCACTTCCACTACAATCACTTCTTGTAGTTCCTCAGCCCACTGAGCTCCCCGTCTCTCACTAGATCCTCTGATTCACTGACTCTGAATCCCTTGAGCTCCTCCAATCTTCACTTTTGTATCTCCCTCAATCGTCACCTCTGCTCAGCCCCCGGCTTGGTACTCAAGGCTGCTCTGCAAGTGTCACCTCCGCTGGTTGGGTCCCTGGCTTGGTACTCAAGGCTGCTCTGCAAGTGTCACATCCGCTGGTTGGGTCCCTGGCTTGGTACTCAAGGCTGCTCTGCAAGTGTCACCTCCCCTGGTTGGGTCCCTGGCTTGGTACTCAAGGCTGCTCTGCAAGTGTCACCTCCACTGGTTGGGTCCCTGGCTTGGTACTCAAGGCTGCTCTGCAAGTGTAACCTCCACTGGTTGGGTCCCTGGCTTGGTACTCAAGGCTGCTCTGCAAGTGTCACCTCCACTGGTTGGGTCCCTGGCTTGGTACTCAAGGCTGCTCTGCAAGTGTCACCTCCACTGGTTGGGTCCCTGGCTTGGTACTCAAGGCTGCTCTGCAAGTGTCACCTCCACTGGTTGGGTCCATGGCTTGGTACTCAAGGCTGCTCTGCAAGTGTCACCTCCACTGGTTGGGTCCCCGGCTTGGTACTCAAGGCTGCTCTGCAAGTGTCACCTCCACTGGTTGGGTCCCCGGCTTGGTACTCAAGGCTGCTCTGCAAGTGTCACCTCCGCTGGTTGGGTCCATGGCTTGGTACATGCTGAAGTTTCCCGATTCTTCACCGTCTCCGGTTGGTGAGAATACTGCTCCGGTACTTGCTTCAGTTATTCACTATGGTCCCTGGTAATAAGGTGGTTGGTCCCTTAGTGGGGACAGCTTCCCTTCTACCTCCAACCACAACAGGTTCTCCAGCCGGCAGAACCGTCACTTCTGGTTGGACTGCAACCGCAATCCCAACCCTGCGCTGCTCTCTTACTTCTGGATAGGCCCTCACACAGCCTGGCAGCCAGATGTCCCCAGGATAGGCCCAATCTCTGGCCTAGCAGCCCGGGGCAGTACGACACACGTCCACCCAGACAGCCGTCCAGGTGGCACAGAACCCCGATCACCTGACTCCACCCAGATATATAGGCTCTCCCAGCAGGCCAAGGGATCCATGAAAACCCCTGCCCATTGGCTGAGATAGTAGCAAAAGAAAACTGACCCAAGCTCTACCGCTGTATAATGTAGTTGGTGTGCAGAGTGGTCGGTGCTCTGGCTAATTGAGTTCACAGAGAATCCATTACAAGTACAAAGACAGCTTCTCCATAGAAAATTTTATTGTAGCATTATAGCAGTAACATCATCCAAAATGCTGACGCGTTTCGGCCTAAGCCTTCATCAAAAGCATAAGCATTAGCTGAGATACCCCATATACTCTGACCTTGCATTGCCCTTGTCTTATCTAATGCCACCAAGTGCCCGGCCACCTAGTGGCAACAGAGAAAAGTGCAGCAATTCCAGACTTCGAATGAAATCCATGGATCCCTAACCATGGACCAAGGTAACTACACCTGGCGGGTACATTTAGGAAGCAACCCTAAACATCGGGGTACTCCAATCATAACATATATCTTGGTTTGTATATTTATTTCTGTTTGTTTTTTCTGGCAAAAAAAGTCATTTTATGTTTTTTTTATGCCGAAGTAAGTTATTTTTGTTTGTTTATATATCATTTATTTATTCTGTATTTATGTAAATATGTTTTTATTATGTTATATGTTTGTTAATATTTTTAATAAACAAAAATGTACACTGTGTGAGTGAGGGTAGGGTCTTAATAATGATGTCATAGCCCAGAGCTATTTAGCTCCGCCTCCTTCATACACATGAGTTATCGCTCACATCATGTCACCAATGTGCTCCCATCTCACACTACAGGTGGACGTCACGTGGTTTTACTCCAACTGTCTGTCTGATACGTGCGGCTGTAACCGTGGTGGAGACTGCGAGTGTTTCTGTACCAGCGTGTCAGCGTACGCCCACCAGTGCTGCCAGCAGGGAGTCAGCGTGGACTGGAGGTCACCGCGGCTGTGCCGTGAGTATGCTCTGTGCCGTCTGTCAGTCAGTGTGCCCATCAACTCTACCAGAGCGCCACTGTATGGCATCACCATATCCCCACCATATCCCTACCACATATATCAACCATATCTCCCCACCACGTATCCCCACCATATCCCTACCACATATCACAACCATATCTCCCCACCACGTATCCCCACCATATCCCTACCACATATCACAACCATATCTCCCCACCACGTATCCCCACCATATCCCTACCACATATCACAACCATATCTCCCCACCACGTATCCCCACCATATCCCTACCACATATCACAACCATATCTCCCCACCACGTATCCCCACCATATCCCTACCACATATATCAACCATATCTCCCCACCATGTATCCCCACCATATCCCTACCACATATATCAACCATATCTCCCCACCACGTATCCCCACCATATCCCTACCACATATCACAACCATATCTCCCCACCACGTATCCCCACCATATCCCTACCTCATATCACAACCATATCTCCCCACCATGTATCCCCACCATATCCCTACCACATATATCAACCATATCTCCCCACCACGTATCCCCACCATATCCCTACTACATATCACAACCATATCTCCCCACCACGTATCCCCACCATATCCCTACTACATATCACAACCATATCTCCCCACCACGTATCCCCACCATATCCCTACCACATATATCAACCATATCTCCCCACCACGTATCCCCACCATATCCCTACCACATATCACAACCATATCTCCCCACCATGTATCCCCACCATATCCCTACTACATATCACAACCATATCTCCCCACCACGTATCCCCACCATATCCCTACCACATATATCAACCATATCTCCCCACCACGTATCCCCACCATATCCCTACCACATATCACAACCATATCTCCCCACCACGTATCCCCACCATATCCCTACCACATATCACAACCATATCTCCCCACCACGTATCCCCACCATATCCCTACCACATATCACAACCATATCTCCCCACCATGTATCCCCACCACCATATCCCTACCACATATCACAACCATATCTCCCCACCATGTATCCCCACCATATCCCTACCACATATATCAATCATATCTCCCCACCACGTATCCCCACCATATCTCTACCACATATCACAACCATATCTCCCCACCATGTATCCCCACCATATCCCTACCACATATCACAACCATATCTCCCCACCACGTATCCCCACCATATCCCTACCACATATCACAACCATATCTCCCCACCATGTATCCCCACCATATCCCTACCACATATATCAACCATATCTCCCCACCACGTATCCCCACCATATCCCTACCACATATCACAACCATATCTCCCCACCACGTATCCCCCCCATATCCCTACCACATATCACAACCATATCTCCCCACCATGTATCCCCACCACCATATCCCTACCACATATCACAACCATATCTCCCCACCATGTATCCCCACCATATCCCTACCACATATATCAATCATATCTCCCCACCACGTATCCCCACCATATCTCTACCACATATCACAACCATATCTCCCCACCATGTATCCCCACCATATCCCTACCACATATCACAACCATATCTCCCCACCACGTAACCCCACCATATCCCTACCACATATCACAACCATATCTCCCCACCATGTATCCCCACCATATCCCTACCACATATCACAACCATATCTCCCCACCACGTATCCCCACCATATCCCTACCACATATCACAACCATATCTCCCCACCACATATCCCCACCATATCCCTACCACATATATCAACCATATCTCCCCACCATGTAACCCCACCATATCCCTACCACATATCACAACCATATCTCCCCACCATGTATCCCCACCATATCCCTACCACATATATCAACCATATCTCCCCACCACGTATCCCCACCATATCCCTACCACATATCACAACCATATCTCCCCACCATGTATCCCCACCATATCCCTACCACATATCACAACCATATCTCCCCACCACGTATCCCCACCATATCCCTACCACATATATCAACCATATCTCCCCACCACGTATCCCCACCATATCCCTACCACATATATCAACCATATCTCCCCACCACGTATCCCCACCATATCCCTACCACATATCACAACCATATCTCCCCACCATGTATCCCCACCATATCCCTACCACATATCACAACCATATCTCCCCACCACGTATCCCCACCATATCCCTACCACATATCACAACCATATCTCCCCACCACGTATCCCCACCATATCCCTACCACATATATCAACCATATCTCCCCACCATGTATCCCCACCATATCCCTACCACATATATCAACCATATCTCCCCACCACGTATCCCCACCATATCCCTACCACATATCACAACCATATCTCCCCACCACGTATCCCCACCATATCCCTACCACATATCACAACCATATCTCCCCACCACGTATCCCCACCATATCCCTACCACATATCACAACCATATCTCCCCACCATGTATCCCCACCATATCCCTACCACATATATCAACCATATCTCCCCACCACGTATCCCCACCATATCCCTACCACATATCACAACCATATCTCCCCACCACGTATCCCCACCATATCCCTACCACATATCACAACCATATCTCCCCACCACGTATCCCCACCATATCCCTACCACATATCACAACCATATCTCCCCACCATGTATCCCCACCACCATATCCCTACCACATATCACAACCATATCTCCCCACCATGTATCCCCACCATATCCCTACCACATATCACAACCATATCTCCCCACCACGTATCCCCACCATATCCCTACCACATATCACAACCATATCTCCCCACCACATATCCCCACCATATCCCTACCACATATATCAATCATATCTCCCCACCACGTATCCCCACCATATCTCTACCACATATCACAACCATATCTCCCCACCATGTATCCCCACCATATCCCTACCACATATCACAACCATATCTCCCCACCACGTAACCCCACCATATCCCTACCACATATCACAACCATATCTCCCCACCATGTATCCCCACCATATCCCTACCACATATCACAACCATATCTCCCCACCACGTATCCCCACCATATCCCTACCACATATCACAACCATATCTCCCCACCACATATCCCCACCATATCCCTACCACATATATCAACCATATCTCCCCACCATGTAACCCCACCATATCCCTACCACATATATCAACCATATCTCCCCACCACGTATCCCCACCATATCCCTACCACATATCACAACCATATCTCCCCACCATGTATCCCCACCATATCCCTACCACATATATCAACCATATCTCCCCACCACGTATCCCCACCATATCCCTACCACATATCACAACCATATCTCCCCACCATGTATCCCCACCATATCCCTACCACATATCACAACCATATCTCCCCACCACGTATCCCCACCATATCCCTACCACATATATCAACCATATCTCCCCACCACGTATCCCCACCATATCCCTACCACATATATCAACCATATCTCCCCACCACGTATCCCCACCATATCCCTACCACATATCACAACCATATCTCCCCACCATGTATCCCCACCATATCCCTACCACATATCACAACCATATCTCCCCACCACGTATCCCCACCATATCCCTACCACATATCACAACCATATCTCCCCACCATGTATCCCCACCATATCCCTACCACATATCACAACCATATCTCCCCACCACGTATCCCCACCATATCCCTACCACATATTACAACCATATCTCCCCACCATATCCCTACCCCATATCCCCACCATGTATCACAACCATGTATCCCCACCATGTATCCCATCCATGTATCCCCACCATATCCCTACCACATATCACAACCATATCTCCCCACCACGTATCCCCACCATATCCCTACCACATATCCCCACCATGTATCACAACCATGTATCCCCTCCATGTATCCCCACCATATCCCTACCACATATCACAACCATATCTCCCCACCATGTATCCCCACCATATCCCTAACACATATCATTCACAACCATATATCCTCACCATGTATCCCCACCATATCTCTACCACATATCCCCACCATGTATCCCCACCATATCCCTACCACATATCCCCACCATGTATCCCCACCATATCCCTACCACATATCACAACCATGTATCCCCACCATGTATCCCCACCATATCCCTACCACATATCCCCACCATGTATCCCCACCATATCCCTACCACATATCCCCACCATGTATCCCCACCATATCCCTACCCCATATCACAACCATGTATCCCCACCATGTATCCCCACCATATCCCTACCACATATCCCCACCATATCCCTACCACATATCACAACCATATCTCCCCACCATATCCCTACCACATATCACAACCATATCTCCCCACCATATCCCTACCACATATCCCCACCATGTATCACAACCATGTATCCCCACCATGTATCCCCACCATATCCCTACCACATATCATTCACAACCATATCTCCCCACCATGTATCCCCACCATATCCCTACCACATATCACAACCATATCTCCCCACCACGTATCCCCACCATATCCCTACCACATATCCCCACCATGTATCCCCACCATATCTTTACCACATATCCCCACCATGTATCCCCACCATGTATCACAACCATGTATCCCCACCATATCCCTACCATGTATCCCCACCATGTATCCCCACCATGTATCCCCACCATGTATCCCTACCACATATCCCCACCACGTATCCCCACCATGTATCCCCACCATGTATCCCCACCATATCTCTACCACATATCCCCACCATGTATCCCCACCATGTATCCCCACCATATCCCTACTACATATCCCCACCATGTATCCCCACCATGTATCCCCACCATGTATCCCCACCATATCTCCCCACCATGTATCCCCACCATATCCCTACCATGTACCCCCACAATGTATCACAACCATGTATCCCCACCATGTATCCCCTCCATGTATCCCCACTATATCCCCACCACATATCCCCACCATGTATCCTCACCATGTATCACAACCATGTATCCCCATCATGTACCTCCACCATGTATCCCTACCATATCCCTACCACATATCCCCACCATGTACCCCCACCATGTATCACCACCATGTATCACCTCCATGTATCCCCTCCATGTATCACCACCATGTATCACCTCCATGTATCCCCACCATATCCCTACCACATATCCCCACCATGTATCCATACCATATCCCTACCACATATCACAACCATGTATCCCCACCATGTATCCCCACCATATCCCTACCACATATCCCCACCATGTATCCCCACCATATCCCTACCACATATCACAACCATGTATCCCCACCATGTATCCCCACTATATCCCCACCACATATCCCCACCATGTATCACAACCATGTATCCCCATCATGTACCTCCACCATGTATCCCCACCATATCCCTACCACATATCCCCACCATGTATCCCCACCATATCCCTACCACATATCCCCACCATGTATCCCCACCATGTATCACAACCATGTATCCCCACCATGTATCTCCACCATGTATCCCCACCATATCCCTACCACATATCATTCACAACCATGTATCCCCACCATATCCCTACCACATATTACAACCATATCTCCCCACCATGTATCCCCACCATATCCCTACCACATATCCCCACCATGTATCCCCACCATGTATCACAACCATGTATCCCCACCATGTATCCCCACCATATCCCTACCACATATCATTCACAACCATATCTCCCCACCATGTATCCCCACCATATCCCTACCACATATCATTCACAACCATATCTCCCCACCATCTATCCCGACCATATCCCTACCACATATCCCCACCATGTATCCCCACCATGTATCCCCACCATACCCCTACCACATATCCCCACCATGTATCCACACCATATCTCTACCACATATCCCCACCATGTATCCCCACCATATCCCTACCACATATCCCCACCATGTATCCCCACCATGTATCCTCACCATGTATCCCCACCATGTATCCCCACCATGTATCCCCACCATATCCCTACCACATATCATTCACAACCATATCTCCCCACCATCTATCCCGACCATATCCCTACCACATATCCCCACCATGTATCCCCACCATGTATCCCCACCATATCCCTACTACAAATCCCCACCATGTATCCCCACCATATCTCCCCACCATGTATCCCCACCATATCCCTACCACATATCCCCACCATGTACCCCCACCATGTATAACAACCATGTATCCCCACCATGTATCCCCTCCATGTATCCCCACTATATCCCTACCACATATCCCCACCATGTATCCCCTCCATGTATCCCCACTATATCCCTACCACATATCCCCACCATGTATCCCCACCATATCCCTACCACATATCACAACCATGTATCCCCACTATATCCCCACCACATATCACCACCATGTATCACAACCATGTATCCCCATCATGTACCTCCACCATGTATCCCCACCATATCCCTACCACATATCCCCACCATGTATCCCCACCATATCCCTACCACATATCCCCACCATGTATCCCCACCATGTATCCCCACCATGTATCACAACCATGTATCCCCACCACGTATCCCCACCATATCCCTACAACATATCATTCACAACCATATCTCCCCACCATGTATCCCCACCATATCCTTACCACGTATCCCCACTATATCCCCACTATATATCTCCATAATATATCTCCATATCCCCAGTTCCCCACCATGTTCCTCACCATATCCCTCACCATGTCTCCCCACCATGTATCTCCATCATGTATCCACATCATGTATCTTCCTGCAGATTCCAGACATCTCAAGTCTCCCGGAAGTTGCGGGAGACTCCCGCATTCTGTGGCAGCTTCCGCACACCCGCAAGTGCCTCCCGATCTCCCGGGAATGATCGGTGCAGCAGGGATCAGCTGTGATCACCGATCTTCTTTGTATAGATTTTTAGCTGACAGCCGCTTCTCCTTCTCTCCCTCCCGTGGCTGTCAGCTAAAAAGCTATACAGGGAGATCGATGATCACAGCTGATCCCTGCTGCACCGATCATCCCTAGCTGGTCTATGTGCTCCTCCCCCGGCCCCCTCCATATCCTTCTCCGCCCCCATTCTCCTCCGGCCCCCTCCAAGTCCTTCTCCGCTCCCGTTCTCCTCCGGCCCCCTCCATGTCCTTCTCCGCTCCCGTTCTCCTCCGGCCCCCTCCAAGTCCTTCTCCGCTCCCGTCCTCCCCCGGCCCCCTCCATATCCTTCTCCGCCCCATTCTCCCCTGGCCCCCTCCATGTCCTTCTCCGCCCCATTCTCCTCCGGCCCCCTCCATGTCCTTCTCCGCCCCGTTCTCCTCCGGCCCCCTCCATGTCCTTCTCCGCCCCGTTCTTCTCCGGCCCCCTCCATGTCCTTCTCCGCCCCCATTCTCCTCCGGCCCCCTCCATGTCCTTCTCCGCTCCCGTTCTCCTCCGGCCCCCTCCATGTCCTTCTCCACTCCCGTTCTCCTCCGGCCCCCTCCGTGTCCTTCACCACTCCCGTTCTCCTCCGGCCCCCTCCATGTCCTTCTCCGCCCCGTTCTTCTCCGGCCCCCTCCATGTCCTTCTCCGCCCCCATTCTCCTCCGGCCCCCTCCATATCCTTCTCCGTACCCCGTTCTCCTCCGGCCCCTCCATGTCCTTCTCCGCCCCCGTTCTCCTCCGGCCCCCTTCATATCCTTCTCTGCCCCCATTCTCCTCCGGCCCTCTCCATGTCCTTCTCCGCCCCCGTTCTCCTCCGGCCCCCTCCATGTCCTTCTCCGCCCTGTTCTCCTCCGGCCCCCTCCATGTCCTTCTCCGCCCCCGTTCTCCTCCGGCCCCCTCTATGTCCTTCTCCGCCCCCGTTCTCCTCCAGCCCCCTCCATGTCCTTCTCTGCTCCCGTTCTCCTCCGGCCCCCTCCATGTCCTTCTCCGTACCCCGTTCTCCTCCGCCCCCTCCATGTCCTTCTCCGTACCCCGTTCTCCTCCGGCCCCCTCCATGTCCTTCTCTGCCCCCGTTCTCCTCCGGCCCCCTCTATGTCCTTCTCCGCCCCCGTTCTCCTCCAGCCCCCTCCATGTCCTTCTCTGCTCCCGTTCTCCTCCAGCCCCCTCCATGTCCTTCTCCGTACCCCGTTCTCCTCCGCCCCCCTCCATGTCCTTCTCCGCCCCCATTCTCCTCCGGCCCCCTCCATGTCCTTCTCCGCCCCCGTTCTCCTCCGGCCCCCTCCATGTCCTTCTTCGTACCCCGTTCTCCTCCGGCCCCCTCCATGTCCTTCTCCGCCCCCGTTCTCCTCCGGCCCCCTCCATGTCCTTCTCCGTACCCCGTTCTCCTCCGGCCCCCTCCATGTCCTTCTCCACTCCCGTTCTCCTCTGGCCCCCTCCATGTCCTTCTCCGTACCCCGTTCTCCTCTGGCCCCCTTCATGTCCTTCTCTGCCCCGTTCTCCTCCGGCCCCCTCTATGTCCTTCTCCGTACCCCGTTCTCCTCCACTCCCGTTCTCCTCCGGCCCCCTCCATGTCCTTCTCCGTACCCCGTTCTCCTCCGGCCCCCTCCATGTCCTTCTCCATACCCCGTTCTCCTCCGGCCCCCTCCATGTCCTTCTCCGTACCCCGTTCTCCTCCGGCCCCCTCCATGTCCTTCTCCGTACCCCGTTCTCCTCCGGCCCCCTCCATGTCCTTCTCCATACCCCGTTCTCCTCCGACCCCCTCCATGTCCTTCTCCGTACCCCGTTCTCCTCCGGCCCCCTCCATGTCCTTCTCCGTACCCCATTCTCCTCCGGCCCCCTCCATGTCCTTCTCCGTACCCCGTTCTCCTCCGGCCCCCTCCATGTCCTTCTCCGTACCCCGTTCTCCTCCGGCCCCCTCCATGTCATTCTCCGCCCCCATTCTCCTCCGGCCCCCTCCATGTCATTCTCCGCCCCCATTCTCCTCCGGCCCCCTCCATGTCCTTCTCTGCTCCCGTTCTCCTCCGGCCCCCTCCATGTCCTTCTCCGTACCCCGTTCTCCTCCGCCCCCTCCATGTCCTTCTCCGTACCCCGTTCTCCTCCGGCCCCCTCCATGTCCTTCTCCGCCCCCGTTCTCCTCCGGCCCCCTCTATGTCCTTCTCCGCCCCCGTTCTCCTCCAGCCCCCTCCATGTCCTTCTCTGCTCCCGTTCTCCTCCGGCCCCCTCCATGTCCTTCTCCGTACCCCGTTCTCCTCCGCCCCCCTCCATGTCCTTCTCCGCCCCCATTCTCCTCCGGCCCCCTCCATGTCCTTCTCCGCCCCCGTTCTCCTCCGGCCCCCTCCATGTCCTTCTTCGTACCCCGTTCTCCTCCGGCCCCCTCCATGTCCTTCTCCGCCCCCGTTCTCCTCCGGCCCCCTCCATGTCCTTCTCCGTACCCCGTTCTCCTCCGGCCCCCTCCATGTCCTTCTCCACTCCCGTTCTCCTCTGGCCCCCTCCATGTCCTTCTCCGTACCCCGTTCTCCTCTGGCCCCCTTCATGTCCTTCTCTGCCCCGTTCTCCTCCGGCCCCCTCTATGTCCTTCTCCGTACCCCGTTCTCCTCCACTCCCGTTCTCCTCCGGCCCCCTCCATGTCCTTCTCCGTACCCCGTTCTCCTCCGGCCCCCTCCATGTCCTTCTCCATACCCCGTTCTCCTCCGGCCCCCTCCATGTCCTTCTCCGTACCCCGTTCTCCTCCGGCCCCCTCCATGTCCTTCTCTGTACCCCGTTCTCCTCCGGCCCCCTCCATGTCCTTCTCCATACCCCGTTCTCCTCCGACCCCCTCCATGTCCTTCTCCGTACCCCGTTCTCCTCCGGCCCCCTCCATGTCCTTCTCCGTACCCCATTCTCCTCCGGCCCCCTCCATGTCCTTCTCCGTACCCCGTTCTCCTCCGGCCCCCTCCATGTCCTTCTCCGTACCCCGTTCTCCTCCGGCCCCCTCCATGTCATTCTCCGCCCCCATTCTCCTCCGGCCCCCTCCATGTCATTCTCCGCCCCCATTCTCCTCCGGCCCCCTCCATGTCCTTCTCTGCTCCCGTTCTCCTCCGGCCCCCTCCATGTCCTTCTCCGTACCCCGTTCTCCTCCGCCCCCTCCATGTCCTTCTCCGTACCCCGTTCTCCTCCGGCCCCCTCCATGTCCTTCTCCGCCCCCGTTCTCCTCCGGCCCCCTCTATGTCCTTCTCCGCCCCCGTTCTCCTCCAGCCCCCTCCATGTCCTTCTCTGCTCCCGTTCTCCTCCGGCCCCCTCCATGTCCTTCTCCGTACCCCGTTCTCCTCCGCCCCCCTCCATGTCCTTCTCCGCCCCCATTCTCCTCCGGCCCCCTCCATGTCCTTCTCCGCCCCCGTTCTCCTCCGGCCCCCTCCATGTCCTTCTTCGTACCCCGTTCTCCTCCGGCCCCCTCCATGTCCTTCTCCGCCCCCGTTCTCCTCCGGCCCCCTCCATGTCCTTCTCCGTACCCCGTTCTCCTCCGGCCCCCTCCATGTCCTTCTCCACTCCCGTTCTCCTCTGGCCCCCTCCATGTCCTTCTCCGTACCCCGTTCTCCTCTGGCCCCCTTCATGTCCTTCTCTGCCCCGTTCTCCTCCGGCCCCCTCTATGTCCTTCTCCGTACCCCGTTCTCCTCCACTCCCGTTCTCCTCCGGCCCCCTCCATGTCCTTCTCCGTACCCCGTTCTCCTCCGGCCCCCTCCATGTCCTTCTCCGTACCCCGTTCTCCTCCGGCCCCCTCCATGTCCTTCTCCATACCCCGTTCTCCTCCGGCCCCCTCCATGTCCTTCTCTGTACCCCGTTCTCCTCCGGCCCCCTCCATGTCCTTCTCCGTACCCCGTTCTCCTCCGGCCCCCTCCATGTCCTTCTCCATACCCCGTTCTCCTCCGACCCCCTCCATGTCCTTCTCCGTACCCCGTTCTCCTCCGGCCCCCTCCATGTCCTTCTCCGTACCCCATTCTCCTCCGGCCCCCTCCATGTCCTTCTCCGTACCCCGTTCTTCTCCGGCCCCCTCCATGTCCTTCTCCATACCCCATTCTCCTCCGGCCCCCTCCATGTCCTTCTCCGTACCCCGTTCTCCTCCGGCCCCCTCCATGTCATTCTCCGCCCCCATTCTCCTCCGGCCCCCTCCATGTCATTCTCCGCCCCCATTCTCCTCCGGCCCCCTCCATGTCCTTCTCTGCCCCCGTTCTCCTCCGGCCCCCTCCATGTCCTTCTCCGCCCCCGTTCTCCTCCGGCCCCTCCATGTCCTTCTCCATACCCCGTTCTCCTCCGGCCCCCTCCATGTCCTTCTCCGCCCCCGTTCTCCTCCGGCCCCTCCATGTCCTTCTCCATACCCCGTTCTCCTCTGGCCCCCTTCATGTCCTTCTCTGCCCCGTTCTCCTCCGGCCCCCTCTATGTCCTTCTCCGTACCCCGTTCTCCTCCACTCCCGTTCTCCTCCGGCCCCCTCCATGTCCTTCTCCGTACCCCGTTCTCCTCCGGCCCCCTCCATGTCCTTCTCCATACCCCATTCTCCTCCGGCCCCCTCCATGTCCTTCTCCATACCCCGTTCTCCTCCGGCCCCCTCCATGTCCTTCTCTGCTCCCGTTCTCCTCCGGCCCCCTCCATGTCCTTCTCCGTACCCCGTTCTCCTCCGCCCCCTCCATGTCCTTCTCCGTACCCCGTTCTCCTCCGGCCCCCTCCATGTCCTTCTCCGCCCCCGTTCTCCTCCGGCCCCCTCTATGTCCTTCTCTGCCCCCGTTCTCCTCCAGCCCCCTCCATGTCCTTCTCTGCTCCCGTTCTCCTCCGGCCCCCTCCATGTCCTTCTCCGTACCCCGTTCTCCTCCGCCCCCCTCCATGTCCTTCTCCGCCCCCATTCTCCTCCGGCCCCCTCCATGTCCTTCTCCGCCCCCGTTCTCCTCCGGCCCCCTCCATGTCCTTCTTCGTACCCCATTCTCCTCCGGCCCCCTCCATGTCCTTCTCCGCCCCCGTTCTCCTCCGGCCCCCTCCATGTCCTTCTCCACTCCCGTTCTCCTCTGGCCCCCTCCATGTCCTTCTCCGTACCCCGTTCTCCTCCGGCCCCCTCCATGTCCTTCTCCGTACCCCGTTCTCCTCCGGCCCCCTCCATGTCCTTCTCCATACCCCGTTCTCCTCCGGCCCCCTCCATGTCCTTCTCCGTACCCCGTTCTCCTCCGGCCCCCTCCATGTCCTTCTCCGTACCCCGTTCTCCTCCGGCCCCCTCCATGTCCTTCTCCGTACCCCGTTCTCCTCCGGCCTCCTCCATGTCCTTCTCCATACCCCATTCTCCTCCGGCCCCCTCCATGTCCTTCTCCGTACCCCGTTCTCCTCCGGCCCCCTCCATGTCCTTCTCCATACCCCATTCTCCTCCGGCCCCCTCCATGTCCTTCTCCGTACCCCGTTCTCCTCCGGCCCCCTCCATGTCATTCTCCGCCCCCATTCTCCTCCGGCCCCCTCCATGTCATTCTCCGCCCCCGTTCTCCTCCGGCCCCCTCCATGTCCTTCTCTGCTCCCGTTCTCCTCCGCCCCCTCCATGTCCTTCTCCGTACCCCGTTCTCCTCCGGCCCCCTCCATGTCCTTCTCCGCCCCCGTTCTCCTCCGGCCCCCTCTATGTCCTTCTCCGCCCCCGTTCTCCTCCAGCCCCCTCCATGTCCTTCTCTGCTCCCGTTCTCCTCCGGCCCCCTCCATGTCCTTCTCCGTACCCCGTTCTCCTCCGGCCCCCTCCATGTCCTTCTCCGCCCCCGTTCTCCTCCGGCCCCCTCCATGTCCTTCTTCATACCCCGTTCTCCTCCGGCCCCCTCCATGTCCTTCTCCACTCCCGTTCTCCTCTGGCCCCCTCCATGTCCTTCTCCGTACCCCGTTCTCCTCCGGCCCCCTTCATGTCCTTCTCTGCCCCGTTCTCCTCCGGCCCCCTCTATGTCCTTCTCCGTACCCCGTTCTCCTCCACTCCCGTTCTCCTCCGGCCCCCTCCATGTCCTTCTCCGTACCCCGTTCTCCTCCGGCCCCCTCCATGTCCTTCTCCATACCCCGTTCTCCTCCGGCCCCCTCCATGTCCTTCTCCGTACCCCGTTCTCCTCCGGCCCCCTCCATGTCCTTCTCCGCCCCCATTCTCCTCCGTCCCCCTCCATGTCCTTCTCCATACCCCCCTTGTTCTCCACATCTGGCTCCCCTCCTCTCCTCTCCCGCCGGCTGTGGAGGATCTAGTAATAGGACACAGTGAGTGAGATCTCTCCGGTGTCCTGTGATAACTGAGTGGAGTAATCTGTGTGGAGAGGAGCCTCTGTCTCCTGTTAATTTATCTGTAGTACCGAGAAAGGGACTGGGGAATCTGTGTCCTCAGTCCCTTTGTCTGTCTCAAAGGGGAGATGTCAGGGGTCTGTTTAGACCCCTGACATCTCACCAAAGCCCCCAAAAAATATTTTTTAAAAATTGTAAAAAAATGAAAAAAAAATGAAAAAGTGTAAAAAAATAAAATAAAACTACTGACACCACCCCCCTGCCCTACAAACACTGTTCACTACTGCCCCAACCCCCTCCCCACAAAAAGCATTGTGAAAAAAAAATAAAAACAAATTAAATTGTAAAAAAAATCAATTATTAAAAATAAACAAAACTACTGACACCGTCCACATACCCCCCACCCCCACCCCACCCCACCCCCTTCCCTAGAAGCACTGCGAAAAAATATTGAAAAAGTGATTTAAATAATATTTTGCCGGGGGGGGGGGGGGGGCGTTTGCAGGCGCAAAGCACCACCTCCCTGAAATGAGTTTCTGCAGGTTGGAATGTCTGAGATTCTGATCTTCTGTGTTTTCTCTTCCTCAGCCTATGACTGCGAGTTCTACAACAAAGGTGAGCGCTGACATCATCCGTATTCTCCGTCCTCTAATCCCTGTGCCACGCTCCGCTATATGTTGGTGATTTATACATTCTCTTCTCATGTTCTGTGCTGTTCTTCAATCTTCCACATGGGGGCAGCATTGTTCAGTGGAGGAGGCTGAGAACAGCCTGGACAGATGTGTCCCCCTGGAGCCCCCTACAGTACAATGTATATCATGTATATATAATAGATATCAGGTATATACTGTGTGTGTATATCATGTATATATAATAGATATCAGGTATATACTGTGTGTGTATATCATGTATATACTGTGTGTGTATATCATGTATATACTGTGTGTGTGTATATCATGTATATACTGTGTGTGTATATAATAGATATCAGGTATATACTGTGTGTGTGTATGTCATGTATATACTGTGTGTGTATATAATAGATATCAGGTATATACTGTGTGTGTGTATGTCATGTATATACTGTGTATATATCAGTGTTCCTCAAGGCGTTCCAGCAGGTCATGTTTTCAGGATTTTCCTCGGATGGTAATTACTAAGGCAGTCAAACTGATCAAATCACCTGTGCAAGATAATGGAAATCCTGAAAACATGACCTGTTGGGACGCCTTGAGGACTGGAGTTGAGGAACACTGATATATACTATAAATGTGTGTATATATATATATACTGTGCATAAATTACATAGTAGGTGAGGTTGAAAAAAGACACAAGTCCATCAAGTCCAACCTATGTGTGTGATTATGTGTCAGTATTACATTGTATATCCCTGTATGTTGTGGTCATTCAGGTGCTTATCTAATAGTTTCTTGAAGCTATCAATGCTCCCCGCTGAGACCACCGCCTGTGGAAGGGAATTCCACATCCTTGCCGCTCTTATGCCGCGTACACTCCATCAGAATTTCTGACAACAAACTTTGTTCCGATTGTGTGTATCCAAGTTCAGAATCGAATAGAAGAGCCGCACTGGCTATTGAACTTCATTTTTCTCGGCTCGTCATGCGTGTTGTACGTCACCGCGTTCTTAGCGATCGGAATTTACGACATTTGTGTGACCGCGTGTATGCAAGACAAGTTTGAGCCAACATCCGTCGGAAAAAATCCTAGGAAAGTCCGATCAATGTGCGATCGTGTGTACGGGGCATTACAGTAAAGAACCCTCTATGTAGTTTAAGGTTAAACCTCTTTTCTTCTAATTGTAATGAGTGGCCACGAGTCTTATTAAACTCTCTTCTGCGAAAAAGTTTTATTCCTATTGTGGGGTCACCAGTCCGGTATTTATATATTGTGGGGTCACCAGTCCGGTATTTATATATTGTGGGGTCACCAGTCTGGTATTTATATATTGTGGGGTCACCAGTCCGGTATTTATATATTGTGGGGTCACCAGTCTGGTATTTATATATTGTGGGGTCACCAGTCCGGTATTTATATATTGTGGGGTCACCAGTCTGGTATTTATATATTGTGGGGTCACCAGTCCGGTATTTATATATTGTGGGGTCACCAGTCTGGTATTTATATATTGTGGGGTCACCAGTCCGGTATTTATATATTGTGGGGTCACCAGTCTGGTATTTATATATTGTGGGGTCACCAGTCCGGTATTTATATATTGTGGGGTCACCAGTCTGGTATTTATATATTGTGGGGTCACCAGTCCGGTATTTATATATTGTGGGGTCACCAGTCTGGTATTTATATATTGTGGGGTCACCAGTCCGGTATTTATATATTGTGGGGTCACCAGTCCGGTATTTATATATTGTGGGGTCACCAGTCCGGTATTTATATATTGTGGGGTCACCAGTCTGGTATTTATATATTGTGGGGTCACCAGTCCGGTATTTATATATTGTGGGGTCACCAGTCTGGTATTTATATATTGTGGGGTCACCAGTCCGGTATTTATATATTGTGGGGTCACCAGTCCGGTATTTATATATTGTGGGGTCACCAGTCTGGTATTTATATATTGTGGGGTCACCAGTCCGGTATTTATATATTGTGGGGTCACCAGTCTGGTATTTATATATTGTGGGGTCACCAGTCCGGTATTTATATATTGTGGGGTCACCAGTCCGGTATTTATATATTGTGGGGTCACCAGTCCGGTATTTATATATTGTGGGGTCACCAGTCTGGTATTTATATATTGTGGGGTCACCAGTCCGGTATTTATATATTGTGGGGTCACCAGTCTGGTATTTATATATTGTGGGGTCACCAGTCCGGTATTTATATATTGTGGGGTCACCAGTCCGGTATTTATATATTGTGGGGTCACCAGTCTGGTATTTATATATTGTGGGGTCACCAGTACGGTATTTATATATTGTGGGGTCACCAGTCCAGTATTTATATATTGTGGGGTCACCAGTCCGGTATTTATATATTGTGGGGTCACCAGTCCAGTATTTATATATTGTGGGGTCACCAGTCTGGTATTTATATATTGTGGGGTCACCAGTCCAGTATTTATATATTGTGGGGTCACCAGTCCGGTATTTATATATTGTGGGGTCACCAGTCTGGTATTTATATATTGTGGGGTCACCAGTCTGGTATTTATATATTGTGGGGTCACCAGTCCGGTATTTGTATATTGTGGGGTCACCAGTCCGGTATTTGTATATTGTGGGGTCACCAGTCCGGTATTTATATATTGTGGGGTCACCAGTCCGGTATTTGTATATTGTGGGGTCACCAGTCCGGTATTTATATATTGTGGGGTCACCAGTCCGGTATTTGTATATTGTGGGGTCACCAGTCCGGTATTTATATATTGTGGGGTCACCAGTCCGGTATTTGTATATTGTGGGGTCACCAGTCCGGTATTTATATATTGTGGGGTCATCAGTCCGGTATTTATATATTGTGGGGTCACCAGTCCGGTATTTATATATTGTGGGGTCACCAGTTCGGTATTTGTATATTGTGGGGTCACCAGTCCGGTATTTGTATATTGTGGGGTCACCAGTCCGGTATTTATATATTGTGGGGTCACCAGTCCGGTATTTGTATATTGTGGGGTCACCAGTCCGGTATTTGTATATTGTGGGGTCACCAGTCCGGTATTTATATATTGTGGGGTCACCAGTCCGGTATTTGTATATTGTGGGGTCACCAGTCCGGTATTTATATATTGTGGGGTCACCAGTCCGGTATTTATATATTGTGGGGTCATCAGTCCGGTATTTATATATTGTGGGGTCACCAGTCCGGTATTTATATATTGTGGGGTCACCAGTCCGGTATTTGTATATTGTGGGGTCACCAGTCTGGTATTTGTATATTGTGGGGTCACCAGTCCGGTATTTATATATTGTGGGGTCACCAGTCCGGTATTTATATATTGTGCGGTCACCAGTCCAGTATTTATATATTGTGGGGTCACCAGTCCGGTATTTCTATATTGTGGGGTCACCAGTCCGGTATTTGTATATTGTGGGGTCACCAGTCCGGTATTTATATATTGTGGGGTCACCAGTCCGGCATTTATATATTGTGGGGTCACCAGTCCGGTATTTGTATATTGTGGGGTCACCAGTCCGGTATTTATATATTGTGGGGTCACCAGTCCGGTATTTATATATTGTGGGGTCACCAGTCCGGTATTTGTATATTGTGGGGTCACCAGTCCGGTATTTATATATTGTGGGGTCACCAGTCCGGTATTTGTATATTGTGGGGTCACCAGTACGGTATTTATATATTGTGGGGTCACCAGTCCGGTATTTGTATATTGTGGGGTCACCAGTCCGGTATTTATATATTGTGGGGTCACCAGTCCGGTATTTATATATTGTGGGGTCACCAGTCTGGTATTTATATATTGTGGGGTCACCAGTCCGGTATTTGTATATTGTGGGGTCACCAGTCCGGTATTTATATATTGTGGGGTCACCAGTCCGGTATTTATATATTGTGGGGTCACCAGTCCGGTATTTATACAATGAAATCATATCCCCTCTCAAGCGTCTCTTCTCCAGAGAGAATAAGTTCAGAGCTCACAACCTTTCCTCATAACTAAGATCCTCCAGACCCTTTATTAGCTTTGTTGCCCTTCTTTGTAGTCGCTCCATTTCCAGTACATCCTTCCTGAGGACTGGTGCCCAGAACTGGACAGCATACTCCAGGTGCGGCCGGACCAGAGTCTTGTAGAGCGGGAGAATTATCGTTTTATCTCTGGAGTTGATCCCTTTTTAATGCCAATATTCTGTTTGCTTTGTTAGCAGCAGCTTGGCATTGCATGTCATTGCTGAGCCCATCATCTACTAGGACCCCTAGGTCCTTTTCCATCCTAGATCCCCCCAGAGGTTCTCCCCCCAGTCTATAGATTGCATTCAGATTTTTGCCACCCAAATACATTATTTTACATTTTTCTACATTGAACCTCATTTGCCATGTAGTCGCCCCTCCCCCATTAATTTGTTCAGGTCTTTTTGCAAGATTTCCACGTCCTGCGGAGAAGTTATTGCCCTGCTTAGCTTAGTATCGTCTGCAAATACAGAGATTGAACTGTTTATCCCATCCTCCAGGTCGTTTATAAACAAATTAAATAGGATTGGTCCCAGCACAGAACCCTGGGGGACCCCACTACCCACCCCTGACCATTCCGAGTATTCCCCATTTATCACCACCCTCTGAACTCGCCCTTGTAGCCAGTTTACAATCCATGTACTCACCCTATGGTCCATGCCAACAGACCTTATTTTGTACAGTAAACGTTTATGGGGAACTGTGTCAAATGCTTTTGCAAAATCCAGATACACCACGTCTACGAGCCTTCCTTTATCTAGATGACAACTCACCTCCTCATAGAAGGTTAGTAGATTGGTTTGGCAAGAACGATTCTTCATGAATCCATGCTGATTACTGCTAATGGTATCATTCTTATTACTAAAATCTTGTATATAGTCCCTTATCATCCCCTCCAAGAGTTTACATACTATTGATGTTAGGCTAACTGGTCTGTAATTCCCAGGGATGTTTTTTGGGCCCTTTTTAAATATTAGTGCTACATTGGCTTTTCTCCAATCACCTGACTGAGTTCCCTAAGTACCCTCAGATGCAAGCCATCTGGTCCCGGTGATTTATTAATGTTAAGTTTCTCAAGTCTAATTTTAATTCCGTCCTCTGTTAACCATGGAGGTGCTTCCTGTGTTGTGTCCTGAGGATAAACACTGCAGTTTTGGTTACTGAAGCCCCCCGATTCACTCGTGAAGACTGAGGAGAAGAATAAATTCAATACCTTCACCATCTCCCCATCCTTTGTAACCAGATGTCCTTCCTTATTCTTTATGGGGCCAATATGGTCTGTCCTCCTTTTTTACTGTTTACATACTTAAAGAATTTCTTGGGATTTTTTTTGCACTCCTCCACTATGTGTCTTTCACGTTCTATATTAGCTGTCCTTATTGTACCCTTACATTTCTTGTTGCATTCTTTGTAAAGTCTGAATGCTGAAGATGATCCCTCAACCTTGTATTTTTTGAAGGCCTTCTCCTTTGCTTTTATATGTATTTTTACATTGAAGTTAAACCATCCAGGACTTTTGTTTGCACTTTTAAATTCATTACCCAATGGGATGCTTTGGCTAATTCCCTTATTTAATATGCTCTTTGTCGTGGAAATTCCACTATATGCTGTACATAATCCATGTCTCCTGCGCTAATAGAGCGCCCTTTCAGCTTCTTGGTATAATGCATCTTAATACGACCCTGTTTCCCGTATCTTCCCAAGTAAACAGACATGACCACCATCCTCACATCCTCAGCTCCACAGCTCGACTCGTTATTCCAGAGACTGTGTCCTGTTTATTTAGAGAACATAACAATAGATCTTGATGGTTTCACAATCAGCCAATCAAGCATAGGCATTCCTTCAAACAGGAGGAGTTATACAAATCTCAACCAATGAACAATGACTAGGGGAGTGTATGGGCGTGTCTGGGCGGGGGCAGTGGGTATGATTTCCCGCCCCATTGTACCTGTAAGCCATCATCTCCAGTAAGACAAAAGAAACCACATGGCTGGCCTTGATACCATGGACACTGTCCGACCACAACGCACCCAAAGACTCCCGTTTTCACCATTGGTGTGAATCCTTATTCTGCATTGTTCAGAGAACATCCCCGGATTATTCTACCTTTCCTGAGGATGGGAGATTATCTGCAGGAACACACCATAGCCCCCCCCATGTGCTGATCAGACACGCGAGAGACACACGAGCGTACATCCCCCCATAACCGATAATGTATCTGCAGAGTGAAGACATCCCCCCCAGACGATCGGTCTGTGCATTGCACAGGGGCCCTTCACTGGCGGACATATCCCCACTCTGCAAATACTTCTCTGCAACCTCAGGAAGCTTTTCACTACCAAAACGGGTCTCAACTGACCTCAGTCTTCCCCAGTCAGCTCTTTAGAGCGGGAGAACTAACACTGGGAGTCACTGTGACAATACATATTAAATACATCCTAATAAAATTTCCACAACATCCTAAAGCAAACCCATCTCTCCTCCGTATTCTTTGTTCCTAATATTTTATCCCAATTTATGCCTTTTAGCAAGGTTTGTAGTTTAGGGAAGTTGGCTCTTTTGAAATTCAGTGTCTTTGTGTTCCCTTCATGTTTCCTATTTGTGTGATTTATACTGAAACTAATTGACCTGTGATCGCTGTTACCTAAATTGCCCCGTATTTCCACATCCGTGATCAGGTCTGTATTGTTGGTAATCAGTAGATCTAGTAATGTTTTATTTCTAGTTGGTGCGTCTACCATCTGACCCATAAAATTGTCCTGCAAGACATTAAGGAACTGGCGAGCCTTAAATGAATGCGCGGTTCCCTCTGCCCAGTCTATGTCTGGATAATTAAAATCCCCCATTATGATAACACTTCCCATCCTTGCTGCTAATCCAATTTGTGATAGGAGATCCGTCTCCACTTCCTCCCTCCACATATATAATGTGTATACATTGTGTGTATATACTGTGTGTATATACTATGTATGTGTATATATATAAATATATAATATAATGTACTGTGTGTATGGATATACTATATATGTGTATATATGATATGATGATATTGTGACAGTCCTGTGACGTTCCTCCAGTTGTAGGTAGGGGGCCGTACCGCCTGCGCAGTTTCTCGCACTCCAGTCTGGTGTTGGCGGTTCGGTTTTCGGACGCCATAGTGATGCCGGTGAGAGGAGATGGCGCCATCCCAGGACACACCGCCAGCTTCATGCTGATCCCCGGCCTCTACAGATCACACGGTGAGCAGATTTATTATTATCACACTGACAGTGGCCGTGGCGAAGTCTTCTGATGCAGTGAGCCATAGAATTCCCAGAATTCCCCTGTCAGTGCTGACACACATTTGGCGATAACGCAGAATCTGATCATGGCTGACCATGTTTCACGTCCTCCGCAGACCGCAATCTCGTGTCTCTGGAATTGGCTGATCGGCCAAACTACTTCCTATATGCGGCCAATAACGGGAGTCTTCTGGTCGCCAAATGGAGGCGGAGCCAAGTCTTCCAGAGCCGGGCGACATTCCTAATCCGACAGAACGCCTGGATGGCCGGCTACAATGCCTTCGAGAGCTTCACCAATCCCGGACACTTCCTGAGATTGTCCCCGACCTCCATCTCCCTGTCCCGATATCGCCACTCCGCCGCCTACCGCCGCTCCACCCTCTTCAAGTTATCAGGTAAGAGACATACAGAATATGGGCGGTGTCCTGACCACGTCATGCTATGATACTCCGCCCTTATCTGACCTGAGAGTTGGAGTGTTGGGTCCCCCATATACAGAGAGTCCGGGTGTTGCCCTTCCCCATATACAGAGAGTCGGGGTGTTGTGCCCCCCCCTGTGGTAGCGAGAGTCCTGTCATGTATGGTGAGGACCTCCGGCCCTCCTGTCATGTATGGTGAGGACCTCCGTCCCTCCTGTCATGTATGGTGAGGACCTCCGTCCCTCCTGTCATGTATGGTGAGGACCTCCGTCCCTCCTGTCATGTATGGTGAGGACCTCCGTCCCTCCTGTCATGTATGGTGAGGACCTCCGTCCCTCCTGTCATGTATGGTGAGGACCTCTGTCCCTCCTGTCAAGTATGGTGAGGACCTCTGGCCCTCCTGTCATGTATGGTGAGGACCTCCGTCCCTCCTGTCATGTATGGTGAGGACCTCTGTCCCTCCTGTCATGTATGGTGAGGACCTCCGTCCCTCCTGTCATGTATGTGAAGGACCCCTGTCCCTCCTGTCATGTATGGTGAGGACCTCTGGCCCGCCTTTCATGTATGGTGAGGACCTCCGGCCCGCCTGTCATGTATGGTGAGGACCTCCGTCCCTCCTGTCATGTATGGTGAGGACCTCCGTCCCTCCTGTCATGTATGGTGAGGACCTCCGTCATTCCTGTCATGTATGGTGAGGACCTCCGTCCCTCCTGTCATGTATGGTGAGGACCTCCGTCCCTCCTGTCATGTATGGTGAGGACCTCCGTCCCTCCTGTCATGTATGTGAATGACCTCCGTCCCTCCTGTCATGTATGGTGAGGACCTCCGTCCCTCCTGTCATGTATGGTGAGGACCTCCGTCCCTCCTGTCATGTATGGTGAGGACCTCCGTCCCTCCTGTCATGTATGGTGAGGACCTCCGTCCCTCCTGTCATGTATGTGAAGGACCTCTGTCCTTCCTGTCATGTATGGTGAGGACCTCCGGCCCGCCTGTCATGTATGGTGAGGACCTCCGTCCCTCCTGTCATGTATGGTGAGGACCTCCGTCCCTCCTGTCATGTATGGTGAGGACCTCCGTCCCTCCTGTCATGTATGGTGAGGACCTCCGTCCCTCCTGTCATGTATGGTGAGGACCTCCGTCCCTCCTGTCATGTATGGTGAGGACCTCCGTCCCTCCTGTCATGTATGGTGAGAAACCAAAAAAAACATGTATTATAAATATGCTCTGTCCCTCCTGTCATGTATGGTGAGGACCTCTGTCCCTCCTGTCATGTATGGTGAGGACCTCCGTCCCTCCTGTCATGTATGGTGAGGACCTCCGTCCCTCCTGTCATGTATGGTGAGGACCTCCGTCCCTCCTGTCATGTATGGTGAGGACCTCCGTCCCTCCTGTCATGTATGCTGAGGACCTCCGTCCCACCTGTCATGTATGGTGAGGACCTCCGTCCCTCCTGTCATGTATGGTGAGGACCTCCGTCCCTCCTGTCATGTATGGTGAGGACCTCCGTCCCTCCTGTTATGTATGGTGAGGACCTCCGTCCCTCCTGTCATGTATGTGCAGGACCTCCATCCCTCCTGTCATGTATGGTGAGGACCTCCGTCCCTCCTGTCATGTATGCTGAGGACCTCCGTCCCTCCTGTCATGTATGGTGAGGACCTCCGTCCCTCCTGTCATGTATGCTGAGGACCTCTGTCCCTCCTGTCATGTATGCTGAGGACCTCCGTCCCTCCTGTCATGTATGCTGAGGACCTCCGTCCCTCCTGTCATGTATGCTGAGGACCTCCGTCCCTCCTGTCATGTATGCTGAGGACCTCCGTCCCTCCTGTCATGTATGTGAAGGACCTCCGTCCCTCCTGTCATGTATGGTGAGGACCTCTGGCCCGCCTGTCATGTATGTGAAGGACCTCCGTCCCTCCTGTCATGTATGGTGAGGACCTCCGTCCCTCCTGTCATGTATGGTGAGGACCTCCGTCCCTCCTGTCATGTATAGTGAGGACCTCCGTCCCTCCTGTCATGTATGCTGAGGACCTTCGTCCCTCCTGTCATGTATGCTGAGGACCTCCGTCCCTCCTGTCATGTATGCTGAGGACCTCCGTCCCTCCTGTCATGTATGGTGAGGACCTCCATCCCTCCTGTCATGTATGAGGAGGACCTCCATCCCTCCTGTCATGTATGGTGAGGACCTCCGTCCCTCCTGTCATGTATGTGAAGGACCTCCGTCCCTCCTGTCATGTATGGTGAGGACCTCTGACCCGCCTGTCATGTATGGTGAGGACCTCCGTCCCTCCTGTCATGTATGGTGAGGACCTCCGTCCCTCCTGTCATGTATGGTGAGGACCTCCGTCCCTCCTGTCATGTATGGTGAGGACCTCCGTCCCTCCTGTCATGTATGCTGAGGACCTCCGTCCCTCCTGTCATGTATGGTGAGGACCTCCGTCCCTCCTGTCATGTATTGTAAGGACCTCCGTCCCTCCTGTCATGTATGGTGAGGACCTCCGTCCCTCCTGTCATGTATGGTGAGGACCTCCGACCCTCTTGTCATGTATGGTGAGGACCTCCGTCCCTCCTGTCATGTATGCTGAGGACCTCCGTCCCTCCTGTCATGTATGGTGAGGACCTCCATCCCTCCTGTCATGTATGAGGAGGACCTCCATCCCTCCTGTCATGTATGGTGAGGACCTCCGTCCCTCCTGTCATGTATGGTGAGGACCTCCGTCCCTCCTGTCATGTATGAGGAGGACCTCCGTCCCTCCTGTCATGTATGGTGAGGACCTCCGGCCCTCCTGTCATGTATGGTGAGGACCTCCGTCCCTCCTGTCATGTGTGGTGAGGACCTCCGTCCCTCCTGTCATGTATGGTGAGGACCTCCGTCCCTCCTGTCATGTGTGGTGAGGACCTCCGTCCCTCCTGTCATGTGTGGTGAGGACCTCCGTCCCTCCTGTCATGTATGGTGAGGACCTCCGTCCCTCCTGTCATGTATGGTGAGGACCTCCGTCCCTCCTGTCATGTATGGTGAGGACCTCCGTCCCTCCTGTCATGTATGGTGAGGACCTCTGTCCCTCCTGTCATGTATGGTGAGGACCTCTGTCCCTCCTGTCATGTATGGTGAGGACCTCCGTCCCTCCTGTCATGTATGGTGAGGACCTCCGTCCCTCCTGTCATGTATGGTGAGGACCTCTGTCCCTCCTGTCATGTATGGTGAGGACCTCTGTCCCTCCTGTCATGTATGGTGAGGACCTCCGTCCCTCCTGTCATGTATGGTGAGGACCTCTGTCCCTCCTGTCGTGTATGGTGAGGACCTCCGTCCCTCCTGTCATGTATGGTGAGGACCTCTGTCCCTCCTGTCATGTATGGTGAGGACCTCCGTCCCTCCTGTCATGTATGGTGAGGACCTCCGTCCCTCCTGTCATGTATGGTGAGGACCTCCGTCCCTCCTGTCGTGTGGGGGATGGGCTCTCGGATTTGAGGGAACCCCGCTGAGGTTCTGCTGCTGTTCAGTGACTCCGGCTCGGTGAGATGAAGTTTTCAGTTTTGGGTGGAGCGTTGAGAAGCTCTGCCAGGTGCCCCCCTAGGGATTCCCCTTCACTTCCTGTCGTTTTGTCTGGATTTCTGTCCCCCTCCAGCGCAGGCTGTGATTGGTGGAGACGGGGAAACGACTTCTATGGATTATTGAGTTGAATCCTCATCTCCACCTGGAATTAGGAGGTGTGGGGGAGGGGATGAAATCTTCTCCGCGGTTCTGCTGATGTGGAGTCATTTTCAGCTCCTAGAATAGCGCGGTATTTGTTGGGGAGACGGCGGATAGGATTTCTTGCTGACCGATGGAAATGCTTCCCATGTTGAAGTGTCAGAGATCAGGAATAATACTCTGCCAGGGGCCCATTAATGGCACTGAGGGGCCCACAACAGACGCCAGGAGGGCCCATAACAGATGCATGCCAGGGGCCCAGAAGAAATGCTGTAATGGGGCCCTTAATACATGCGAAAGGGGGGGACCCCACGCTGTTTTTTCTTTATTTTTTTAAATAGCCGGATGGCGGCAGTTGTAACTGCGAGTCAATTGAAAAGGGATTTGACTCATTTTTTTTCTTTAGAAATGTCAGTTTTGCTGCAGCAGGTTCTATACATGCTACAGATGCGCCACTTTACAGGCAGACTAAGGGGACCTCCCAGGCACGATATTTAAAGGAATTTTTCATATCGGATGTTAGGGGGGGCAGATAGAAGCATATTGATCACCTTTATTGATCTGTAGAACATACAATTTATCAGGCGGGGGAGTGAATGTGGGTGTGGCTTCAGATGTATGAATTTCAATATTTATTGCTCATCGATTGTCTTCTGAACTCTTTTCTCCATATATTCAGAGGCTCCAGTTCTGCTGCGATTGGCCTGCCAGTGGCGCTATGATGCCTGTTCCAGTGCGTGTTTCCGGACCTGCAGGGACCCGGCTGGAGAACACTGTGCGAATGTCCCGAGGTAAGTGACATCATGAAACGTCTGACCCTCACCGCCATATATAGCGATCGTCCTCCCCCCCATCCGTGGTATGGATCTGTATGAGGATGAGGGAGGGCTCTGTATATCTGAGTCTGCAGAGAGTCTTGTAACTTCCCTCAAGAACCTCCTACATCCCCTCCTCCACTCTCACCAGAGTCCAGAGGGGGCGGAATCACACATCCCCCTCCTCCGCACTCAGCAGAGGGGGCGGGATCACACATCCCCTTCTCCACACTCAGCAGAGGGGGCGGGATCACACATCCCCTCCTCCGCACTCAGCAGAGGGGGCGGGATCACACATCCCCTTCTCCACACTCAGCAGAGGGGGCGGGATCACACATCCCCTCCTCCGCACTCAGCAGAGGGGGCGGGATCACACATCCCCTCCTCCGCACTCAGCAGAGGGGGCGGGATCACACATCCCCTCCTCCGCACTCAGCAGAGGGGGCGGGATCACACATCCCCTTCTCCACACTCAGCAGAGGGGGCGGGATCACACATCCCCTCCTCCGCATTCACCAGAGTCCAGAGGGGGTGGGATCACACATCCCCTCCTCCACACTCAGCAGAGGGGGCGGGATCACACATCCCCTCCTCCGCACTCAGCAGAGGGGGCGGGATCACACATCCCCTCCTCCACACTCAGCAGAGGGGGCGGGATCACACATCCCCTTCTCCACACTCAGCAGAGGGGGCGGGATCACACATCCCCTCCTCCGCACTCAGCAGAAGGGGCGGGATCACACATCCCCTTCTCCACACTCAGCAGAGGGGGCGGGATCACACATCCCCTCCTCCGCACTCAGCAGAGGGGGCGGGATCACACATCCCCTCCTCCGCACTCAGCAGAGGGGGCGGGATCACACATCCCCTCCTCCGCACTCAGCAGAGGGGGCGGGATCACACATCCCCTCCTCCGCACTCAGCAGAGGGGGTGGGATCACACATCCCCTCCTCCACACTCAGCAGAGGGGGCGGGATCACACATCCCCTCCTCCGCACTCAGCAGAAGGGACGGGATCACACATCCCCTCCTCCGCACTCAGCAGAAGGGACGGGATCACACATCCCCTTCTCCACACTCAGCAGAGGGGGCGGGATCACACATCCCCTTCTCCACACTCAGCAGAGGGGGCGGGATCACACATCCCCTTCTCCACACTCAGCAGAGGGGGCGGGATCACACATCCCCTCCTCCGCACTCAGCAGAGGGGGCGGGATCACACATCCCCTTCTCCACACTCAGCAGAGGGGGCGGGATCACACATCCCCTTCTCCACACTCAGCAGAGGGGGCGGGATCACACATCCCCTCCTCCGCACTCAGCAGAGGGGGCGGGATCACACATCCCCTCCTCCGCATTCACCAGAGTCCAGAGGGGGTGGGATCACACATCCCCTCCTCCACACTCAGCAGAGGGGGCGGGATCACACATCCCCTCCTCCACACTCAGCAGAGGGGGCGGGATCACACATCCCCTCCTCCGCACTCAGCAGAGGGGGCGGGATCACACATCCCCTCCTCCGCACTCAGCAGAGGGGTTGGGATCACACATCCCCTTCTCCACACTCAGCAGAGGGGGCGGGATCACACATCCCCTTCTCCACACTCAGCAGAGGGGGCGGGATCACACATCCCCTCCTCCGCACTCAGCAGAGGGGGCGGGATCACACATCCCCTCCTCCGCACTCAGCAGAGGGGGCGGGATCACACATCCCCTCCTCCGCACTCAGCAGAGGGGGCGGGATCACACATCCCCTCCTCCGCATTCACCAGAGTCCAGAGGGGGTGGGATCACACATCCCCTCCTCCACACTCAGCAGAGGGGGCGGGATCACACATCCCCTCCTCCACACTCAGCAGAGGGGGCGGGATCACACATCCCCTCCTCCGCACTCAGCAGAGGGGGCGGGATCACACATCCCCTCCTCCGCACTCAGCAGAGGGGGCGGGATCACACATCCCCTTCTCCACACTCAGCAGAGGGGGCGGGATCACACATCCCCTCCTCCGCACTCAGCAGAGGGGGCGGGATCACACATCCCCTCCTCCGCACTCAGCAGAGGGGGCGGGATCACACATCCCCTTCTCCACACTCAGCAGAGGGGGCGGGATCACACATCCCCTTCTCCACACTCAGCAGAGGGGGCGGGATCACACATCCCCTCCTCCGCACTCAGCAGAGGGGGCGGGATCACACATCCCCTCCTCCGCACTCAGCAGAGGGGGCGGGATCACACATCCCCTCCTCCGCACTCAGCAGAGGGGGCGGGATCACACATCCCCTTCTCCACACTCAGCAGAGGGGGCGGGATCACACATCCCCTCCTCCGCACTCAGCAGAGGGGGCGGGATCACACATCCCCTCCTCCGCACTCAGCAGAGGGGGCGGGATCACACATCCCCTCCTCCGCACTCAGCAGAGGGGGCGGGATCACACATCCCCTCCTCCGCACTCAGCAGAGGGGGCGGGATCACACATCCCCTCCTCCGCACTCAGCAGAGGGGGCGGGATCACACATCCCCTCCTCCGCACTCAGCAGAGGGGGCGGGATCACACATCCCCTCCTCCGCACTCAGCAGAGGGGGCGGGATCACACACAGTATATACGTCTCTGATCTGCCCGGATCAGAAGGAGAAGTTCAGATCAGTGACCAGCAGAGGTCCTGATGTCTCTCCTCATGTCCTACCAGAAGAATGAGTCCCTGCCCGGCCTTCCTGGTTATAGAAGATCCACGTTTAGTTTTTGCCAGTTACTGCATTTCATCCAGTATGTAATAAACAGTCTTGTCCAGGCAGAGGTCCCGGGGCCTCATGTAATAAACAGTCCCAACCCATCCAGGCAGAGGTCCCGGGCCTCATGTAACAAACAGTCTTGTCCAGGCAGAGGTCCCGGGCCTCATGTAATAAACAGTCCCAACCCGTCCAGGCAGAGGTCCCGGGGCCTCATGTAATAAACAGTCTTGTCCAGGCAGAGGTCCCGGGGCCTCATGTAATAAACAGTCCCAACCCGTCCAGGCAGAGGTCCCGGGCCTCATGTAATAAACAGTCCCAACCCGCCCAGGCAGAGGTCCCGGGGCCTCATGTAATAAACAGTCTTGTCCAGGCAGAGGTCCCGGGCCTCATGTAATAAACAGTCCCAACCCGTCCAGGCAGAGGTCCCGGGGCCTCATGTAATAAACAGTCCCAACCCGTCCAGGCAGAGGTCCCGGGCCTCATGTAATAAACAGTCTTGTCCAGGCAGAGGTCCCGGGCCTCATGTAACAGTCTTGTCCAGGCAGAGGTCCCGGGGCCTCATGTAATAAACAGTCTTGTCCAGGCAGAGGTCCCGGGGCCCTCATGTAATAAACAGTCCCAACCCGCCCAGGCAGAGGTCCCGGGGCCTCATGTAATAAACAGTCCCAACCCGCCCAGGCAGAGGTCCCGGGGCCTCATGTAATAAACAGTCCCAACCCGCCCAGGCAGAGGTCCCGGGGCCTCATGTAATAAACAGTCCCAACCCGCCCAGGCAGAGGTCCCAGGCCTCATGTAATAAACAGTCCCAACCCGCCCAGGCAGAGGTCCCAGGCCTCATGTAATAAACAGTCTTGTCCAGGCAGAGGTCCCGGGCCTCATGTAATAAACAGTCTTGTCCAGGCAGAGGTCCCGGGCCTCATGTAATAAACAGTCTTGTCCAGGCAGAGGTCCCGGGGCCTCATGTAATAAACAGTCCCAACCCGTCCAGGCAGAGGACCCGGGGCCTCATGTAATAAACAGTCCCAACCCGCCCAGGCAGAGGTCCCAGGCCTCATGTAATAAACAGTCTTGTCCAGGCAGAGGTCCCGGGCCTCATGTAATAAACAGTCTTGTCCAGGCAGAGGTCCCGGGCCTCATGTAATAAACAGTCCCAACCCGTCCAGGCAGAGGACCCGGGGCCTCATGTAATAAACAGTCCCAACCCGTCCAGGCAGAGGTCCTGGGCCTCATGTAACAAACAGTCTTGTCCAGGCAGAGGTCCCGGGGCCTCATGTAATAAACAGTCTTGTCCAGGCAGAGGTCCCGGGGCCTCATGTAATAAACAGTCCCAACCTGTCCAGGCAGAGGTCCCGGGGCCTCATGTAATAAACAGTCCCAACCTGTCCAGGCAGAGGTCCCGGGGCCTCATGTAATAAACAGTCTTGTCCAGGCAGAGGTCCCGGGGCCTCATGTAATAAACAGTCTTGTCCAGGCAGAGGTCCCGGGCCTCATGTAATAAACAGTCCCAACCCGCCCAGGCAGAGGTCCCGGGGCCTCATGTAATAAACAGTCTTGTCCAGGCAGAGGTCCCATGGCCTCATGTAATAAACAGTCCCAACCCGCCCAGGCAGAGGTCCCGGGCCTCATGTAATAAACAGTCCCAACCCGCCCAGGCAGAGGTCCCGGGGCCTCATGTAATAAACAGTCTCGTCCAGGCAGAGGTCCCGGGGCCTCATGTAATAAACAGTCCCAACCCGCCCAGGCAGAGGTCCCGGGGCCTCATGTAATAAACAGTCTTGTCCAGGCAGAGGTCCCGGGCCTCATGTAATAAACAGTCTTGTCCAGGCAGAGGTCCCGGGGCCTCATGTAATAAACAGTCCCAACCCGTCCAGGCAGAGGACCCGGGCCTCATGTAATAAACAGTCCCAACCCACCCAGGCAGAGGTCCCGGGGCCTCATGTAATAAACAGTCTTGTCCAGGCAGAGGTCCCGGGGCCTCATGTAATAAACAGTCTTGTCCAGGCAGAGGTCCCGGGGCCTCATGTAATAAACAGTCCCAACCCGTCCAGGCAGAGGACCCGGGGCCTCATGTAATAAACAGTCCCAACTTGCCCAGACAGAGGTCCTGGGCCTCATGTAACAAACAGTCTTGTCCAGGCAGAGGTCCCGGGGCCTCATGTAATAAACAGTCCCAACCCGCCCAGGCAGAGGTCCCGGGGCCCCATGTAATAAACAGTCTCGTCCAGGCAGAGGTCCCACGGCCTCATGTAATAAACAGTCCCAACCCGCCCAGGCAGAGGACCCGGGGCCTCATGTAATAAACAGTCCCAACCCGCCCAGGCAGAGGTCCCGGGGCCTCATGTAATAAACAGTCTCGTCCAGGCAGAGGTCCCACGGCCTCATGTAATAAACAGTCCCAACCTGTCCAGGCAGAGGTCCCGGGGCCTCATGTAATAAACAGTCCCAACCCGCCCAGGCAGAGGTCCCACGGCCTCATGTAATAAACAGTCCCAACCTGTCCAGGCAGAGGTCCCGGGCCTCATGTAATAAACAGTCCCAACCTGTCCAGGCAGAGGTCCCGGGCCTCATGTAATAAACAGTCCCAACCCACCCAGGCAGAGGTCCCGGGGCCTCATGTAATAAACAGTCTTGTCCAGGCAGAGGTCCCGGGGCCTCATGTAATAAACAGTCTTGTCCAGGCAGAGGTCCCGGGGCCTCATGTAATAAACAGTCCCAACCCGTCCAGGCAGAGGTCCCGGGCCTCATGTAATAAACAGTCTTGTCCAGGCAGAGGTCCCGGGGCCTCATGTAATAAACAGTCCCAACCTGTCCAGGCAGAGGTCCCGGGGCCTCATGTAATAAACAGTCCCAACCAGTCCAGGCAGAGGTCCCGGGGCCTCATGTAATAAACAGTCCCAACCCGCCCAGGCAGAGGTCCTGGGGCCTCATGTAATAAACAGTCTTGTCCAGGCAGAGGTCCCGGGGCCTCATGTAATAAACAGTCTCGTCCAGGCAGAGGTCCCGGGCCTCATGTAATAAACAGTCCCAACCCACCCAGGCAGAGGTCCGGGGCCTCATGTAATAAACAGTCCCAACCCGCCCAGGCAGAGGTCCGGGGCCTCATGTAATAAACAGTCCCAACCCGTCCAGGCAGAGGTCCCGGGGCCTCATGTAATAAACAGTCCCAACCCGCCCAGGCAGAGGTCCCGGGGCCTCATGTAATAAACAGTCCCAACCCGCCCAGGCAGAGGTCCCGGGCCTCATGTAATAAACAGTCCCAACCCACCCAGGCAGAGGTCCGGGGCCTCATGTAATAAACAGTCCCAACCCGCCCAGGCAGAGGTCCCGGGGCCTCATGTAATAAACAGTCTTGTCCAGGCAGAGGTCCCGGGGCCTCATGTAATAAACAGTCTTGTCCAGGCAGAGGTCCTGGGCCTCATGTAATAAACAGTCTTGTCCAGGCAGAGGTCCCGGGGCCTCATGTAATAAACAGTCCCAACCTGTCCAGGCAGAGGTCCCGGGGCCTCATGTAATAAACAGTCCCAACCTGTCCAGGCAGAGGTCCCGGGGCCTCATGTAATAAACAGTCCCAACCTGTCCAGGCAGAGGTCCCGGGGCCTCATGTAATAAACAGTCTTGTCCAGGCAGAGGTCCCGGGGCCTCATGTAATAAACAGTCCCAACCCGCCCAGGCAGAGGACCCGGGGCCTCATGTAATAAACAGTCCCAACCTGTCCAGGCAGAGGTCCCGGGGCCTCATGTAATAAACAGTCCCAACCTGTCCAGGCAGAGGTCCCGGGCCTCATGTAATAAACAGTCCCAACCCACCCAGGCAGAGGTCCCGGGCCTCATGTAATAAACAGTCCCAACCCACCCAGGCAGAGGTCCCGGGCCTCATGTAATAAACAGTCCCAACCTGTCCAGGCAGAGGTCCCGGGCCTCATGTAATAAACAGTCCCAAACAGTCCAGGCAGAGGTCCTGGGGCCTCATGTAATAAACAGTCCCAACCTGTCCAGGCAGGGGTCCCGGGCCTCATGTAATAAACAGTCCCAACCAGTCCAGGCAGAGGTCCCGGGGCCTCATGTAATAAACAGTCCCAACCAGTCCAGGCAGAGGTCCTGGGGCCTCATGTAATAAACAGTCCCAACCTCTCCAGGCAGAGGTCCCGGGGCCTCATGTAATAAACAGTCCCAACCTGTCCAGGCAGAGGTCCCGGGGCCTCATGTAATAAACAGTCCCAACCAGTCCAGGCAGAGGTCCCGGGCCTCATGTAATAAACAGTCCCAACCCGTCCAGGCAGAGGTCCCGGGGCCTCATGTAATAAACAGTCCCAACCCGTCCAGGCAGAGGTCCAGGGGCCTCATGTAATAAACAGTCCCAACCCGCCCAGGCAGAGGTCCCGGGCCTCATATAATAAACAGTCCCAACCCGCCCAGGCAGAGGTCCCGGGCCTCATGTAATAAACAGTCCCAACTCGCCCAGACAGAGGTCCCGGGCCTCATGTAATAAACAGTCTTGTCCAGGCAGAGGTCCCGGGGCCTCATGTAATAAACAGTCCCAACCTGTCCAGGCAGAGGTCCCGGGGCCTCATGTAATAAACAGTCTTGTCCAGGCAGAGGTCCCGGGCCTCATGTAATAAACAGTCCCAACCCGTCCAGGCAGAGGTCCCGGGCCTCATGTAATAAACAGTCTTGTCCAGGCAGAGGTCCCGGGGCCTCATGTAATAAACAGTCCCAACCCGTCCAGGCAGAGGTCCCGGGGCCCCATGTAATAAACAGTCCCAACCCGCCCAGGCAGAGGTCCCGGGGCCTCATGTAATAAACAGTCCCAACCCGCCCAGGCAGAGGTCCCGGGGCCTCATGTAATAAACAGTCTTGTCCAGGCAGAGGTCCCGGGGCCTCATGTAATAAACAGTCCCAACCCGTCCAGGCAGAGGTCCCGGGGCCTCATGTAATAAACAGTCTTGTCCAGGCAGAGGTCCCGGGGCCTCATGTAATAAACAGTCCCAACCCGTCCAGGCAGAGGTCCAGGGGCCTCATGTAATAAACAGTCCCAACCCGTCCAGGCAGAGGTCCCGGGGCCTCATGTAATAAACAGTCCCAACCCGTCCAGGCAGAGGTCCAGGGGCCTCATGTAATAAACAGTCCCAACCCGCCCAGGCAGAGGTCCCGGGGCTTCATATAATAAACAGTCCCAACCCGCCCAGGCAGAGGTCCCGGGCCTCATGTAATAAACAGTCCCAACCCGTCCAGGCAGGGGTCCCGGGGCCTCATGTAATAAACAGTCCCAACCCGTCCAGGCAGAGGTCCCGGGCCTCATGTAATAAACAGTCCCAACCCGCCCAGGCAGAGGACCCGGGCCTCATGTAATAAACAGTCCCAACCCGCCCAGGCAGAGGTCCCGGGGCCTCATGTAATAAACAGTCTTGTCCAGGCAGAGGTCCCGGGGCCTCATGTAATAAACAGTCCCAACCCACCCAGACAGGGGTCCCGGGGCCTCATGTAATAAACAGTCCCAACTCGCCCAGGCAGAGGTCCCGGGCCTCATGTAATAAACAGTCCCAACCCGCCCAGGCAGGGGTCCCGGGGCCTCATGTAATAAACAGTCTCGTCCAGGCAGAGGTCCCGGGCCTCATGTAATAAACAGTCTCGTCCAGGCAGAGGTCCCGGGCCTCATGTAATAAACAGTCTCGTCCAGGCAGAGGTCCCGGGGCCTCATGTAATAAACAGTCCCAACCCACCCAGGCAGAGGTCCCGGGCCTCATGTAATAAACAGTCCCAACCCACCCAGGCAGAGGTCCCGGGGCCTCATGTAATAAACAGTCTCGTCCAGGCAGAGGTCCCGGGGCCTCATGTAATAAACAGTCCCAACCCGCCCAGGCAGAGGTCCCGGGCCTCATGTAATAAACAGTCTTGTCCAGGCAGAGGTCCCGGGCCTCATGTAATAAACAGTCCCAACCCGTCCAGGCAGAGGTCCCGGGGCCTCATGTAATAAACAGTCCCAACTCGCCCAGGCAGAGGTCCCGGGCCTCATGTAATAAACAGTCTTGTCCAGGCAGAGGTCCCGGGCCTCATGTAATAAACAGTCCCAACCCGTCCAGGCAGAGGTCCCGGGGCCTCATGTAATAAACAGTCCCAACTCGCCCAGGCAGAGGTCCCGGGCCTCATGTAATAAACAGTCCCAACCCACCCAGGCAGAGGTCCCGGGGCCTCATGTAATAAACAGTCCCAACCCACCCAGGCAGAGGTCCCTTTGCTCCCTGTACACCTTCCATCTCAGTAGAATTTCATCTCTCCTCATCACAGGAGATCCATGGACTCAGAAAGGAATAAATATTTAGAAAGGTAAAAAGTGGGGGGGGGGTTCTGTAGTCCTGATGGTGTACAGAAGGAGGGGGTTCTGTAGTCCTGATGATATTTGGGGGTAAGGACATATTGGGGGGGTGTCTGGGATGGGGTTCTGTGGTTTGCATGGACTTGTCCGCTGTCTGGTCCCCCGGTGTGGAGGTCCCGGATCTTGTATGTAATAACAATTCTGTCCTCTAGGGTGGAAGGTTGTATTCCGCAGTGTCCGCCGGATCTGGTGCTGGACGAGGTGACCAGAAAATGCGTCTACTTCCAGGACTGTAAGTACCACCTTTTCTATCGCTCTTCATCACCTGGCTGACCCGGGGGTCCTGTGCGGCTCCGAAATGTTGCACTTGGACCATTATGATGCGATCTTTCTGCAATTAAAGCTTTGGGTGACATTTGAGGGTCCGGGGTGTGCTGGTGAAGATGTGCGTTGGGTGATGGGGTCCGGGGTGTGCTGGTGAAGATGTGCGTTGGGTGATGGGGTCTGCGGTGTTCTGGTGAAGATGTGCGTTGGGTGATGGGGTCTGGGGTGTTCTGGTGAAGATGTGCGTTGGGGGATGGGGTCCGGGGCGTTCTGGTGAAGATGTGCGCTGGGTGATGGGGTCCGGGGTGTTCTGGTGAAGATGTGCGTTGGGTGATGGGGTCTGGGGTGTGCTGGTGAAGATGTGCGTTGGGTGAGGGGGTCCGGGGTGTGCTGGTGAAGATGTGCGTTGGGTGAGGGGGTCCGGGGTGTGCTGGTGAAGATGTGCGTTGGGTGATGGGGTCCGGGGTGTTCTGGTGAAGATGTGCGTTGGGTGATGGGGTCCGGGGTGTTCTGGTGAAGATGTGCGTTGGGTGATGGGGTCCGGGGTGTTCTGGTGAAGATGTGTGTTGGGGTCCGGGGTGTTCTGGTGAAGATGTGCGTTGGGTGAGGGGGTCCGGGGTGTGCTGGTGAAGATGTGCGTTGGAGGATGGGGTCCGGGGTGTGCTGGTGAAGATGTGCGTTGGGTGATGGGGTCCGGGGTGTGCTGGTGAAGATGTGTGTTGGGGTCCGGGGTGTTCTGGTGAAGATGTGCGTTGGGTGATGGGGTCCGGGGTGTGCTGGTGAAGATGTGCGTTGGGTGATGGGGTCCGGGGTGTTCTGGTGAAGATGTGCGTTGGGTGATGGGGTCCGGGGTGTGCTGGTGAAGATGTGCGTTGGGTGATGGGGTCCGGGGTGTTCTGGTGAAGATGTGCGTTGGGTGATGGGGTCCGGGGTGTGCTGGTGAAGATGTGCGTTGGGTGATGGGGTCCGGGGTGTGCTGGTGAAGATGTGCGTTGGGTGATGGGGTCCGGGGTGTTCTGGTGAAGATGTGCGTTGGGTGACATTTGAGGGTCCGGGGTGTGCTGGTGAAGATGTGCGCTGGGTGATGGGGTCCGGGGTGTTCTGGTGAAGATGTGCGTTGGGTGATGGGGTCCGGGGTGTTCTGGTGAAGATGTGCGTTGGGTGATGGGGTCCGGGGTGTGCTGGTGAAGATGTGTGTTGGGGTCCGGGGTGTGCTGGTGAAGATGTGCGTTGGGGGATGGGGTCCGGGGTGTTCTGGTGAAGATGTGCGTTGGGTGATGGGGTCCGGGGTGTGCTGGTGAAGATGTGCGTTGGGTGATGGGGTCCGGGGTGTTCTGGTGAAGATGTGCGTTGGGTGATGGGGTCCAGGGTGTGCTGGTGAAGATGTGTGTTGGGTGATGGGGTCCTGGGTGTGCTGGTGAAGATGTGCGTTGGGTGATGGGGTCCGGGGTGTGCTGGTGAAGATGTGCGTTGGGTAATAGGGTCCGGGGTGTGCTGGTGAAGATGTGCGTTGGGTAATAGGGTCCGGGGTGTTCTGGTGAAGATGTGCGTTGGGTGATGGGGTCCGGGGTGTTCTGGTGAAGATGTGTGTTGGGGGATGGGGTCCAGGGTGTTCTGGTGAAGATGTGCGTTGGGTGATGGGGTCTGGGGTGTGCTGGTGAAGATGTGCGTTGGGTAATAGGGTCCGGGGTGTGCTGGTGAAGATGTGTGTTGGGGTCCGGGGTGTGCTGGTGAAGATGTGCGTTGGGGGATGGGGTCCGGGGTGTTCTGGTGAAGATGTGCGTTGGGTGATGGGGTCCGGGGTGTTCTGGTGAAGATGTGCGTTGGGTGATGGGGTCCAGGGTGTGCTGGTGAAGATGTGTGTTGGGTGATGGGGTCCGGGGTGTGCTGGTGAAGATGTGCGTTGGGTGATGGGGTCCGGGGTGTGCTGGTGAAGATGTGCGTTGGGTAATAGGGTCCGGGGTGTGCTGGTGAAGATGTGCGTTGGGTAATAGGGTCCGGGGTGTTCTGGTGAAGATGTGCGTTGGGTGATGGGGTCCGGGGTGTTCTGGTGAAGATGTGTGTTGGGGGATGGGGTCCAGGGTGTTCTGGTGAAGATGTGCGTTGGGTGATGGGGTCCGGGGTGTTCTGGTGAAGATGTGTGTTGGGTGATGGGGTCTGGGGTGTGCTGGTGAAGATGTGCGTTGGGTAATAGGGTCCGGGGTGTTCTGGTGAAGATGTGCGTTGGGGGATGGGGTCTGGGGTGTTCTGGTGAAGATGTGCGTTGGGTGATGGGGTCCGGGGTGTGCTGATGAAGATGTGCGTTGGGTGATGGGGTCTGGGGTGTTCTGGTGAAGATGTGCGCTGGGTGATGGGGTCCGGGGTGTTCTGGTGAAGATGTGCGTTGGGTGATGGGGTCCGGGGTGTTCTGGTGAAGATGTGCGTTGGGTGATGGGGTCCGGGGTGTGCTGGTGAAGATGTGTGTTGGGGTCCGGGGTGTTCTGGTGAAGATGTGCGTTGGGTGATGGGGTCCGGGGTGTGCTGGTGAAGATGTGCGTTGGGTGATGGGGTCCGGGGTGTGCTGGTGAAGATGTGCGTTGGGTGATGGGGTCCGGGGTGTTCTGGTGAAGATGTGCGTTGGGTGATGGGGTCCGGGGTGTGCTGGTGAAGATGTGCATTGGGTGATGGGGTCCGGGGTGTTCTGGTGAAGATGTGCGTTGGGTGATGGGGTCCGGGGTGTTCTGGTGAAGATGTGTGTTGGGTGATGGGGTCCGGGGTGTTCTGGTGAAGATGTGCGCTGGGTGATGGGGTCCGGGGTGTTCTGGTGAAGATGTGCGTTGGGTGAGGGGGTCCGGGGTGTGCTGGTGAAGATGTGCGTTGGGTGAGGGGGTCCGGGGTGTGCTGATGAAGATGTGCGCTGGGTGAGGGGGTCCGGGGTGTTCTGGTGAAGATGTGCGTTGGGTGATGGGGTCCGGGGTGTGCTGATGAAGATGTGCGCTGGGTGAGGGGGTCCGGGGTGTTCTGGTGAAGATGTGCGTTGGGTGATGGGGTCCGGGGTGTTCTGGTGAAGATGTGTGTTGGGGTCCGGGGTGTGCTGGTGAAGATGTGTGTTGGGGTCCGGGGTGTGCTGGTGAAGATGTGCGTTGGGTGATGGGGTCCGGGGTGTTCTGGTGAAGATGTGCGCTGGGTGATGGGGTCCGGGGTGTTCTGGTGAAGATGTGCGTTGGGTGAGGGGGTCCGGGGTGTGCTGGTGAAGATGTGCGTTGGGTGAGGGGGTCCGGGGTGTGCTGATGAAGATGTGCGCTGGGTGAGGGGGTCCGGGGTGTTCTGGTGAAGATGTGCGTTGGGTGATGGGGTCCGGGGTGTTCTGGTGAAGATGTGCGTTGGGTGATGGGGTCTGGGGTGTGCTGGTGAAGATGTGTGTTGGGTGATGGGGTCCGGGGTGTGCTGATGAAGATGTGCGCTGGGTGAGGGGGTCCGGGGTGTTCTGGTGAAGATGTGCGTTGGGTGATGGGGTCCGGGGTGTTCTGGTGAAGATGTGCGTTGGGTGATGGGGTCCGGGGTGTGCTGGTGAAGATGTGTGTTGAGGGATGGGGTCCGGGGTGTTCTGGTGAAGATGTGCGTTGGGTGATGGGGTCTGGGGTGTGCTGATGAAGATGTGCGCTGGGTGATAGGGTCCGGGGTGTTCTGGTGAAGATGTTTGTTGGGTGATGGGGTCCGGGGTGTGCTGGTGAAGATGTGCGTTGGGTGATGGGGTCCGGGGTGTGCTGGTGAAGATGTGCGTTGGGTGATGGGGTCCGGGGTGTTCTGGTGAAGATGTTTGTTGGGTGATGGGGTCCGGGGTGTGCTGGTGAAGATGTGCGTTGGGGGATGGGGTCCGGGGTGTTCTGGTGAAGATGTGCGTTGGGTGATGGGGTCTGGGGTGTTCTGGTGAAGATGTGCGTTGGGTGATGGGGTCCGGGGTGTGCTGGTGAAGATGTGCGTTGGGTGATGGGGTCCGGGGTGTGCTGGTGAAGATGTGCGTTGGGTGATGGGGTCCGGGGTGTGCTGGTGAAGATGTTTGTTGGGTGATGGGGTCTGGGGTGTGCTGGTGAAGATGTGCGTTGGGTGATGGGGCCCGCGGTGTGCTGGTGAAGATGTGCGTTGGGTGATAGGGTCCGGGGTGTTCTGGTGAAGATGTGCGTTGGGTGATGGGGTCTGGGGTGTTCTGGTGAAGATGTGCGTTGGGTGATGGGGTCCGGGGTGTGCTGGTGAAGATGTGTGTTGGGTGATGGGGTCCGGGGTGTTCTGGTGAAGATGTGTGTTGGGTGATGGGGTCCGGGGTGTTCTGGTGAAGATGTGCGTTGGAGGATGGGGTCCGGGGTGTGCTGGTGAAGATGTGCGTTGGGTGATGGGGTCCGGGGTGTGCTGGTGAAGATGTGTGTTGGGGTCCGGGGTGTTCTGGTGAAGATGTGCGTTGGGTGAGGGGGTCCGGGGTGTGCTGGTGAAGATGTGCGTTGGAGGATGGGGTCCGGGGTGTGCTGGTGAAGATGTGCGTTGGGTGATGGGGTCCCGGGTGTGCTGGTGAAGATGTGTGTTGGGGTCCGGGGTGTTCTGGTGAAGATGTGCGTTGGGTGATGGGGTCCGGGGTGTGCTGGTGAAGATGTGCGTTGGGTGATGGGGTCCGGGGTGTTCTGGTGAAGATGTGCGCTGGGTGATGGGGTCCGGGGTGTTCTGGTGAAGATGTGCGTTGGGTGATGGGGTCCGGGGTGTGCTGGTGAAGATGTGCGCTGGGTGATGGGGTCCAGGGTGTTCTGGTGAAGATGTGCGTTGGGTGATGGGGTCTGGGGTGTTCTGGTGAAGATGTGCGTTGGGTGATGGGGTCCGGGGTGTGCTGGTGAAGATGTTTGTTGGGTGATGGGGTCCGCGGTGTGCTGGTGAAGATGTGCGTTGGGTGATAGGGTCCGGGGTGTGCTGGTGAAGATGTGCGTTGGGGGATGGGGTCCGGGGCGTTCTGGTGAAGATGTGCGTTGGGTGATGGGGTCCGGGGTGTTCTGGTGAAGATGTGCATTGGGTGAGGGGGTCCTGGGTGTTCTGGTGAAGATGTGCGTTGGGTGATGGGGTCCGGGGTGTGCTGGTTAAGATGTTTGTTAGGTGATGGGGTCTGGGGTGTGCTGGTGAAGATGTTTGTTGGGTGATGGGGTCTGGGGTGTGCTGGTGAAGATGTTTGTTGGGTGATGGGGTCTGCGGTGTTCTGGTGAAGATGTGCGCTGGGTGATGGGGTCCGGGGTGTTCTGGTGAAGATGTGCGTTGGGTGATGGGGTCCGGGGTGTTCTGGTGAAGATGTGCGTTGGGTGATGGGGTCCGGGGTGTGCTGGTGAAGATGTGCGTTGGGTGATGGGGTCTGGGGTGTTCTGGTGAAGATGTGTGTTGGGGTCCGGGGTGTGCTGGTTAAGATGTTTGTTAGGTGATGGGGTCTGGGGTGTGCTGGTGAAGATGTTTGTTGGGTGATGGGGTCTGGGGTGTGCTGGTGAAGATGTGCGTTGGGTGATGGGGTCTGGGGTGTGCTGGTGAAGATGTGCGTTGGGTGATGGGGTCCGGGGTGTTCTGGTGAAGATGTGCTTTGGGTGATGGGGTCTGGGGTGTGCTGGTGAAGATGTGCGTTGGGTGATGGGGTCCGGGGTGTGCTGGTGAAGATGTGCGTTGGGTGATGGGGTCTGGGGTGTTCTGGTGAAGATGTGCGTTGGGTGATGGGGTCCGGGGTGTGCTGGTGAAGATGTTTGTTGGGTGATGGGGCCCGCGGTGTGCTGGTGAAGATGTGCGTTGGGTGATAGGGTCCGGGGTGTGCTGGTGAAGATGTGCGTTGGGGGATGGGGTCCGGGGCGTTCTGGTGAAGATGTGCGTTGGGTGAGGGGGTCCGGGGTGTGCTGGTGAAGATGTGCATTGGGTGAGGGGGTCCGGGGTGTTCTGGGGAAGATGTGCGTTAGGTGATGGGGTCTGCGGTGTGCTGGGGAAGATGTGCGTTGGGTGATGGGGTCTGCGGTGTGCTGGGGAAGATGTGCGTTGGGTGAGGGGGTCCGGGGTGTGCTGGTGAAGATGTGCGCTGGGTGATGGGGTCCGGGGTGTGCTGGTGAAGATGTGTGTTGGGGTCCGGGGTGTGCTGGTGAAGATGTGCGTTGGGTGATGGGGTCCGGGGTGTTCTGGTGAAGATGTGCGTTGGGTGATGGGGTCCGGGGTGTGCTGGTGAAGATGTGTGTTGGGGTCCGGGGTGTGCTGGTGAAGATGTGCGTTGGGTGATGGGGTCCGGGGTGTGCTGGTGAAGATGTGCGTTGGGTAATAGGGTCCGGGGTGTGCTGGTGAAGATGTGCGTTGGGTAATAGGGTCCGGGGTGTTCTGGTGAAGATGTGCGTTGGGTGATGGGGTCCGGGGTGTTCTGGTGAAGATGTGTGTTGGGGGATGGGGTCCGGGGTGTTCTGGTGAAGATGTGCGTTGGGTGATGGGGTCTGGGGTGTGCTGGTGAAGATGTGCGTTGGGTAATAGGGTCCGGGTGTTCTGGTGAAGATGTGCGTTGGGGGATGGGGTCTGGGGTGTGCTGGTGAAGATGTGCGTTGGGTGATGGGGTCCGGGGTGTGCTGATGAAGATGTGCGTTGGGTGATGGGGTCTGGGGTGTTCTTGTGAAGATGTGCGCTGGGTGATGGGGTCCGGGGTGTTCTGGTGAAGATGTGCGTTGGGTGATGGGGTCCGGGGTGTTCTGGTGAAGATGTGCGTTGGGTGATGGGGTCCGGGGTGTGCTGGTTAAGATGTTTGTTAGGTGATGGGGTCTGGGGTGTTCTGGTGAAGATGTGCGCTGGGTGATGGGGTCCGGGGTGTTCTGGTGAAGATGTGCGTTGGGTGATGGGGTCCGGGGTGTTCTGGTGAAGATGTGCGTTGGGTGATGGGGTCCGGGGTGTGCTGGTGAAGATGTTTGTTGGGTGATGGGGTCTGGGGTGTGCTGGTGAAGATGTTTGTTGGGTGATGGGGTCTGGGGTGTGCTGGTGAAGATGTTTGTTAGGTGATGGGGTCTGGGGTGTGCTGGTGAAGATGTGCGTTGGGTGATGGGGTCCGGGGTGTTCTGGTGAAGATGTGTGTTGGGTGATGGGGTCCGGGGTGTTCTGGTGAAGATGTGCGCTGGGTGATGGGGTCCGGGGTGTTCTGGTGAAGATGTGCGTTGGGTGATGGGGTCCGGGGTGTTCTGGTGAAGATGTGCGTTGGGTGATGGGGTCCGGGGTGTGCTGGTGAAGATGTTTGTTGGGTGATGGGGTCTGGGGTGTGCTGGTGAAGATGTTTGTTGGGTGATGGGGTCTGGGGTGTGCTGGTGAAGATGTTTGTTAGGTGATGGGGTCTGGGGTGTGCTGGTGAAGATGTGCGTTGGGTGATGGGGTCCGGGGTGTTCTGGTGAAGATGTGCGTTGGGTGATGGGGTCCGGGGTGTTCTGGTGAAGATGTGCGCTGGGTGAGGGGGTCCGGGGTGTTCTGGTGAAGATGTGCGTTGGGTGATGGGGTCCGGGGTGTTCTGGTGAAGATGTGCGTTGGGTGATGGGGTCCGGGGTGTTCTGGTGAAGATGTGCGTTGGGTGATGGGGTCTGGGGTGTTCTGGTGAAGATGTGTGTTGGGTGATGGGGTCCGGGGTGTTCTGGTGAAGATGTGCGTTGGGTGATGGGGTCCGGGGTGTTCTGGTGAAGATGTGCGTTGGGTGATGGGGTCCGGGGTGTGCTGGTGAAGATGTGTGTTGGGGTCCGGGGTGTTCTGGTGAAGATGTGCGTTGGGTGATGGGGTCCGGGGTGTGCTGGTGAAGATGTGCGTTGGGTGATGGGGTCCGGGGTGTGCTGGTGAAGATGTGCGTTGGGTGATGGGGTCCGGGGTGTTCTGGTGAAGATGTGCGTTGGGTGATGGGGTCCGGGGTGTGCTGGTGAAGATGTGTGTTGGGGTCCGGGGTGTTCTGGTGAAGATGTGCGTTGGGTGATGGGGTCCGGGGTGTGCTGGTGAAGATGTGCGTTGGGTGATGGGGTCCGGGGTGTTCTGGTGAAGATGTGCGTTGGGTGATGGGGTCCGGGGTGTTCTGGTGAAGATGTGTGTTGGGTGATGGGGTCCGGGGTGTTCTGGTGAAGATGTGCGCTGGGTGATGGGGTCCGGGGTGTTCTGGTGAAGATGTGCGTTGGGTGAGGGGGTCCGGGGTGTGCTGGTGAAGATGTGCGTTGGGTGAGGGGGTCCGGGGTGTGCTGATGAAGATGTGCGCTGGGTGAGGGGGTCCGGGGTGTTCTGGTGAAGATGTGCGTTGGGTGATGGGGTCCGGGGTGTTCTGGTGAAGATGTGCGTTGGGTGATGGGGTCCGGGGTGTGCTGGTGAAGATGTGTGTTGGGGGATGGGGTCCGGGGTGTTCTGGTGAAGATGTGCGTTGGGTGATGGGGTCCGGGGTGTGCTGGTGAAGATGTGTGTTGGGTGATGGGGTCCGGGGTGTTCTGGTGAAGATGTGCGTTGGGTGATGGGGTCTGGGGTGTTCTGGTGAAGATGTGCGTTGGGTGATGGGGTCCGGGGTGTGCTGGTGAAGATGTGCGTTGGGTGATGGGGTCCGGGGTGTTCTGGTGAAGATGTTTGTTGGGTGATGGGGTCCAGGGTGTGCTGGTGAAGATGTGCGTTGGGGGATGGGGTCCGGGGTGTTCTGGTGAAGATGTGCGTTGGGTGATGGGGTCTGGGGTGTTCTGGTGAAGATGTGCGTTGGGTGATGGGGTCCGGGGTGTGCTGGTGAAGATGTGCGTTGGGTGATGGGGTCCGGGGTGTGCTGGTGAAGATGTGCGTTGGGTGATGGGGTCCGGGGTGTGCTGGTGAAGATGTGCGTTGGGTGATGGGGTCCGGGGTGTGCTTTTGAAGATGTGTGTTGGGGTCCGGGGTGTTCTGGTGAAGATGTGTGTTGGGTGATGGGGTCCGGGGTGTGCTGGTGAAGATGTGCGTTGGGTGATGGGGTCCGGGGTGTTCTGGTGAAGATGTGCGCTGGGTGATGGGGTCCGGGGTGTTCTGGTGAAGATGTGCGTTGGGTGATGGGGTCCGGGGTGTGCTGGTGAAGATGTGCGCTGGGTGATGGGGTCCAGGGTGTTCTGGTGAAGATGTGCGTTGGGTGATGGGGTCTGGGGTGTTCTGGTGAAGATGTGCGTTGGGTGATGGGGTCCGGGGTGTGCTGGTGAAGATGTTTGTTGGGTGATGGGGTCCGCGGTGTGCTGGTGAAGATGTGCGTTGGGTGATAGGGTCCGGGGTGTGCTGGTGAAGATGTGCGTTGGGGGATGGGGTCCGGGGCGTTCTGGTGAAGATGTGCGTTGGGTGATGGGGTCCGGGGTGTTCTGGTGAAGATGTGCATTGGGTGAGGGGGTCCTGGGTGTTCTGGTGAAGATGTGCGTTGGGTGATGGGGTCCGGGGTGTGCTGGTTAAGATGTTTGTTAGGTGATGGGGTCTGGGGTGTGCTGGTTAAGATGTTTGTTGGGTGATGGGGTCTGGGGTGTGCTGGTGAAGATGTTTGTTGGGTGATGGGGTCTGCGGTGTTCTGGTGAAGATGTGCGCTGGGTGATGGGGTCTGGGGTGTGCTGGTGAAGATGTTTGTTAGGTGATGGGGTCTGGGGTGTGCTGGTGATGATGTTTGTTGGGTGATGGGGTCTGGGGTGTGCTGGTGAAGATGTGCGTTGGGTGATGGGGTCTGGGGTGTGCTGGTGAAGATGTGCGTTGGGTGATGGGGTCCGGGGTGTTCTGGTGAAGATGTGCGTTGGGTGATGGGGTCTGGGGTGTGCTGGTGAAGATGTGCGTTGGGTGATGGGGTCCGGGGTGTGCTGGTGAAGATGTGCGTTGGGTGATGGGGTCCGGGGTGTTCTGGTGAAGATGTGCGTTGGGTGATGGGGTCTGGGGTGTGCTGGTGAAGATGTGCGTTGGGTGATGGGGTCCGGGGTTTTCTGGTGAAGATGTGCGTTGGGTGATGGGGTCCGGGGTGTGCTGGTGAAGATGTTTGTTGGGTGATGGGGCCCGCGGTGTGCTGGTGAAGATGTGCGTTGGGTGATAGGGTCCGGGGTGTGCTGGTGAAGATGTGCGTTGGGGGATGGGGTCCGAGGCGTTCTGGTGAAGATGTGCGTTGGGTGAGGGGGTCCGGGGTGTGCTGGTGAAGATGTGCATTGGGTGAGGGGGTCCTGGGTGTTCTGGTGAAGATGTGCATTGGGTGAGGGGGTCCGGGGTGTTCTGGTAAAGATGTGCATTGGGTGAGGGGGTCCGGGGTGTGCTGGTGAAGATGTGCATTGGGTGAGGGGGTCCGGGGTGTTCTGGGGAAGATGTGCGTTGGGTGATGGGGTCTGCGGTGTGCTGGGGAAGATGTGCGTTGGGTGATGGGGTCTGCGGTGTGCTGGGGAAGATGTGCGTTGGGTGAGGGGGTCCGGGGTGTGCTGGTGAAGATGTGCATTGGGTGAGGGGGTCCTGGGTGTTCTGGTGAAGATGTGCATTGGGTGATGGGGTCCGGGGTGTGCTGGTGAAGATGTGCGTTGGGTGAGGGGGTCCGGGGTGTGCTGGTGAAGATGTGCATTGGGTGAGGGGGTCATGGGTGTTCTGGTGAAGATGTGCATTGGGTGATGGGGTCCGGGGTGTGCTGGTGAAGATGTGCGTTGGGTGAGGGGGTCCGGGGTGTGCTGGTGAAGATGTGCGTTGGGTGATGTGGTCCGCGGTGTGCTGGGGAAGATGTGCGTTGGGTAATAAGGCCAGAAATGTGTGCGATGGGAATATAGACCACCTCTGTGTCACACAATGTGGATGGAGGGAATGTTCGAGGTGGGTAGTTTGGGGGCGTTGTGTGTAGTAGGAGTAGGTCTGGATGGGTTGTGGGGTACACGGGGTGGTGTCGGGGTGATGATGGCAATTTGGATATCCTTTTCCATGTGATGTGTAGGGGAGATGGTGATGAGAACTTGGAATTGATGATTTCCTTCTCTCTATATTCAGGTATTGAACCCACTGTGATCACAACGATTTCTATAACAGAACCACAAAAACCAGCCAGCGGGTTGAATGTGACGGGATCTCCAACTTCCTTCTCCTTGCCGCCATCTATTACCCACCCACAAATCACTTCCCATAAAGTGCCTCCAGAGGGAACTCCTACCAGCCACCTGCCTGGGATTGTACCCAGTGCTGCTTCTTCCACACTGTTCCCGGGATCTACTGCAGTTACCCGTCCTGAACCATCAGTTTCCAGGACTTTCAGGGCTTCCACAGTGCAGACCACGGAAGTGGAGGAGTCCACCAGGACAGTGAGCAGAGCCATGACCAGCAGTCCTTTTATATTAGAGGTCTTAGAGACAACTTTGAATAAGACGGAGTTTAGGGCCGTCACAAGTCCGGCAACTTCTTTTTCCTCTCCTGAGATGGTTCTATCTACAGCCAAAGTGACAAAAACAACGCATGTGACATCGGAATTAACTTCTCAAGTGCCGTCTACTCAGACAGTCCCACCTGTATCACCTGGAGCGACAGCGGGCCAAATAATTCCAGCAGTCACATCTCCTGTCCTGACTGACCGCACTCCTCTCTTGGCTTTACCAAATGTAACCAGCACAGTGCTTCCTGCACTGCTTTCCACAGTCTTGACCAGCGAGAGCGTGACAACCGCACTGTCCACCCAGATAAGGACAACTGTCCCAACAGAGCGCACCCCAAGGACAGAAACCATCCCACATAAGTTGCTCCATACTTCTGTTAGCAGCTCTCCTGTGACAGGACCCAGCATGACCAGTCCTAAGCCCAGCTATTCACAAATGGTCCCATCCTCTTTGTCCCCATTACCCACTCCTGCTAGTAGTCCCTATTCACTGGTCTCCAGTTCAGGAGTTGAACCGACATCTGAACCATGGCAATCTACAGCACAAACCTTTCTAATTGCCACAAAACTGGTAACCTCGACTGAGGGGGTCCTACCTTTTATGACTAATACCTCTATTACCAAGTCTGCCACCACCAAGCTCACCAGCAGGCCAGTGACACTCCCAGAAGCTGCCAGGATCACCACAGAGTCGTCTCCAATAAAACCCACACCCATGGATGTCACAAGTCCTCTGGAGACCAGCAAGTATTCACCAGTATCTACCGATCTTACCACAGTCTCCAGAACTGCAGTCAGTGTTGTTAAGACAAGCCTGCCTGGAGTTCCTCTTTATACTGGACAAACTCCAGCAGAGATAAGTCAGCATTTTCTAATGTCATCAGAACCATCACTCTCTCCAGTATCAGAAACCTCCAGAACATCTATACCAACCTCTACCAGGAGTCCAATTATAACGTCTCAATCATCCAGAGTTACAAGAACCGAATCACCTGGAATTGTGAGAACATCATCGGGCGCCACAGGTCCCACTACCACACATGTATCACTCTCCAAACCCAGCGCAGACCTAATTCATTTGGCTACAAAGCCAAAACCACGGGTCACAGAAGAGGAACACGTACTTGAAATTTTGAAATTTACAGAATCTGTTTTAAAACCCATTAAGACAACTTTGAGATCGGAAGTGGCTTCCTCTGCATTAACAAAGGTCCACACGGTGTCTGCGTCTCTGGAGGCAACTACAACCCATCTACTTCCATCCTCTGAGAAGTCCACCACCTCAATAACCACACAACCTGCCAAGAGCTCTTTATTGCTCACCACCTCCATCCAAGAACCAAGTAACATCACTGCTTCTTCAAAAGTAACCCTATCTACTGGGAGAACACTGCTACCCACCCATATTTCTGTACACGATCGAGCTCCTGTCTCTGTACATGATCGAGCCCCTGTCTCTATACACGATCGAGCCCCTGTCTCTGTACATGATCGAGCGCCTGTCTCTGTACACACGTACCCTCCAGAGGGCCAGTCCCAGTCAACATCGCACACTGGGCCAACACAAGAAACATTGATGAAGACATCATCAATCCCGTCTACTAAAAATGTAACAGGTCCACATGTTGTGTCATCTAAACCCTTGTCTCCATCCGATGAGACCAGCATCTCCATGTCTGGGCCAACCTCTACTTCTCATGTAACAGATACCTCCCGAATGACCGAGTCTCCAAGTCATCAGACCTCTCCAGCTATTTCTTCCTCATTATCTCCAGCTGTTTCCTATTCTACCACACAATTAGCAGAACCTCGAACCACAAAGGGAAAGGCCTTGTTAACAGATGCAATTAACACAACATACATTCCCAGTTCACTGTCACCTTTAAGCCCTAAGTCAACACCAGTTGGTGGATCCACTGAATTCCCCCTCCAGTTTATGACAGCCACAGCCTCCTCCACTGTGACAGAATCTGTAAGACCAACAGAAACCTTATTTGTGTCAGGAGAGAATGGAACTGAATGGAGAGCTCTGTCAACAGCCGAAACCTATAAAACAAGAAGTCAGTTCATGTCTGCCTCTCAGCCAGCAGTTGTATCTGAAACATTAGCCAGCGATCAGCCAACAATTAAGGAATCCCAGTCTCCTGGGCCACCTTCTAAAGAAATTCAGACCCCATCAGTCATCATAACAAGAGATACAGTTACAGGAACACGTCCTCCAGATATGACCTATCCTCCTCCAGCGAGCTCGTCATCTGCTCCTCTTACATCCCAGTATTTACTACAGAGTGGTGTACCATCCCATCGTCCTCTACAAACTGACATGACCTCCCTACCTCCCCTACCAACTGATCAAAGTTCCCTACATCCCATACAAACTAATGCAACCTCCCAGCATCCTCAACAAACTAGTGTAACTTCCCAGTATCCTCTACAAACCAGAGTAACCTCCCAGCTTCCTCTACAAACCAGTGCAACCTCCCAGCATCCTCTACAAACTAGTGTAACCTCCCAGTATCCTCTACAAACCAGTGTAACCTCCCAGCATCCTCTACAAACCAGTGTAACCCCCCAGTATCCTCTACAAACCAGTGTAACCTCCCAGCATCCTCTACAAACCAGTGTAACCTCCCAGTATCCTCTACAAACCAGTGTAACCTCCCAGCTTCCTCTACAAACCAGTGAAACCCCCCAGCATCCTCTACAAACCAGTGTAACCTCCCAGCATCCTCTACAAACCAGTGTAACCTCCCAGCATCCTCTACAAACCAGTGCAACCTCCCAGCATCCTCTACAAACCAGTGTAACCTCCCAGCATCCTCTACAAACAAATGTAACTTCACAGCATCCTCTACAAACCCGTGCAACCTCCCAGCATCCTCTGCAAACCAGTGTAACCTCCCAGTATCCTCTACAAACCAGTGTAACCTCCCAGTATCCTCTACAAACCAGTGTAACCTCCCAGCTTCCTCTACAAACCAGTGAAACCCCCCAGCATCCTCTACAAACCAGTGTAACCTCCCAGCATCCTCTACAAACCAGTGCAACCTCCCAGCATCCTCTACAAACCAGTGCAACCTCCCAGCATCCTCTACAAACCAGTGCTACCTCCCAGCATCCTCTACAAACCAGTGTAACCTCCCAGCATCCTCTACAAACCAGTGCTACCTCCCAGCATCCTCTACAAACCAGTGTAACCTCCCAGCATCCTCTACAAACCAGTGTAACCTCCCAGCATCCTCTACAAACCAGTGTAACCTCCCAGCATCCTCTACAAACAAGTGTAACTTTCCAGCTTCCTCTACAAACCCATGCAACCTCCCAGCATCCTCTACAAACAAGTGTAACCTCCCAGCATCCTCTACAAACCAGTGCAACCTCCCAGCATCCTCTACAAACCAATGTAACCTCCCAGCATCCTCTACAAACCCGTGTAACCTCCCAGCATCCTCTACAAACCAATGTAACCTTCCAGCATCTTCTACAAACCAGTGCAACCTCCCATCATCCTCTACAAACCAGTGAAACCTCCCATCATCCTCTACAAACCAGTGGAACCTCCCAGCATCCTCTACAAACCAGTGAAGCCTCTCAGTATCCTCTACAAATGAATGCAACCTCCCAGCATCCTCTACAAACCAATGTAACCTCCCAGCATCCTCTACAAACCAATGTAACCTCCCAGCACCCTCTACAAACCAGTGGAACATCCCAGCACCCTCTACAAACCAGTGGAACCTCCCAGCACCCTCTACAAACCAGTGGACCCTTCAAGCATCCTCTACAAACTCGTCTAACTTCCCAGCATCCTCTAGAGACTGGTGTAACCTCACAACTTCCTCAACAAACTAGTGTAATACCTGAAATCACTGATCTTCCAATTATGTCAAATAAAACAATAGCAGCAGAGACCATTGTGCCCCCAGAATTCTCCTCTGTCTATTCCGTCCTCTCAGAGACTTCCCAAGTGGTCACATCTCCACCCAGAACGTCTTCCACAGAAGTCTCACCTCCACCAGTTACACGCAGTCTAAACATTACAGTGAACCAGACTGGAATCCCACCTCTACTGTCCTCTACAACCAGTCCAATGTCTACCCAGATCCCACTGATGTCCTCTTCAGGGGCCACCCGAGAGATGGAGAGCAGCTTTCCTGCCGAGCTGATGGGATTGACCGTGTCCGCCATGTTACCTTCTCAGGAATCTGCGACTTTTCTGGCCTGTACAGTGAGTAATGTAGACATTATCCCATGGATGGATAACATACACACAAGACATATACACTGATGTATCACTAACTGCCTACCTGTATATAATGCCAATATCTACTGCAATATCTCCTATCTAGACCTCTACAGTAAACACAGCTTTCTAGAGAATGTCCTTCCTAATGTTGTGGAAATTTTATTAGGATGTATTTAATATGTATTGTCACAGTGACTCCCAGTGTTAGTTCTCCCGTTCTAAAGAGCTGACTGGGGAAGACTGAGGTCAGTTGAGACCCGTTTTGGTAGTGAAAAGCTTCCTGAGGTTGCAGAGAAGTATTTGCAGAGTGAGGATATGTCCGCCAGTGAAGGGCCCCTGTGCAATGCACAGACCGATCGTCTGGGGGGGATGTCTTCACTCTGCAGATACATTATCGGTTATGGGGGGATGTACGCTCGTGTGTCTCTCCTGTGTCTGATCAGCACATGGGGGGGGGCTATGGTGTGTTCCTGCAGATAATCTCCCATCCTCAGGAAAGGTAGAATAATCTGGGGATGTTCTCTGAACAATGCAGAATAAGGATTCACACCAATGGTGAAAACGGGAGTCTTTGGGTGCGTTGTGGTCGGACAGTGTCCATGGTATCAAGGCCAGCCATGTGGATTCTTTTGTTTTACTGGAGAGCATGGCTTACAGGTACAAGGGGGTGGGAAATCATACCCACTGCCCCCGCCCAGACACGCCCATACACTCCCCTAGTCATTGTTCATTGGTTGAGATTTGTATAGCTCCTTCTGTTTTCCTGTGCTTGATTGGCTGATTGTGAAAGCAACCAAGCTCTATTGTTATATAAATAAAGATTGCTCCCATTATCAGGACAGTCGAGCTGTGGAGCTGAGGATGTGAGGATGGTGGTCATGCCTGTTTACTTGGGAAGATACAGGAAATAGGGTCGTACTAAGATGCATTATACCAAAAGGCTGAAAGTGACACCTAGATTATGTGCAGCGTATACTGGAATTTCCACCACACTAACCAGGCTTTCAGCTCGCTTCCCTGCCCTCTGGGTCTCTGCCCCTTCCCTCCCCCAGGCTTGCTACCCTCTGAGTCTCCTGCCCTTCCTCCCCCAGGCTCGCTGCCCTCTGAGTCACCTGCCCTTCCTCCCCCAGGCTCGCTGCCCTCTGCCTCGGAGTCTCCTCCCCTGCCCTCCCCCAGACACGCTGCCCTCTGCCTCGGAGTCTCCTCCCCTGCCCTCCCCCAGACTCGCTGCCCTCTGCCTCGGAGTCTCCTCCCCTGCCCTCCCCCAGACTCGCTGCCCTCTGCCTCGGAGTCTCCTCCCCTGCCCTCCCCCAGACACGCTACCCTCTGCCTCAAGGTCTCCTCCCCTGCCCTCCCCCAGACTCGCTGCCCTCTGCCTCAGAGTCTCCGCCCCTTCCCTCCCCCAGGCTCGCTGCCCTCTGCCTCTGAGTCGCCGCCCCTTCCCTCCCCCAGGCTCACTGCCCTCTGAGTCTCCTCCCCTTCCTCCCCCAGGCTCGCTGCCCTCTGCCTCGGAGTCTCCTCCCCTGCCCTCCCCCAGACTCGCTGCCCTCTGCCTCAGAGTCTCCGCCCCTTCCCTCCCCCAGGCTCGCTGCCCTCTGCCTCTGAGTCGCCGCCCCTTCCCTCCCCCAGGCTCACTGCCCTCTGAGTCTCCTCCCCTTCCTCCCCCAGGCTCGCTGCCCTCTGCCTCGGAGTCTCCTCCCCTGCCCTCCCCCAGACTCGCTGCCCTCTGCCTCAGAGTCTCCGCCCCTTCCCTCCCCCAGGCTCGCTGCCCTCTGCCTCTGAGTCGCCGCCCCTTCCCTCCCCCAGGCTCACTGCCCTCTGAGTCTCCTCCCCTTCCTCCCCCAGGCTCGCTGCTCTCTGCCTCGGAGTCTCCTCCCCTTCCCTCCCCCAGGTTTACTGCCCTCTGCCTCAGAGTCTCCACCCCTTCCCTCCCCCAGGCTCGCTGCCCTCTGCCTCTGAGTCGCCGCCCCTTTCCTCCCCCAGGCTCACTGCCCTCTGAGTCTCCTCCCCTTCCTCCCCCAGGCTCGCTGCCCTCTGCCTCGGAGTCTCCTCCCCTGCCCTCCCCCAGACTCGCTGCCCTCTGCCTCAGAGTCTCCTCCCCTTCCCTCCCCCAGGTTTGCTGCCCTCTGCCTCAGAGTCTCCGCCCCTTCTCTCCCCCAGGCTCGCTGCCCTCTGCCTCAGAGTCTCCGCCCCTTCCCTCCCCCAGGCTCACTGCCCTCTGAGTCTCCTCCCCTTCCTCCCCCAGGCTCGCTGCTCTCTGCCTCGGAGTCTCCTCCCCTTCCCTCCCCCAGGTTTACTGCCCTCTGCCTCAGAGTCTCCGCCCCTTCTCTCCCCCAGGCTCGCTGCCCTCTGCCTCAGAGTCTCCGCCCCTTCTCTTCCCCAGGCTCGCTGCCCTCTGCCTCTGAGTCGCCGCCCCTTCCCTCCCCCAGGCTCACTGCCCTCTGAGTCTCCTCCCCTTCCTCCCCCAGGCTCGCTGCCCTCTGCTTCGGAGTCTCCTCCCCTTCCTCCCCCAGGCTCGCTGCCCTCTGCCTCTGAGTCTCCTCCCCTTCCCCCCCCAGGCTTCTTGCTCTTCCTGAAACTTACTGCCTTTCCAGCCCTCTTCCACTTTATTTTCCCTCAGACTTTCAGTCTTCTATTTCCCTTCTCTTCCCCCACACTTCCTTCCCTCACTCCAGAATTTCTATCTTACACCCCCTTCGCTTCCCTTCCCCCAGGGTCCCTGCCTTCCCAACACCCTTCTGCCCTTTCCAGCTTTGACTACAACCCACCTCCACCTGGACTCCCCGCCCTTCCCAGCTTTGACTACAACCCACCTCCACCTGGACTCCCCGCCCTTCCCAGCTTTGACTATCACCCACCCCCACCTGGACTCCCCACCTTCCCAGCTTTGACTACAACCCACCCCCACCTGGACTCCCCGCCTTCTCAGCTTTGACTACAACCCACCTCCACCTGGACTCCCCGCCTTCCCAGCTTTGACTACAACCCACCTCCACCTGGACTCCCCGGCCTTCCCAGCTTTGACTACAACCCACCTCCACCTGGACTCCCCGCCTTCCCAACTTTGACTACCACCCACCTCCACCTGGACTCCCCGCCTTCCCAGCTTTGACTACCACCCACCTCCACCTGGACTCCCCGCCCTCCCAGCTTTGGCTACCACCCACCACCTGGACTCCCCGCCCTTCCCAGCTTTGACTACAACCCACCTCCACCTGGACTCCCCGGCCTTCCCAGCTTTGACTACAACCCACCTCCACCTGGACTCCCCGCCTTCTCAGCTTTGACTACCACCCACCTCCACCTGGACTCCCCACCCTCCCAGCTTTGGCTACCACCCACCCCCACCTGGACTCCCCACCTTCCCAGCTTTGACTACCACCCACCTCCACCTTGACTCCCCGCCCTCCCAGCTTTGGCTACCACCCACCCCCACCTGGACTCCCCACCTTCCCAGCTTTGACTACCACCCACCTCCACCTTTATTCCCCGCCCTCCCAGCTTTGGCTACCACCCACCACCTGGACTCCGTGCCCTCCCAGCTTTGACTTTCACCTGGACTCCCCGCCCTTCCCAGCTTTGACTACCACCCACCCCCACCTGGACTCCCCACCTTCCCAGCTTTGACTACAACCCACCCCCACCTGGACTCCCCGCCCTTCCCAGCTTTGACTACCACCCACCCCCACCTGGACTCCCCACCTTCCCAGCTTTGACTACCACCCACCTCCACCTTGACTCCCCGCCCTCCCAGCTTTGGCTACCACCCACCCCCACCTGGACTCCCCACCTTCCCAGCTTTGACTACCACCCACCTCCACCTTTATTCCCCGCCCTCCCAGCTTTGGCTACCACCCACCACCTGGACTCCGTGCCCTCCCAGCTTTGACTTTCACCTGGACTCCCCGCCTTCCTAGCTTTGACTACCACCCACCCCACCTGGACTCCCTGCCTTCCCAGCTTTGACTACCACCCACTTGCACCTGGACTACCCACCCTCCCAGCTTTGACTACCACCCACCACCTGGACTCCCCGCCTTCCCAGCTTTGACTACCACCCACCACCTGGACTCCCCGCCCTCCCAGCTTTGACTACCACCCACTACCACCTGCTTCCCCAGCCCCTCTCCGACCTCTCCTGCCTCACCCTGGCTTTGTCTTCCCCATCCATCCTAGGACACGCACACTATTTCTATGTTACATTTCAGATGATGTCATTTACACTCCACAGAATATTCTGCATTTTGAATAGTTTTTTGTACCATTTATATTCTGTATGTTTTGGTAGTCACGCATGGAGGCTGCGATTACCTCCAGGGACCTCCATTGTCACTTCTGTCCTTTCTCTCTCACAGCCGTACACCGAGAATGAATGCATCAAACACATCTGTGTGGACGGACAGTTAATCCAGGTCAATAAGTCCCAGCATTGTCCTTATAATGTCACCCAACCCAGCTGTGGCCTCCTGGGATTTGCAGTCCAAATAAATGGAGACCGTTGTTGTCCAAAGTGGGAGTGCGCATGTAAGTAAAAGTGTGTAAGTGCGGAGCATGCTATGAAATGATTGGTTGGCAGAATTATGAGTGGAGATGGAGCTGGGAAGGCTACTCAGCAAATCTAAGTCACGTTTATATATCTGCATAGGGCAACAGTGATATTTCTGTATGAGCAGTAAGGTGGAAAACTGGAAGAGAATCTGTAGTCGATGAAGTGGAGAGGCCTGTGTATTGGGTGAGGCGGGGGGACTCTTGTATTGTGTGAGGGGGGGATGGCTCTTGTATTGGATGAGGTGGAGAGGCCTGTGTATTGGTTGAGGCAGGGTGGCTCCTGTATTGAACGAAGAGGGGTGGTTCTTGTATTGGGTGAGGTGGGGTGGGTCCTGTATTGGACAAAGCGGGGTGGTTCTTGTATTGGGTGAGGCGGGGTGGCTCCTGTATTGGGTGAGGTGGAGTGGCTTGTGTATTGGGCGAGGTGGAGTGGCTCCTGTATTGGATGAGGTGGGGTGGCGCTTATATTGGGTGAGGCGGGTTGGCTCTTGTATTGGATGAGGCGGGGTGGCTCCTGTATTGGGTGAGGTGGAGTGGCTTGTGAATTGAGCAAGGCGGAGTGGCTCCTGTATTGGACAAAGTGGGGTGGCTCTTATATTGGGTGAGGTGGGGTGGCTCTTGTATTGGACAAGGCAGGGTGGCTCTTGTGTTGGGTGAGGCGGGGTGGCTCCTGTATTGGGTGAGGCGGGATTGCTCCTGTATTGAGTGAGGCGGGGTGGCTTCTATATTGGACGAGGTGGAGTGGCTCTTGTATTGGGTGAGGCTCCTGTATTGGACAAGGAGGGGTGGCTCATGTATTGAGTGAGGCGGAGTGGCTTTTGTATTGGGTGAGGGGGGGTGTATTGGACGAGGCAGAGTGGCTCCTGTATTGGGTGAGGCGGAGTGGCTCCTGTATTGGACGAGGCAGGGTGGCTCATGTATTGAGTGAGGCGGAGTGGCTTGTGTATTGGGTGAGGCGGGGTGGCTGCTGTATTGGGTGAGGCAGGGTGGCTCCTGTATTGGACAAGGCAGGGTGGCTCATGTATTGAGTGAGGCGGAGTGGCTTGTGTATTGGGTGAGGCAGGGTGGCTCCTGTATTGGGTGAGGCGGGGTGGCTCCTGTATTGGACGAGGCAGGGTGGCTCATGTATTGAGTGAGGCGGAGTGGCTTGTGTATTGGGTGAGGCGAGGTGGCTGCTGTATTGGGTGAGGCGGGGTGGCTCTTATATTGGGTGAGGCGGAGTGGCTCCTGTATTGGATGAGCCAGGGTGGCTCCTCTATTGGGTGAGGCGGGGTGGCTCTTGTATTGGGTGAGGCGGGGTGGCACCTGTATTGGACAAGGCGGGGTGGCTCTTGTGTTGGGTGAGGCGGGGTGGCTCCTGTATTGGATGAGGTGGGGTGGCTCCTCTATTGGGTGAGGCAGGGTGGCTCTTGTATTGGGTGAGGCGGGGTGGCTCATGTATTGGATGAGACGGGATTGCTCCTGTATTGAGTGAGCCAGGGTGGCTTTTATATTGGACGAGGTGGAGTAGCTCTTGTATTGGGTGAGGCTCCTGTATTGGGTGAGGCTCGTGTATTGGGTGAGGCGGGGTGTATTGGACAAGGCGGGGTGGCTCCTGTATTGGACGAGACAGGGTGGCCAGTGTATTGAGTGAGGTGGGGTGGCCCCTGTATTGGACGAAGCGGGGTGGCTCCTGTATTGGGTGAGGTGGAGTGGCTTGTGAATTGAGCAAGGCGGAGTGGCTCCTGTATTGGACAAAGTGGGGTGGCTCTTATATTGGGTGAGGTGGGGTGGCTCTTGTATTGGACAAGGCAGGGTGGCTCTTGTGTTGGGTGAGGCGGGGTGGCTCCTGTATTGGGTGAGGCGGGATTGCTCCTGTATTGAGTGAGGCGGGGTGGCTTCTATATTGGACGAGGTGGAGTGGCTCTTGTATTGGGTGAGGCTCCTGTATTGGACAAGGAGGGGTGGCTCATGTATTGAGTGAGGCGGAGTGGCTTTTGTATTGGGTGAGGGGGGGTGTATTGGACGAGGCAGAGTGGCTCCTGTATTGGGTGAGGCGGAGTGGCTCCTGTATTGGACGAGGCAGGGTGGCTCATGTATTGAGTGAGGCGGAGTGGCTTGTGTATTGGGTGAGGCGGGGTGGCTGCTGTATTGGGTGAGGCAGGGTGGCTCCTGTATTGGACAAGGCAGGGTGGCTCATGTATTGAGTGAGGCGGAGTGGCTTGTGTATTGGGTGAGGCAGGGTGGCTCCTGTATTGGGTGAGGCGGGGTGGCTCCTGTATTGGACGAGGCAGGGTGGCTCATGTATTGAGTGAGGCGGAGTGGCTTGTGTATTGGGTGAGGCGAGGTGGCTGCTGTATTGGGTGAGGCGGGGTGGCTCTTATATTGGGTGAGGCGGAGTGGCTCCTGTATTGGATGAGGCAGGGTGGCTCCTGTATTGGATGAGCCAGGGTGGCTCCTCTATTGGGTGAGGCGGGGTGGCTCTTGTATTGGGTGAGGCGGGGTGGCACCTGTATTGGACAAGGCGGGGTGGCTCTTGTGTTGGGTGAGGCGGGGTGGCTCCTGTATTGGATGAGGTGGGGTGGCTCCTCTATTGGGTGAGGCAGGGTGGCTCTTGTATTGGGTGAGGCGGGGTGGCTCATGTATTGGATGAGACGGGATTGCTCCTGTATTGAGTGAGCCAGGGTGGCTTTTATATTGGACGAGGTGGAGTAGCTCTTGTATTGGGTGAGGCTCCTGTATTGGGTGAGGCTCGTGTATTGGGTGAGGCGGGGTGTATTGGACAAGGCGGGGTGGCTCCTGTATTGGACGAGACAGGGTGGCCAGTGTATTGAGTGAGGTGGGGTGGCCCCTGTATTGGACGAAGCGGGGTGGCTCTTGCATTGGGTGAGGTGGGGAGGCTCCTGTATTGGACAAAGCAGGGTGGTTCTTGTATTGGATGAGGCAGGGTGGCTCCTGCATTCGGTGAGGCGGGGTGGCTCCTGTATTGGATAAGGCGGGGGAGCTCCTGTACTGGGTGAGGTGGGGTGGCTCTTATATTAGACAAGGCAGGGTGGCTCTTGTATTGGATGAGGCGGGGTGGCTCTTGTATTGGACGAGGCGGGGTGGCCAGTGTATTGAGTGAGGTGGGGTGGCCCCTGTATTGGACGAAGCGGGGTGGCTCTTGCATTGGGTGAGGTGGGGAGGCTCCTGTATTGGACGAAGCAGGGTGGTTCTTGTATTGGATGAGGCAGGGTGGCTCCTGCATTCGGTGAGGCGGGGTGGCTCTTGTATTGGATGAGGCGGGGGAGCTCCTGTACTGGGTGAGGCGGGGTGGCTCTTATATTAGACAAGGCAGGATGGCTCTTGTATTGGATGAGGCGGGGTGGCTCTTGTATTGGACGAGGCGGGGTGGCTCTGGTATTGGATGAGGCGGGGTGGCTCTTGTATTGGGTGAGGCGGGGTGGCTCTTGTATTGGACTAGAAGGGGTCACTCCTGTAGTAGGCGGGGTGGCTCTTGTATTGGATGAGGCAGGGTGGCTCTTCTATTGGATGAGGTGGGGTGGCTCTTGTATTGGATGAGGAGGGGTCACTCTTGTAGTAGATGAGGTGGGATGGCTCTTGTATTGGATGAGGAGGGGTCACTCTTGTAGTAGATGAGGCGGGGTGGCTCTTGGATTAGGCGGGTTGGCTCTTGTATTGAACAAGGTGGGTGGCTCTTGTATTGGATGAGGAGGGGTCACTCTTGTAGTAGATGAGGCGATGTGGCTCTTGTATTGGGTGAGGCGGGGTGGCTCTTGTAGTAGATGAGGCGGGGTGGCTCTTGTATTGGATGAGGTGGGGTGGCTCTTGTATTGGACTAGGAGGGGCCACTCTTGTAGTAGATGAGGTGAGGTGGCTCCTGTATTGGACTAGGAGGGGCCACTCTTGTAGTAGATGAGGCGGGGTGGCTCTTGTATTGGACGAGGTGGGGTGGCTCTTGTATTGGACGAGGCGGGGTGGCTCTTGTATTGGATTAGGCGGGTTGGCTCTTGTATTGGATTAGGCGGGTTGGCTCTTGTAATGGACGAGGCGGGGTGGCTGTAGTATTGGGTGAGGCGGGTTGGCTCTTGTATTGGACTAGGAGGGGCCACTCCTGTAGTAGGTGGGGTGACTCTTGTATTGGACCAGGAGGGGTCACTCTTGTATTGGACCAGGAGGGGTCACTCTTGTAGTAGATGAGGTGGGGTGGCTCTTGTATTGGATGAGGTGGGGTCACTCTTGTAGTAGATGAGGTGGGGTGGCTCTTGTATTGGACTAGGAGGGATCACTCTTGTAGTAGATGAGGTGGGGTGGCTCTTGTATTGGATGAGGCGGGGTGGCTCTTGTATTGGATGAGGTGGGGTGGCTCTTGTATTGGATGAGGTGGGGTCACTCTTGTAGTAGATGAGGCGGGGTCACTCTTGTATTGGATGAGGCGGGGTGGCTCTTGTAGTAGATGAGGTGGGGTGGCTCTTGTATTGGATGAGGAGGGGTCACTCTTGTAGTAGATGAGGTGGGGTGGCTCTTGTATTGGACTAGGAGGGGTCACTCTTGTAGTAGATGAGGTGGGGTGGCTCTTGTATTGGATGAGGCGGGGTGGCTCTTGTATTGGATGAGGTGGGGTCACTCTTGTAGTAGATGAGGTGGGGTGGCTCTTGTATTGGATGAGGAGGGGTCACTCTTGTAGTAGATGAGGTGGGGTCACTCTTGTAGTAGATGAGGTGGGGTGGCTCTTGTATTGGATGAGGCGGGGTGGCTCTTGTATTGGATGAGGTGGGGTCACTCTTGTAGTAGATGAGGCGGGGTTACTCTTGTATTGGACAAGGCGGGTTGGCTCTTGTAGTAGATGAGGCAGGGTGGCTCTTGTATTGAACAAGGCGGGGTGGCTGTAGTATTGGGTGAGGTTGGCTCTTGTATTGGACTAGGAGGGGCCACTCCTGTAGTAGGTGGGGTGACTCTTGTATTGGACCAGGAGGGGTCACTCTTGTATTGGACCAGGAGGGGTCACTCTTGTAGTAGATGAGGCGGGGTCACTCTTGTATTGGACGAGGCGGGGTGGCTCCTGTAGTAGATGAGGTGGGGTGGCTCTTGTATTGGATGAGGAGGGGTCACTCTTGTAGTAGATGAGGTGGGGTGGCTCTTGTATTGGATGAGGAGGGGTCACTCTTGTAGTAGATGAGGTGGGGTGGCTCTTGTATTGGATGAGGTGGGGTCACTCTTGTAGTAGATGAGGAGGGGTCACTCTTGTAGTAGATGAGGCGGGGTCACTCTTGTATTGGATGGGGTGGGGTCACTCTTGTAGTAGATGAGGTGGGGTCACTCTTGTAGTAGATGAGGAGGGGTCACTCTTGTAGTAGATGAGGAGGGGTCACTCTTGTATTGGATGGGGTGGGGTCACTCTTGTAGTAGATGAGGTGGGGTGGCTCTTGTATTGGATGAGGAGGGGCCACTCTTGTAGTAGATGAGGTGGGGTGGCTCTTGTATTGGATGAGGTGGGGTCACTCTTGTAATAGATGAGGTGGGGTGGCTCTTGTATTGGACTAGGAGGGGTCACTCTTGTAGTAGATGAGGTGGGGTGGCTCTTGTATTGGATGAGGAGGGGTCACTCTTGTAGTAGATGAGGAGGGGTCACTCTTGTAGTAGATGAGGTGGGGTGGCTCTTGTATTGGATGAGGTGGGGTCACTCTTGTAGTAGATGAGGCGGGGTCACTCTTGTGTTGGATGAGGCGGGTGGCTCTTGTAGTAGATGAGGTGGGTTGGCTCTTGTATTGGATGAGGAGGGGTCACTCTTGTAGTAGATGAGGTGGGGTGGCTCTTGTATTGGATGAGGAGGGGTCACTCTTGTAGTAGATGAGGAGGGGTCACTCTTGTAGTAGATGAGGTGGGGTGGCTCTTGTATTGGATGAGGAGGGGTCACTCTTGTAGTAGATGAGGTGGGGTGGCTCTTGTATTGGATGAGGAGGGGTCACTCTTGTAGTAGATGAGGTGGGGTGGCTCTTGTATTGGACTAGGAGGGATCACTCTTGTAGTAGATGAGGTGGGGTGGCTCTTGTATTGGATGAGGTGGGGTGGCTCTTGTATTGGATGAGGTGGGGTCACTCTTGTAGTAGATGAGGCGGGGTCACTCTTGTATTGGATGAGGCGGGGTGGCTCTTGTAGTAGATGAGGTGGGGTGGCTCTTGTATTGGATGAGGAGGGGTCACTCTTGTAGTAGATGAGGTGGGGTGGCTCTTGTATTGGATGAGGAGGGGTCACTCTTGTAGTAGATGAGGTGGGGTGGCTCTTGTATTGGATGAGGTGGGGTCACTCTTGTAGTAGATGAGGTGGGGTGGCTCTTGTATTGGATGAGGCGGGGTGGCTCTTGTATTGGATGAGGTGGGGTCACTCTTGTAGTAGATGAGGCGGGGTTACTCTTGTATTGGACAAGGCGGGTTGGCTCTTGTAGTAGATGAGGCAGGGTGGCTCTTGTATTGAACAAGGCGGGGCCACTCCTGTAGTAGGTAGGGTGACTCTTGTATTGGACCAGGAGGGGTCAATCTTGTATTGGACCAGGAGGGGTCACTCTTGTAGTTGATGAGGTGGGGTGGCTCTTGTATTGGACGAGGCGGGGTGGCTCCTGTAGTAGATGAGGTGGGGTGGCTCTTGTATTGGATGAGGAGGGGTCACTCTTGTAGTAGATGAGGTGGGGTGGCTCTTGTATTGGATGAGGAGGGGTCACTCTTGTAGTAGATGAGGTGGGGTCACTCTTGTAGTTGATGAGGTGGGGTGGCTCTTGTATTGGATGAGGTGGGGTCACTCTTGTAGTAGATGAGGTGGGGTGGCTCTTGTATTGGATGAGGAGGGGTCACTCTTGTAGTAGATGAGGTGGGGTGGCTCTTGTATTGGACTAGGAGGGGTCACTCTTGTAGTAGATGAGGTGGGGTTGCTCTTGTATTGGATGAGGCGGGGTGGCTCTTGTATTGGATGAGGTGGGGTGGCTCTTGTATTGGATGAGGTGGGGTCCCTCTTGTAGTAGATGAGGCGGGGTCACTCTTGTATTGGATGAGGCGGGGTGGCTCTTGTAGTAGATGAGGTGGGGTGGCTCTTGTATTGGATGAGGAGGGGTCACTCTTGTAGTAGATGAGGTGGGGTGGCTCTTGTATTGGATGAGGTGGGGTCACTCTTGTAGTTGATGAGATGGGGTGGCTCTTGTATTGGATGAGGAGGGGTCACTCTTGTAGTAGATGAGGTGGGGTGGCTCTTGTATTGGATGAGGTGGGGTCACTCTTGTAGTAGATGAGGTGGGGTGGCTCTTGTATTGGATGAGGTGGGGTCACTCTTGTAGTAGATGAGGTGGGGTGGCTCTTGTATTGGATGAGGCGGGGTGGCTCTTGTATTGGATGAGGTGGGGTCACTCTTGTAGTAGATGAGGCGGGGTTACTCTTGTATTGGACAAGGCGGGTTGGCTCTTGTAGTAGATGAGGCAGGGTGGCTCTTGTATTGAACAAGGCGGGGCCACTCCTGTAGTAGGTAGGGTGACTCTTGTATTGGACCAGGAGGGGTCAATCTTGTATTGGACCAAGAGGGGTCACTCTTGTAGTAGATGAGGCGGGGTCACTCTTGTATTGGACGAGGCGGGGTGGCTCCTGTAGTAGATGAGGTGGGGTGGCTCTTGTATTGGATGAGGAGGGGTCACTCTTGTAGTAGATGAGGTGGGGTGGCTCTTGTATTGGATGAGGAGGGGTCACTCTTGTAGTAGATGAGGTGGGGTCACTCTTGTAGTTGATGAGGTGGGGTGGCTCTTGTATTGGATGAGGTGGGGTCACTCTTGTAGTAGATGAGGTGGGGTGGCTCTTGTATTGGATGAGGTGGGGTCACTCTTGTAGTAGATGAGGTGGGGTGGCTCTTGTATTGGACTAGGAGGGGTCACTCTTGTAGTAGATGAGGTGGGGTGGCTCTTGTATTGGATGAGGTGGGGTGGCTCTTGTATTGGATGAGGTGGGGTCACTCTTGTAGTAGATGAGGCGGGGTCACTCTTGTGTTGGATGAGGCGGGTGGCTCTTGTATTGGATGAGGAGGGGTCACTGTTGTAGTAGATGAGGTGGGGTGGCTCTTGTATTGGATGAGGAGGGGTCACTCTTGTAGTAGATGAGGAGGGGTCACTCTTGTAGTAGATGAGGAGGGGTCACTCTTGTAGTAGATGAGGTGGGGTGGCTCTTGTTTTGGATGAGGAGGGGTCACTCTTGTATTGGATGAGGTGGGGTCACTCTTGTAGTAGATGAGGCGGGGTGGCTCTTGTATTGGATGAGGAGGGGTCACTCTTGTAGTAGATGAGGTGGGGTGGCTCTTGTATTGGATGAGGAGGGGTCACTCTTGTATTGGATGAGGTGGGGTCACTCTTGTATTGGATGAGGTGGGGTGGCTCTTGTAGTAGATGAGGTGGGGTGGCTCTTGTATTGAACAAGGCAGGGTGGCTCTTGTATTGGATGAGGTGGGGTGGCTCTTGTATTGAACAAGGCGGGGTGGCTCTTGTATTGGATGAGGTGGGGTGGCTCTTGTATTGAACAAGGTGGGGTGGCTCTTGTATTGGATGAGGAGGGGTCACTCTTGTAGTTGATGAGGTGGGGTGGCTCTTGTATTGGATGAGGTGGGGTCACTCTTGTAGTAGATGAGGTGGGGTGGCTCTTGTATTGAACAAGGTGGGGTCACTCTTGTAGTTGATGAGGTGGGGTGGCTCTTGTATTGGATGAGGAGGGGTCACTCTTGTAGTAGATGAGGCGGGGTGGCTCTTGTATTGGATGAGGAGGGGTTACTCTTGTAGTTGATGAGGTGGGGTGGCTCTTGTATTGGATGAGGTGGGGTCACTCTTGTAGTAGATGAGGTGGGGTGGCTCTTGTATTGGATGAGGAGGGGTCACTCTTGTAGTAGATGAGGTGGGGTGGCTCTTGTATTGGATGAGGCGGGGTGGCTCTTGTATTGGATGAGGTGGGGTCACTCTTGTAGTAGATGAGGTGGGGTGGCTCTTGTATTGGATGAGGAGGGGTCACTCTTGTAGTAGATGAGGTGGGGTGGCTCTTGTATTGGATGAGGAGGGGTCACTCTTGTAGTAGATGAGGTGGGGTGGCTCTTGTATTGGATAAGGAGGGGTCACTCTTGTAGTAGATGAGGTGGGGTGGCTCTTGTATTGGACTAGGAGGGGTCACTCTTGTAGTAGATGAGGTGGGGTGGCTGTTGTATTGGATGAGGTGGGGTGGCTCTTGTATTGGATGAGGTGGGGTCACTCTTGTAGTAGATGAGGCGGGGTCACTCTTGTGTTGGATGAGGCGGGTGGCTCTTGTATTGGATGAGGAGGGGTCACTGTTGTAGTAGATGAGGTGGGGTGGCTCTTGTATTGGATGAGGAGGGGTCACTGTTGTAGTAGATGAGGTGGGGTGGCTCTTGTATTGGATGAGGAGGGGTCACTCTTGTAGTAGATGAGGAGGGGTCACTCTTGTAGTAGATGAGGAGGGGTCACTCTTGTAGTAGATGAGGTGGGGTGGCTCTTGTATTGGATGAGGAGGGGTCACTCTTGTATTGGATGAGGTGGGGTCACTCTTGTAGTAGATGAGGCGGGGTGGCTCTTGTATTGGATGAGGAGGGGTCACTCTTGTAGTAGATGAGGTGGGGTGGCTCTTGTATTGGATGAGGAGGGGTCACTCTTGTAGTAGATGAGGTGGGGTGGCTCTTGTATTGGATGAGGTGGGGTCACTCTTGTAGTAGATGAGGTGGGGTGGCTCTTGTATTGGATGAGGAGGGGTCACTCTTGTAGTAGATGAGGTGGGGTGGCTCTTGTATTGGATGAGGTGGGGTGGCTCTTGTATTGGATGAGGTGGGGTCACTCTTGTATTGGATGAGGTGGGGTGGCTCTTGTATTGAACAAGGCAGGGTGGCTCTTGTATTGGATGAGGTGGGGTGGCTCTTGTATTGAACAAGGTGGGGTGGCTCTTGTATTGAACAAGGCGGGGTGGCTCTTGTATTGGATGAGGTGGGGTGGCTCTTGTATTGAACAAGGTGGGGTGGCTCTTGTATTGGATGAGGAGGGGTCACTCTTGTAGTTGATGAGGTGGGGTGGCTCTTGTATTGGATGAGGTGGGGTCACTCTTGTAGTAGATGAGGTGGGGTGGCTCTTGTATTGAACAAGGTGGGGTCACTCTTGTAGTTGATGAGATTGGGTGGCTCTTGTATTGGATGAGGAGGGGTGGCTCTTGTATTGGATGAGGTGGGGTGGCTCTTGTATTGGATGAGGTGGGGTCACTCTTGTATTGGATGAGGCGGGGTGGCTCTTGTAGTAGATGAGGTGGGGTGGCTCTTGTATTGGATGAGGAGGGGTCACTCTTGTAGTAGATGAGGTGGGGTGGCTCTTGTATTGGATGAGGAGGGGTCACTCTTGTAGTAGATGAGGTGGGGTGGCTCTTGTATTGGATGAGGCGGGGTGGCTCTTGTATTGGATGAGGTGGGGTCACTCTTGTAGTAGATGAGGCGGGGTTACTCTTGTATTGGACAAGGCGGGTTGGCTCTTGTAGTAGATGAGGCAGGGTGGCTCTTGTATTGAACAAGGCGGGGCCACTCCTGTAGTAGGTAGGGTGACTCTTGTATTGGACCAGGAGGGGTCAATCTTGTATTGGACCAGGAGGGGTCAATCTTGTAGTAGATGAGGCGGGGTCACTCTTGTATTGGACGAGGCGGGGTGGCTCCTGTAGTAGATGAGGTGGGGTGGCTCTTGTATTGGATGAGGAGGGGTCACTCTTGTAGTAGATGAGGTGGGGTGGCTCTTGTATTGGATGAGGAGGGGTCACTCTTGTAGTAGATGAGGTGGGGTCACTCTTGTAGTTGATGAGGTGGGGTGGCTCTTGTATTGGATGAGGTGGGGTCACTCTTGTAGTAGATGAGGTGGGGTGGCTCTTGTATTGGATGAGGTGGGGTCACTCTTGTAGTAGATGAGGTGGAGTGGCTCTTGTATTGGACTAGGAGGGGTCACTCTTTTAGTAGATGAGGTGGGGTGGCTCTTGTATTGGATGAGGTGGGGTGGCTCTTGTATTGGATGAGGTGGGGTCACTCTTGTAGTAGATGAGGCGGGGTCACTCTTGTGTTGGATGAGGTGGGGTGGCTCTTGTATTGGATGAGGAGGCGTCACTCTTGTAGTAGATGAGGAGGGGTCACTCTTGTAGTAGATGAGGAGGGGTCACTCTTGTAGTAGATGAGGTGGGGTGGCTCTTGTATTGGATGAGGAGGGGTCACTCTTGTATTGGATGAGGTGGGGTCACTCTTGTAGTAGATGAGGCGGGGTGGCTCTTGTATTGGATGAGGAGGGGTCACTCTTGTAGTAGATGAGGTGGGGTGGCTCTTGTATTGGATGAGGTGGGGTCACTCTTGTAGTAGATGAGGTGGGGTGGCTCTTGTATTGGATGAGGAGGGGTCACTCTTGTAGTAGATGAGGTGGGGTGGCTCTTGTATTGGATGAGGAGGGGTCACTCTTGTATTGGATGAGGTGGGGTCACTCTTGTAGTAGATGAGGCGGGGTGGCTCTTGTATTGGATGAGGAGGGGTCACTCTTGTAGTAGATGAGGTGGGGTGGCTCTTGTATTGGATGAGGTGGGGTCACTCTTGTAGTAGATGAGGTGGGGTGGCTCTTGTATTGGATGAGGAGGGGTCACTCTTGTAGTAGATGAGGTGGGGTGGCTCTTGTATTGGATGAGGAGGGGTCACTCTTGTAGTAGATGAGGTGGGGTCACTCTTGTATTGGATGAGGTGGGGTCACTCTTGTTTTGGATGAGGTGGGGTGGCTCTTGTATTGAACAAGGTGGGGTGGCTCTTGTATTGAACAAGACGGGGTGGCTCTTGTATTGGATGAGGTGGGGTCACTCTTGTAGTAGATGAGGTGGGGTGGCTCTTGTATTGAACAAGGTGGGGTCACTCTTGTAGTTGATGAGATGGGGTGGCTCTTGTATTGGATGAGGAGGGGTGGCTCTTGTATTGGATGAGGTGGGGTGGCTCTTGTATTGGATGAGGTGGGGTCACTCTTGTAGTAGATGAGGCGGGGTCACTCTTGTATTGGATGAGGCGGGGTGGCTCTTGTAGTAGATGAGGTGGGGTGGCTCTTGTATTGGATGAGGAGGGGTCACTCTTGTAGTAGATGAGGTGGGGTGGCTCTTGTATTGGATGAGGAGGGGTCACTCTTGTAGTAGATGAGGTGGGGTGGCTCTTGTATTGGATGAGGTGGGGTCACTCTTGTAGTAGATGAGGTGGGGTGGCTCTTGTGTTGGATGAGGCGGGGTGGCTCTTGTATTGGATGAGGTGGGGTCACTCTTGTAGTAGATGAGGCGGGGTTACTCTTGTATTGGACAAGGCGGGTTGGCTCTTGTAGTAGATGAGGCAGGGTGGCTCTTGTATTGAACAAGGCGGGGCCACTCCTGTAGTAGGTAGGGTGACTCTTGTATTGGACCAGGAGGGGTCAATCTTGTATTGGACCAGGAGGGGTCACTCTTGTAGTAGATGAGGCGGGGTCACTCTTGTATTGGATGAGGCGGGGTGGCTCCTGTAGTAGATGAGGTGGGGTGGCTCTTGTATTGGATGAGGAGGGGTCACTCTTGTAGTAGATGAGGTGGGGTGGCTCTTGTATTGGATGAGGAGGGGTCACTCTTGTAGTTGATGAGGTGGGGTGGCTCTTGTATTGGATGAGGTGGGGTCACTCTTGTAGTAGATGAGGTGGGGTGGCTCTTGTATTGGACTAGGAGGGGTCACTCTTGTAGTAGATGAGGTGGGGTGGCTCTTGTATTGGATGAGGTGGGGTGGCTCTTGTATTGGATGAGGTGGGGTCACTCTTGTAGTAGATGAGGCGGGGTCACTCTTGTGTTGGATGAGGCGGGTGGCTCTTGTATTGGATGAGGAGGGGTCACTGTTGTAGTAGATGAGGTGGGGTGGCTCTTGCATTGGATGAGGAGGGGTCACTGTTGTAGTAGATGAGGTGGGGTGGCTCTTGTATTGGATGAGGAGGCGTCACTCTTGTAGTAGATGAGGAGGGGTCACTCTAGTAGTAGATGAGGAGGGGTCACTCTTGTAGTAGATGAGGTGGGGTGGGTCTTGTATTGGATGAGGAGGGGTCACTCTTGTATTGGATGAGGTGGGGTCACTCTTGTAGTAGATGAGGCGGGGTGGCTCTTGTATTGGATGAGGAGGGGTCACTCTTGTAGTAGATGAGGTGGGGTGGCTCTTGTATTGGATGAGGAGGGGTCACTCTTGTAGTAGATGAGGTAGGGTGGCTCTTGTATTGGATGAGGAGGGGTCACTCTTGTAGTAGATGAGGTGGGGTGGCTCTTGTATTGGATGAGGTGGGGTCACTCTTGTAGTAGATGAGGTGGGGTGGCTCTTGTATTGGATGAGGAGGGGTCACTCTTGTAGTAGATGAGGTGGGGTGGCTCTTGTATTGGATGAGGAGGGGTCACTCTTGTATTGGATGAGGTGGGGTCACTCTTGTATTGGATGAGGTGGGGTGGCTCTTGTATTGAACAAGGCAGGGTGGCTCTTGTATTGGATGAGGTGGGGTGGCTCTTGTATTGAACAAGGTGGGGTGGCTCTTGTATTGAACAAGGCGGGGTGGCTCTTGTATTGGATGAGGTGGGGTGGCTCTTGTATTGAACAAGGTGGGGTGGCTCTTGTATTGGATGAGGAGGGGTCACTCTTGTAGTTGATGAGGTGGGGTGGCTCTTGTATTGGATGAGGTGGGGTCACTCTTGTAGTTGATGAGGTGGGGTGGCTCTTGTATTGGATGAGGTGGGGTCACTCTTGTAGTAGATGAGGTGGGGTGGCTCTTGTATTGAACAAGGTGGGGTCACTCTTGTAGTTGATGAGATGGGGTGGCTCTTGTATTGGATGAGGAGGGGTCACTCTTGTAGTTGATGAGGTGGGGTGGCTCTTGTATTGGATGAGGTGGGGTCACTCTTGTAGTAGATGAGGAGGGGTCACTCTTGTAGTAGATGAGGTGGGGTGGCTCTTGTATTGAACAAGGTGGGGTCACTCTTGTAGTTGATGAGATGGGGTGGCTCTTGTATTGGATGAGGAGGGGTCACTCTTGTAGTAGATGAGGTGGGGTGGCTCTTGTATTGAACAAGGTGGGGTCACTCTTGTAGTTGATGAGATGGGGTGGCTCTTGTATTGGATGAGGAGGGGTCACTCTTGTAGTAGATGAGGCGGGGTGGCTCTTGTATTGGATGAGGAGGGGTCACTCTTGTAGTAGATGAGGCGGGGTGGCTCTTGTATTGGATGAGGTGGGGTCACTCTTGTAGTTGATGAGGTGGGGTGGCTCTTGTATTGGATGAGGTGGGGTCACTCTTGTAGTAGATGAGGTGGGGTGGCTCTTGTATTGGATGAGGTGGGGTGGCTCTTGTATTGGATGAGGTGGGGTCACTCTTGTAGTAGATGAGGTGGGGTGGCTCTTGTATTGGATGAGGAGGGGTCACTCTTGTAGTAGATGAGGTGGGGTGGCTCTTGTATTGGATGAGGTGGGGTGGCTCTTGTATTGGATGAGGTGGGGTCACTCTTGTAGTAGATGAGATGGGGTGGCTCTTGTATTGAACAAGGCAGGGTGGCTCTTGTATTGGATGAGGTGGGGTGGCTCTTGTATTGAACAAGGTGGGGTGGCTCTTGTATTTGATGAGGTGGGGTCACTCTTGTAGTTGATGAGGTGGGGTGGCTCTTGTATTGGATGAGGTTTGGTCTCTCTTGTAGTAGATGAGGTGGAGTGGCTCTTGTATTGGATGAGGAGGGGTCACTCTTGTAGTAGATGAGGTGGGGTAACTCTTGTATTGGATGAGGAGGGGTCACTCTTGTAGTAGATGAGGCGGGGTGGCTCTTGTATTGGACTAGGAGGGGTCACTCTTGTAGTAGATGAGGCGGGGTGGCTCTTGTATTGGATGAGGAGGGGTCACTGTTGTAGTAGATGAGGTGGGGTGGCTCTTGTATTGGATGAGGAGGGGTCACTGTTGTAGTAGATGAGGTGGGGTGGCTCTTGTATTGGATGAGGAGGCGTCACTCTTGTAGTAGATGAGGAGGGGTCACTCTTGTAGTAGATGAGGAGGGGTCACTCTTGTAGTAGATGAGGTGGGGTGGCTCTTGTATTGGATGAGGAGGGGTCACTCTTGTATTGGATGAGGTGGGGTCACTCTTGTAGTAGATGAGGCGGGGTGGCTCTTGTATTGGATGAGGAGGGGTCACTCTTGTAGTAGATGAGGTGGGGTGGCTCTTGTATTGGATGAGGAGGGGTCACTCTTGTAGTAGATGAGGTAGGGTGGCTCTTGTATTGGATGAGGAGGGGTCACTCTTGTAGTAGATGAGGTGGGGTGGCTCTTGTATTGGATGAGGTGGGGTCACTCTTGTAGTAGATGAGGTGGGGTGGCTCTTGTATTGGATGAGGAGGGGTCACTCTTGTAGTAGATGAGGTGGGGTGGCTCTTGTATTGGATGAGGAGGGGTCACTCTTGTATTGGATGAGGTGGGGTCACTCTTGTATTGGATGAGGTGGGGTGGCTCTTGTATTGAACAAGGCAGGGTGGCTCTTGTATTGGATGAGGTGGGGTGGCTCTTGTATTGAACAAGGTGGGGTGGCTCTTGTATTGAACTAGGCAGGGTGGCTCTTGTATTGGATGAGGTGGGGTGGCTCTTGTATTGAACAAGGTGGGGTGGCTCTTGTATTGAACAAGGTGGGGTGGCTCTTGTATTGGATGAGGTGGGGTGGCTCTTGTATTGAACAAGGTGGGGTGGCTCTTGTATTGGATGAGGAGGGGTCACTCTTGTAGTTGATGAGGTGGGGTGGCTCTTGTATTGGATGAGGTGGGGTCACTCTTGTAGTTGATGAGGTGGGGTAGCTCTTGTATTGGATGAGGTGGGGTCACTCTTGTAGTTGATGAGGTGGGGTGGCTCTTGTATTGGATGAGGTGGGGTCACTCTTGTAGTAGATGAGGTGGGGTGGCTCTTGTATTGAACAAGGTGGGGTCACTCTTGTAGTTGATGAGATGGGGTGGCTCTTGTATTGGATGAGGTGGGGTCACTCTTGTAGTTGATGAGGCGGGGTGGCTCTTGTATTGGATGGGGTGGGGTCACTCTTGTAGTAGATGAGGTGGGGTGGCTCTTGTATTGAACAAGGTGGGGTCACTCTTGTAGTTGATGAGATGGGGTGGCTCTTGTATTGGATGAGGAGGGGTCACTCTTGTAGTAGATGAGGCGGGGTGGCTCTTGTATTGGATGAGGAGGGGTCACTCTTGTAGTAGATGAGGCGGGGTGGCTCTTGTATTGGATGAGGTGGGGTCACTCTTGTAGTAGATGAGGTGGGGTGGCTCTTGTAGTAGATGAGGAGGGGTCACTCTTGTAGTTGATGAGGTGGGGTCACTCTTGTAGTTGATGAGGTGGGGTGGCTCTTGTATTGGATGAGGTGGGGTCACTCTTGTAGTAGATGAGGTGGGGTGGCTCTTGTATTGGATGAGGTGGGGTGGCTCTTGTATTGGATGAGGTGGGGTCACTCTTGTAGTAGATGAGGTGGGGTGGCTCTTGTATTGGATGAGGAGGGGTCACTCTTGTAGTAGATGAGGTGGGGTGGCTCTTGTATTGGATGAGGTGGGGTGGCTCTTGTATTGGATGAGGTGGGGTCACTCTTGTAGTAGATGAGATGGGGTGGCTCTTGTATTGAACAAGGCAGGGTGGCTCTTGTATTGGATGAGGTGGGGTCACTCTTGTAGTTGATGAGGTGGGGTGGCTCTTGTATTGAACAAGGTGGGGTGGCTCTTGTATTTGATGAGGTGGGGTCACTCTTGTAGTTGATGAGGTGGGGTGGCTCTTGTATTGGATGAGGTGGGGTCACTCTTGTAGTAGATGAGGTGGGGTGGCTCTTGTATTGGATGAGGTGGGGTCACTCTTGTAGTAGATGAGGTGGGGTGGCTTTTGTATTGGATGAGGTGGGGTCACTCTTGTATTGGATGAGGTTTGGTCTCTCTTGTAGTAGATGAGGTGGGGTGGCTCTTGTATTTGATGAGGTGGGGTCACTCTTGTAGTTGATGAGGTGGGGTGGCTCTTGTATTGGATGAGGTGGGGTCACTCTTGTAGTAGATGAGGTGGGGTGGCTCTTGTATTGGATGAGGTGGGGTCACTCTTGTAGTAGATGAGGTGGGGTGGCTTTTGTATTGGATGAGGTGGGGTCACTCTTGTATTGGATGAGGTTTGGTCTCTCTTGTAGTAGATGAGGTGGGGTGGCTCTTGTATTGGATGAGGTGGGGTGGCTCTTGTAGTTGATGAGGTGGGGTGGCTCTTGTATTGGATGAGGTGGGGTCACTCTTGTAGTAGATGAGGAGGGGTCACTCTTGTAGTAGATGAGGCGGGGTCACTCTTGTATTGGATGAGGCGGGGTGGCTCTTGTATTGAACAAGGCGGGGTGGCTCTTGTATTGGATGAGGTGGGGTCACTCTTGTAGTTGATGAGGTTGGGTAACTCTTGTATTGGATGAGGAGGGGTCACTCTTGTAGTAGATGAGGCGGGGTGGCTCTTGTATTGGACTAGGAGGGGTCACTCTTGTAGTAGATGAGGTGGGGTGGCTCTTGTATTGGATGAGGTGGGGTGGCTCTTGTATTGGACTAGGAGGGGTCACTCTTGTAGTTGATGAGGTGGGGTGGCTCTTGTATTGGATGAGGTGGGGTCACTCTTGTAGTAGATGAGGTGGGGTGGCTCTTGTATTGGATGAGGCGGGGTCACTCTTGTAGTTGATGAGGTGGGGTGGCTCTTGTATTGGATGAGGTGGGGTCACTCTTGTAGTAGATGAGGTGGGGTGGCTCTTGTATTGGATGAGGAGGGGTCACTCTTGTAGTTGATGAGGTGGGGTGGCTCTTGTATTGGATGAGGTGGGGTCACTCTTGTAGTAGATGAGGTGGGGTGGCTCTTGTATTGGATGAGGAGGGGTCACTCTTGTAGTAGATGAGGTGGGGTGGCTCTTGTATTGGATAAGGAGGGGTCACTCTTGTAGTAGATGAGGTGGGGTGGCTCTTGTATTGGATGAGGAGGGGTCACTCTTGTAGTAGATGAGGTGGGGTGGCTCTTGTATTGGATGAGGTGGGGTCACTCTTGTAGTTGATGAGGTGGGGTGGCTCTTGTATTGGATGAGGTGGGGTCACTCTTGTAGTAGATGAGGTGGGGTGGCTCTTGTATTGGACTAGGAGGGGTCACTCTTGTAGTAGATGAGGTGGGGTGGCTCTTGTATTGAATGAGGTGGGGTGGCTCTTGTATTGGATGAGGTGGGGTCACTCTTGTAGTAGATGAGGCGGGGTCACTCTTGTGTTGGATGAGGCGGGTGGCTCTTGTAGTAGATGAGGTGGGGTGGCTCTTGTATTGGATGAGGAGGGGACACTCTTGTAGTAGATGAGGTGGGGTGGCTCTTGTATTGGATGAGGAGGGGTCACTCTTGTAGTAGATGAGGCGGGGTGGCTCTTGTATTGGATGAGGAGGGGTCACTCTTGTAGTAGATGAGGTGGGGTGGCTCTTGTATTGGATGAGGAGGGGTCACTCTTGTAGTAGATGAGGTGGGGTGGCTCTTGTATTGGATGAGGAGGGGTCACTCTTGTAGTAGATGAGGTGGGGTGGCTCTTGTATTGAACAAGGCGGGGTGGCTTTTGTATTGGATGAAGTGGGGTGGCTCTTGTATTGGATGAGGTGGGTTCACTCTTGTATTGGATGAGGCGGGTGGCTCTTGTAGTAGATGAGGTGGGGTGGCTCTTGTATTGGATGAGGTGGGGTCACTCTTGTAGTAGATGAGGTGGGGTGGCTCTTGTATTGGATGAGGAGGGGTCACTCTTGTAGTAGATGAGGCGGGGTGGCTCTTGTATTGGATGAGGAGGGGTCACTCTTGTAGTAGATGAGGTGGGGTGGCTCTTGTATTGGATGAGGAGGGGTCACTCTTGTAGTAGATGAGGTGGGGTGGCTCTTGTATTGGATGAGGAGGGGTCACTCTTGTAGTTGATGAGGTGGGGTGGCTCTTGTATTGGATGAGGAGGGGTCACTGTTGTAGTAGATGAGGTGGGGTGGCTCTTGTATTGGATGAGGAGGGGTCACTCTTGTAGTAGATGAGGAGGGGTCACTCTTGTAGTAGATGAGGCGGGGTGGCTCTTGTATTGGATGAGGAGGGGTCACTCTTGTAGTTGATGAGGTGGGGTGGCTCTTGTATTGGATGAGGAGGGGTCACTCTTGTAGTAGATGAGGTGGGGTGGCTCTTGTATTGGATGAGGAGGGGTCACTCTTGTAGTAGATGAGGTGGGGTGGCTCTTGTATTGGATGAGGAGGGGTCACTCTTGTAGTAGATGAGGTGGGGTGGCTCTTGTAGTAGATGAGGTGGGTTGGCTCTTGTATTGGATGAGGCGGGGTGGCTCTTGTATTGGATGAGGTGGGGTCACTCTTGTAGTAGATGAGGCGGGGTGGCTCTTGTATTGGATGAGGAGGGGTCACTCTTGTAGTAGATGAGGCGGGGTCACTCTTGTATTGGATGAGGTGGGGTCACTCTTGTAGTAGATGAGGCGGGTGGCTCTTGTATTGGATGAGGAGGGGTCACTCTTGTAGTAGATGAGGTGGGGTGGCTCTTGTATTGGATGAGGAGGGGTCACTCTTGTAGTAGATGAGGTGGGGTGGCTCTTGTATTGGATGAGGTGGGGTCACTCTTGTAGTAGATGAGGTGGGGTGGCTCTTGTATTGGATGAGGTGGGGTCACTCTTGTAGTAGATGAGGTGGGGTGGCTCTTGTATTGGATGAGGAGGGGTCACTCTTGTAGTAGATGAGGTGGGGTGGCTCTTGTATTGGATGAGGAGGGGTCACTCTTGTAGTAGATGAGGTGGGGTGGCTCTTGTATTGGATGAGGAGGGGTCACTCTTGTATTGGATGAGGAGGGGTCACTCTTGTAGTAGATGAGGTGGGGTGGCTCTTGTATTGAACAAGGCGGGGTGGCTCTTGTATTGGATGAGGTGGGGTGGCTCTTGTATTGAACAAGGTGGGGTGGCTCTTGTATTTGATGAGGAGGGGTCACTCTTGTAGTTGATGAGGTGGGGTGGCTCTTGTATTGGATGAGGTGGGGTCACTCTTGTAGTTGATGAGGTGGGGTGGCTCTTGTATTGGATGAGGTGGGGTCACTCTTGTAGTAGATGAGGTGGGGTGGCTCTTGTATTGAACAAGGTGGGGTCACTCTTGTAGTTGATGAGATGGGGTGGCTCTTGTATTGGATGAGGAGGCGTCACTCTTGTAGTAGATGAGGAGGGGTCACTCTTGTAGTAGATGAGGTGGGGTGGCTCTTGTATTGGACTAGGAGGGGTCACTCTTGTAGTTGATGAGGTGGGGTGGCTCTTGTATTGGATGAGGTGGGGTCACTCTTGTAGTAGATGAGGTGGGGTGGCTCTTGTATTGGATGAGGTGGGGTCACTCTTGTAGTAGATGAGGTGGGGTGGCTCTTGTATTGGATGAGGCGGGGTGGCTCTTGTATTGGATGAGGTGGGGTCACTCTTGTAGTAGATGAGGTGGGGTGGCTCTTGTATTGGATGAGGAGGGGTCACTCTTGTAGTAGATGAGGTGGGGTGGCTCTTGTATTGGATAAGGAGGGGTCACTCTTGTAGTAGATGAGGTGGGGTGGCTCTTGTATTGGATGAGGAGGGGTCACTCTTGTAGTAGATGAGGTGGGGTGGCTCTTGTATTGGATGAGGTGGGGTCACTCTTGTAGTAGATGAGGCGGGGTTACTCTTGTATTGGACAAGGCGGGTTGGCTCTTGTAGTAGATGAGGCAGGGTGGCTCTTGTATTGAACAAGGCGGGGCCACTCCTGTAGTAGGTAGGGTGACTCTTGTATTGGACCAGGAGGGGTCAATCTTGTATTGGACCAGGAGGGGTCACTCTTGTAGTAGATGAGGTGGGGTCACTCTTGTATTGGACGAGGCGGGGTGGCTCCTGTAGTAGATGAGGTGGGGTGGCTCTTGTATTGGATGAGGAGGGGTCACTCTTGTAGTAGATGAGGAGGGGTCACTCTTGTAGTAGATGAGGCGGGGTGGCTCTTGTATTGGATGAGGAGGGGTCACTCTTGTAGTAGATGAGGTGGGGTGGCTCTTGTATTGGATGAGGTGGGGTCACTCTTGTAGTAGATGAGGTGGGGTGGCTCTTGTATTGGATGAGGTGGGGTCACTCTTGTAGTAGATGAGGTGGGGTGGCTCTTGTATTGGACTAGGAGGGGTCACTCTTGTAGTAGATGAGGTGGGGTGGCTCTTGTATTGGATGAGGTGGGGTGGCTCTTGTATTGGATGAGGATGGGTCACTCTTGTAGTAGATGAGGTGGGGTGGCTCTTGTATTGGATGAGGTGGGGTCACTCTTGTAGTAGATGAGGTGGGGTGGCTCTTGTATTGGATGAGGTGGGGTCACTCTTGTAGTAGATGAGGTGGGGTGGCTCTTGTATTGGATGAGGCGGGGTGGCTCTTGTATTGGATGAGGTGGGGTCACTCTTGTAGTAGATGAGGCGGGGTCACTCTTGTGTTGGATGAGGCGGGTGGCTCTTGTAGTAGATGAGGTGGGGTGGCTCTTGTATTGGATGAGGAGGGGTCACTCTTGTAGTAGATGAGGTGGGGTGGCTCTTGTATTGGATGAGGTGGGGTCACTCTTGTAGTAGATGAGGCGGGGTCACTCTTGTGTTGGATGAGGCGGGTGGCTCTTGTAGTAGATGAGGTGGGGTGGCTCTTGTATTGGATGAGGTGGGGTCACTCTTGTAGTAGATGAGATGGGGTGGCTCTTGTATTGGATGAGGAGGGGTCACTCTTGTAGTAGATGAGGTGGGGTGGCTCTTGTATTGGATGAGGAGGGGTCACTCTTGTAGTAGATGAGGTGGGGTGGCTCTTGTATTGGATGAGGTGGGGTCACTCTTGTAGTAGATGAGGTGGGGTGGCTCTTGTATTGAACAAGGCGGGGTGGCTTTTGTATTGGATGAAGTGGGTTCACTCTTGTATTGGATGAGGCGGGTGGCTCTTGTAGTAGATGAGGTGGGGTGGCTCTTGTATTGGATGAGGTGGGGTCACTCTTGTAGTAGATGAGGCGGGGTGGCTCTTGTATTGGATGAGGAGGGGTCACTCTTGTAGTAGATGAGGTGGGGTGGCTCTTGTATTGGATGAGGAGGGGTCACTCTTGTAGTAGATGAGGTGGGGTGGCTCTTGTATTGGATGAGGAGGGGTCACTCTTGTAGTAGATGAGGTGGGGTGGCTCTTGTATTGGATGAGGTGGGGTCACTCTTGTAGTAGATGAGGTGGGGTGGCTCTTGTATTGGATGAGGAGGGGTCACTCTTGTAGTAGATGAGGTGGGGTGGCTCTTGTATTGGATGAGGAGGGGTCACTCTTGTAGTAGATGAGGTGGGGTGGCTCTTGTATTGGATGAGGAGGGGTCACTCTTGTAGTTGATGAGGTGGGGTGGCTCTTGTATTGGATGAGGAGGGGTCACTGTTGTAGTAGATGAGGTGGGGTGGTTCTTGTATTGGATGAGGAGGGGTCACTCTTGTAGTAGATGAGGAGGGGTCACTCTTGTAGTAGATGAGGCGGGGTGGCTCTTGTATTGGATGAGGAGGGGTCACTTTTGTAGTAGATGAGGTGGGGTGGCTCTTGTATTGGATGAGGAGGGGTCACTCTTGTAGTAGATGAGGTGGGGTGGCTCTTGTATTGGATGAGGAGGGGTCACTCTTGTAGTAGATGAGGTGGGGTGGCTCTTGTATTGGATGAGGAGGGGTCACTCTTGTATTGGATGAGGAGGGGTCACTCTTGTAGTAGATGAGGTAGGGTGGCTCTTGTATTGAACAAGGCGGGGTGGCTCTTGTATTGAACAAGGCGGGGTGGCTTTTGTATTGGATGAAGTGGGTTCACTCTTGTATTGGATGAGGCGGGTGGCTCTTGTAGTAGATGAGGTGGGGTGGCTCTTGTATTTGATGAGGAGGGGTCACTCTTGTAGTTGATGAGGTGGGGTGGCTCTTGTATTGGATGAGGTGGGGTCACTCTTGTAGTAGATGAGGTGGGGTGGCTCTTGTATTGGATGAGGAGGGGTCACTCTTGTAGTAGATGAGGCGGGGTGGCTCTTGTATTGGATGAGGTGGGGTCACTCTTGTAGTTGATGAGGTGGGGTGGCTCTTGTATTGGATGAGGTGGGGTCACTCTTGTAGTAGATGAGGTGGGGTGGCTCTTGTATTGGATGAGGTGGGGTGGCTCTTGTATTGGATGAGGAGGGGTCACTCTTGTAGTAGATGAGGTGGGGTGGCTCTTGTATTGGATGAGGTGGGGTCACTCTTGTAGTAGATGAGGCGGGGTGGCTCTTGTATTGGATGAGGAGGGGTCACTCTTGTAGTAGATGAGGTGGGGTGGCTCTTGTATTGGATGAGGAGGGGTCACTCTTGTAGTAGATGAGGTAGGGTGGCTCTTGTATTGGATGAGGAGGGGTCACTCTTGTAGTAGATGAGGTGGGGTGGCTCTTGTATTGGATGAGGAGGGGTCACTCTTGTAGTAGATGAGGTGGGGTGGCTCTTGTATTGGATGAGGAGGGGTCACTCTTGTATTGGATGAGGAGGGGTCACTCTTGTAGTAGATGAGGTGGGGTGGCTCTTGTATTGAACAAGGCGGGGTGGCTCTTGTATTGGATGAGGTGGGGTGGCTCTTGTATTGAACAAGGTGGGGTGGCTCTTGTATTTGATGAGGAGGGGTCACTCTTGTAGTTGATGAGGTGGGGTGGCTCTTGTATTGGATGAGGTGGGGTCACTCTTGTAGTTGATGAGGTGGGGTGGCTCTTGTATTGGATGAGGTGGGGTCACTCTTGTAGTAGATGAGGTGGGGTGGCTCTTGTATTGAACAAGGTGGGGTCACTCTTGTAGTTGATGAGATGGGGTGGCTCTTGTATTGGATGAGGAGGGGTCACTCTTGTAGTAGATGAGGTGGGGTGGCTCTTGTATTGGATGAGGTGGGGTCACTCTTGTAGTAGATGAGGTGGGGTGGCTCTTGTATTGGATGAGGTGGGGTGGCTCTTGTATTGGATGAGGAGGGGTCACTCTTGTAGTAGATGAGGTGGGGTGGCTCTTGTATTGGATGAGGTGGGGTCACTCTTGTAGTAGATGAGGCGGGGTGGCTCTTGTATTGGATGAGGAGGGGTCACTCTTGTAGTAGATGAGGTGGGGTGGCTCTTGTATTGGATGAGGAGGGGTCACTCTTGTAGTAGATGAGGTAGGGTGGCTCTCTTATTGGATGAGGAGGGGTCACTCTTGTAGTAGATGAGGTGGGGTGGCTCTTGTATTGGATGAGGAGGGGTCACTCTTGTAGTAGATGAGGTGGGGTGGCCCTTGTATTGGATGAGGAGGGGTCACTCTTGTATTGGATGAGGAGGGGTCACTCTTGTAGTAGATGAGGTGGGGTGGCTCTTGTATTGAACAAGGCGGGGTGGCTCTTGTATTGGATGAGGTGGGGTGGCTCTTGTATTGAACAAGGTGGGGTGGCTCTTGTATTTGATGAGGAGGGGTCACTCTTGTAGTTGATGAGGTGGGGTGGCTCTTGTATTGGATGAGGTGGGGTCACTCTTGTAGTTGATGAGGTGGGGTGGCTCTTGTATTGGATGAGGTGGGGTCACTCTTGTAGTAGATGAGGTGGGGTGGCTCTTGTATTGAACAAGGTGGGGTCACTCTTGTAGTTGATGAGGTGGGGTGGCTCTTGTATTGGATGAGGAGGGGTCACTCTTGTAGTAGATGAGGTGGGGTGGCTCTTGTATTGGATGAGGAGGGGTCACTCTTGTAGTAGATGAGGCGGGGTGGCTCTTGTATTGGATGAGGTGGGGTCACTCTTGTAGTTGATGAGGTGGGGTGGCTCTTGTATTGGATGAGGTGGGGTCACTCTTGTAGTAGATGAGGTGGGGTGGCTCTTGTATTGGATGAGGTGGGGTGGCTCTTGTATTTAACAAGGTGGGGTGGCTCTTGTATTTGATGAGGTGGGGTCACTCTTGTAGTTGATGAGGTGGGGTGGCTCTTGTATTGGATGAGGAGGGGTCACTCTTGTAGTAGATGAGGTGGGGTGGCTCTTGTATTGGATGAGGTGGGGTCACTCTTGTATTAGATGAGGTTTGGTCTCTCTTGTAGTAGATGAGGTGGGGTGGCTCTTGTATTGGATGAGGAGGGGTCACTCCTGTAGTAGATGAGGTGGGGTGGCTCTTGTATTGGATGAGGAGGGGTCACTCTTGTAGTAGATGAGGTGGGGTGGCTCTTGTATTGGACTAGGAGGGGTCACTCTTGTAGTTGATGAGGTGGGGTGGCTCTTGTATTGGATGAGGTGGGGTCACTCTTGTAGTAGATGAGGTGGGGTGGCTCTTGTATTGGATAAGGAGGGGTCACTCTTGTAGTTGATGAGATGGGGTGGCTCTTGTATTGGATGAGGAGGGGTCACTCTTGTAGTTGATGAGATGGGGTGGCTCTTGTATTGGATGAGGAGGGGTCACTCTTGTAGTAGATGAGGCGGGGTGGCTCTTGTATTGGATGAGGAGGGGTCACTCTTGTAGTAGATGAGGTGGGGTGGCTCTTGTATTGGATGAGGTGGGGTCACTCTTGTAGTTGATGAGATGGGGTGGCTCTTGTATTGGATGAGGAGGGGTCACTCTTGTAGTAGATGAGGCGGGGTGGCTCTTGTATTGGATGAGGAGGGGTCACTCTTGTAGTAGATGAGGTGGGGTGGCTCTTGTATTGGATAAGGTGGGGTCACTCTTGTAGTTGATGAGATGGGGTGGCTCTTGTATTGGATGAGGAGGGGTCACTCTTGTAGTAGATGAGGCGGGGTGGCTCTTGTATTGGATGAGGAGGGGTCACTCTTGTAGTAGATGAGGTGGGGTGGCTCTTGTATTGGATGAGGTGGGGTCACTCTTGTAGTTGATGAGGTGGGGTGGCTCTTGTATTGGATGAGGTGGGGTCACTCTTGTAGTAGATGAGGTGGGGTGGCTCTTGTATTGGATGAGGTGGGGTGGCTCTTGTATTGGATGAGGTGGGGACACTCTTGTAGTAGATGAGGTGGGGTGGCTCTTGTATTGGATGAGGTGGGGTCACTCTTGTAGTAGATGAGGCAGGGTGGCTCTTGCATTGGATGAGGAGGGGTCACTCTTGTAGTAGATGAGGTGGGGTGGCTCTTGTATTGGATGAGGTGGGGTGGCTCTTGTATTGGATGAGGTGGGGTCACTCTTGTAGTAGATGAGGCAGGGTGGCTCTTGCATTGGATGAGGAGGGGTCACTCTTGTAGTAGATGAGGTGGGGTGGCTCTTGTATTGGATGAGGTGGGGTGGCTCTTGTATTGGATGAGGTGGGGACACTCTTGTAGTAGATGAGGTGGGGTGGCTCTTGTATTGGATGAGGTGGGGTCACTCTTGTAGTAGATGAGGCAGGGTGGCTCTTGCATTGGATGAGGAGGGGTCACTCTTGTATTGGACGAGGCGGGTTGGCTCTTGTAGTAGATGAGGCGGGGTGGCTCTTTACATGTGACCTTTTGAAGATTTATTTTTATGTCCTATGATGTCCTCTTCCATCCCACCATGCTGTCCTATGATGTCATGCTCTCTATGTTGTCACATAATGTCATCAATTTGCTTTCCACCCTCTTTGCTGTCATCTTCTCCATGCTGTACTATGATGTCATCCACTCTATCTTGCTGTGTTGTCAGATGATGTTGTCATTCTGCTCTTCATCCCTACACACTGTCTTATGATGTCATCTTCTCCATACTGCTAGGCTGTCCTATGATGTCATCCTTTTCATCCCGCCATGTAGTCACATGACATCATCTTGTAGTAGATGAGGTAGATGAGGTGGGGTCACTCTTGTAGTAGATGAGGTGGGGTGGCTCTTGTATTGAACAAGGCGGGGTGGCTCTTGTAGTAGATGAGGTGGGGTGGCTCTTGTATTGGATGAGGAGGGGTCACTCTTGTAGTAGATGAGGCGGGGTGGCTCTTGTATTGGATGAGGTGGGGTCACTCTTGTAGTAGATGAGGTGGGGTGGCTCTTGTATTGGATGAGGAGGGGTCACTCTTGTAGTAGATGAGGTGGGGTGGCTCTTGTATTGGATGAGGTGGGGTGGCTCTTGTATTGGATGAGGTGGGGTCACTCTTGTAGTAGATGAGGCGGGGTGGCTCTTGTATTGGATGAGGAGGGGTCACTCTTGTAGTAGATGAGGTGGGGTCACTCTTGTAGTTGATGAGGTGGGGTGGCTCTTGTATTGGATGAGGAGGGGTCACTCTTGTAGTAGATGAGGTGGGGTGGCTCTTGTATTGGATGAGGAGGGTCACTCTTGTAGTAGATGAGGTGGGGTGGCTCTTGTATTGGATGAGGAGGGGTCACTCTTGTAGTAGATGAGGTGGGGTGGCTCTTGTATTGGATGAGGTGGGGTGGCTCTTGTATTGGATGAGGAGGGGTCACTCTTGTAGTAGATGAGGAGGGGTCACTCTTGTAGTAGATGAGGTGGGGTGGCTCTTTTATTGGATGAGGAGGGGTCACTCTTGTAGTAGATGAGGTGGGGTGGCTCTTGTATTGGATGAGGAGGGGTCACTCTTGTAGTAGATGAGGTGGGGTGGCTCTTGTATTGGATGAGGTGGGGTCACTCTTGTAGTAGATGAGGCGGGGTGGCTCTTGTATTGGATGAGGAGGGGTCACTCTTGTAGTAGATGAGGTGGGGTGGCTCTTGTATTGGATGAGGTGGGGTGGCTCTTGTATTGGATGAGGTGGGGACACTCTTGTAGTAGATGAGGCGGGGTGGCTCTTGTATTGGATGAGGAGGGGTCACTCTTGTAGTAGATGAGGCGGGGTGGCTCTTGTATTGGATGAGGAGGGGTCACTCTTGTATTGGACGAGGCGGGTTGGCTCTTGTAGTAGATGAGGTGGGGTGGCTCTTGTATTGGATGAGGCGGGGTGGCTCTTGTATTGGATGAGGTGGGGTCACTCTTGTAGTAGATGAGGAGGGGTCACTCTTGTAGTAGATGAGGCGGGGTCACTCTTGTATTGGATGAGGCGGGGTGGCTCTTGTATTGAACAAGGCGGGGTGGCTCTTGTATTGGATGAGGTGGGGTCACTCTTGTAGTTGATGAGGTGGGGTGGCTCTTGTATTGGATGAGGTGGGGTCACTCTTGTAGTAGATGAGGTGGGGTGGCTCTTGTATTGGATGAGGAGGGGTCACTCTTGTAGTAGATGAGGTGGGGTGGCTCTTGTATTGGATGAGGTGGGGTGGCTCTTGTATTGGATGAGGTGGGGTCACTCTTGTAGTAGATGAGGCGGGGTGGCTCTTGTATTGAACAAGGCGGGGTGGCTCTTGTATTGGATGAGGTGGGGTGGCTCTTGTATTGGATGAGGTGGGGTCACTCTTGTATTGGATGAGGTGGGGTGGCTCTTGTATTGGATGAGGAGGGGTCACTCTTGTAGTAGATGAGGTGGGGTGGCTCTTGTATTGGATGAGGTGGGGTCACTCTTGTAGTAGATGAGGTGGGGTGGCTCTTGTATTGGATGAGGAGGGGTCACTCTTGTATTGGATGAGGAGGGGTCACTCTTGTAGTAGATGAGGTGGGGTGGCTCTTGTATTGGATGAGGTGGGGTGGCTCTTGTATTGGATGAGGTGGGGACACTCTTGTAGTAGATGAGGTGGGGTGGCTCTTGTATTGGATGAGGAGGGGTCACTCTTGTAGTAGATGAGGCAGGGTGGCTCTTGCATTGGATGAGGAGGGGTCACTCTTGTATTGGACGAGGCGGGTTGGCTCTTGTAGTAGATGAGGCGGGGTGGCTCTTTACATGTGACCTTTTGAAGATTTATTTTTATGTCCTATGATGTCCTCTTCCATCCCACCATGCTGTCCTATGATGTCATGCTCTCTATGTTGTCACATAATGTCATCAATTTGCTTTCCACCCTCTTTGCTGTCATCTTCTCCATGCTGTACTATGATGTCATCCACTCTATCTTGCTGTGTTGTCAGATGATGTTGTCATTCTGCTCTTCATCCCTACACACTGTCTTATGATGTCATCTTCTCCATACTGCTATGCTGTCCTATGATGTCATCCTTTTCATCCCGCCATGTAGTCACATGACATCATCTTGTAGTAGATGAGGTAGATGAGGTGGGGTCACTCTTGTAGTAGATGAGGTGGGGTGGCTCTTGTATTGAACAAGGCGGGGTGGCTCTTGTAGTAGATGAGGTGGGGTGGCTCTTGTATTGGATGAGGAGGGGTCACTCTTGTAGTAGATGAGGTGGGGTGGCTCTTGTATTGGATGAGGTGGGGTGGCTCTTGTATTGGATGAGGTGGGGACACTCTTGTAGTAGATGAGGTGGGGTGGCTCTTGTATTGGATGAGGTGGGGTCACTCTTGTAGTAGATGAGGCAGGGTGGCTCTTGCATTGGATGAGGAGGGGTCACTCTTGTAGTAGATGAGGTGGGGTGGCTCTTGTATTGGATGAGGTGGGGTGGCTCTTGTATTGGATGAGGTGGGGACACTCTTGTAGTAGATGAGGTGGGGTGGCTCTTGTATTGGATGAGGTGGGGTCACTCTTGTAGTAGATGAGGCAGGGTGGCTCTTGCATTGGATGAGGAGGGGTCACTCTTGTATTGGACGAGGCGGGTTGGCTCTTGTAGTAGATGAGGCGGGGTGGCTCTTTACATGTGACCTTTTGAAGATTTATTTTTATGTCCTATGATGTCCTCTTCCATCCCACCATGCTGTCCTATGATGTCATGCTCTCTATGTTGTCACATAATGTCATCAATTTGCTTTCCACCCTCTTTGCTGTCATCTTCTCCATGCTGTACTATGATGTCATCCACTCTATCTTGCTGTGTTGTCAGATGATGTTGTCATTCTGCTCTTCATCCCTACACACTGTCTTATGATGTCATCTTCTCCATACTGCTAGGCTGTCCTATGATGTCATCCTTTTCATCCCGCCATGTAGTCACATGACATCATCTTGTAGTAGATGAGGTAGATGAGGTGGGGTCACTCTTGTAGTAGATGAGGTGGGGTGGCTCTTGTATTGAACAAGGCGGGGTGGCTCTTGTAGTAGATGAGGTGGGGTGGCTCTTGTATTGGATGAGGAGGGGTCACTCTTGTAGTAGATGAGGCGGGGTGGCTCTTGTATTGGATGAGGTGGGGTCACTCTTGTAGTAGATGAGGTGGGGTGGCTCTTGTATTGGATGAGGAGGGGTCACTCTTGTAGTAGATGAGGTGGGGTGGCTCTTGTATTGGATGAGGTGGGGTGGCTCTTGTATTGGATGAGGTGGGGTCACTCTTGTAGTAGATGAGGCGGGGTGGCTCTTGTATTGGATGAGGAGGGGTCACTCTTGTAGTAGATGAGGTGGGGTCACTCTTGTAGTTGATGAGGTGGGGTGGCTCTTGTATTGGATGAGGAGGGGTCACTCTTGTAGTAGATGAGGTGGGGTGGCTCTTGTATTGGATGAGGAGGGGTCACTCTTGTAGTAGATGAGGTGGGGTGGCTCTTGTATTGGATGAGGAGGGGTCACTCTTGTAGTAGATGAGGTGGGGTGGCTCTTGTATTGGATGAGGTGGGGTGGCTCTTGTATTGGATGAGGTGGGGTCACTCTTGTAGTAGATGAGGCGGGGTGGCTCTTGTATTGGATGAGGAGGGGTCACTCTTGTAGTAGATGAGGTGGGGTGGCTCTTGTATTGGATGAGGAGGGGTCACTCTTGTAGTAGATGAGGTAGGGTGGCTCTTGTATTGGATGAGGAGGGGTCACTCTTGTAGTAGATGAGGTGGGGTGGCTCTTGTATTGGATGAGGTGGGGACACTCTTGTAGTAGATGAGGCGGGGTGGCTCTTGTATTGGATGAGGAGGGGTCACTCTTGTAGTAGATGAGGCGGGGTGGCTCTTGTATTGGATGAGGAGGGGTCACTCTTGTATTGGACGAGGCGGGTTGGCTCTTGTAGTAGATGAGGTGGGGTCACTCTTGTATTGGACGAGGCGGGTTGGCTCTTGTAGTAGATAAGGTGGGGTGGCTCTTGTATTGGATGAGGCGGGGTGGCTCTTGTATTGGATGAGGTGGGGTCACTCTTGTAGTAGATGAGGAGGGGTCACTCTTGTAGTAGATGAGGCGGGGTCACTCTTGTATTGGATGAGGCGGGGTGGCTCTTGTATTGAACAAGGCGGGGTGGCTCTTGTATTGGATGAGGTGGGGTCACTCTTGTAGTTGATGAGGTGGGGTGGCTCTTGTATTGGATGAGGTGGGGTCACTCTTGTAGTAGATGAGGTGGGGTGGCTCTTGTATTGGATGAGGAGGGGTCACTCTTGTAGTAGATGAGGTGGGGTGGCTCTTGTATTGGATGAGGTGGGGTGGCTCTTGTATTGGATGAGGTGGGGTCACTCTTGTAGTAGATGAGGCGGGGTGGCTCTTGTATTGAACAAGGCGGGGTGGCTCTTGTATTGGATGAGGTGGGGTGGCTCTTGTATTGGATGAGGTGGGGTCACTCTTGTATTGGATGAGGTGGGGTGGCTCTTGTATTGGATGAGGAGGGGTCACTCTTGTAGTAGATGAGGTGGGGTGGCTCTTGTATTGGATGAGGTGGGGTCACTCTTGTAGTAGATGAGGTGGGGTGGCTCTTGTATTGGATGAGGAGGGGTCACTCTTGTATTGGATGAGGAGGGGTCACTCTTGTAGTAGATGAGGTGGGGTGGCTCTTGTATTGGATGAGGTGGGGTGGCTCTTGTATTGGATGAGGTGGGGACACTCTTGTAGTAGATGAGGTGGGGTGGCTCTTGTATTGGATGAGGAGGGGTCACTCTTGTAGTAGATGAGGCAGGGTGGCTCTTGCATTGGATGAGGAGGGGTCACTCTTGTATTGGACGAGGCGGGTTGGCTCTTGTAGTAGATGAGGCGGGGTGGCTCTTTACATGTGACCTTTTGAAGATTTATTTTTATGTCCTATGATGTCCTCTTCCATCCCACCATGCTGTCCTATGATGTCATGCTCTCTATGTTGTCACATAATGTCATCAATTTGCTTTCCACCCTCTTTGCTGTCATCTTCTCCATGCTGTACTATGATGTCATCCACTCTATCTTGCTGTGTTGTCAGATGATGTTGTCATTCTGCTCTTCATCCCTACACACTGTCTTATGATGTCATCTTCTCCATACTGCTATGCTGTCCTATGATGTCATCCTTTTCATCCCGCCATGTAGTCACATGACATCATCTTGTAGTAGATGAGGTAGATGAGGTGGGGTCACTCTTGTAGTAGATGAGGTGGGGTGGCTCTTGTATTGAACAAGGCGGGGTGGCTCTTGTAGTAGATGAGGTGGGGTGGCTCTTGTATTGGATGAGGAGGGGTCACTCTTGTAGTAGATGAGGCGGGGTGGCTCTTGTATTGGATGAGGTGGGGTCACTCTTGTAGTAGATGAGGTGGGGTGGCTCTTGTATTGGATGAGGAGGGGTCACTCTTGTAGTAGATGAGGTGGGGTGGCTCTTGTATTGGATGAGGTGGGGTGGCTCTTGTATTGGATGAGGTGGGGTCACTCTTGTAGTAGATGAGGCGGGGTGGCTCTTGTATTGGATGAGGAGGGGTCACTCTTGTAGTAGATGAGGTGGGGTCACTCTTGTAGTTGATGAGGTGGGGTGGCTCTTGTATTGGATGAGGAGGGGTCACTCTTGTAGTAGATGAGGTGGGGTGGCTCTTGTATTGGATGAGGAGGGGTCACTCTTGTAGTAGATGAGGTGGGGTGGCTCTTGTATTGGATGAGGTGGGGTGGCTCTTGTATTGGATGAGGTGGGGTCACTCTTGTAGTAGATGAGGCGGGGTGGCTCTTGTATTGGATGAGGAGGGGTCACTCTTGTAGTAGATGAGGTGGGGTGGCTCTTGTATTGGATGAGGTGGGGTGGCTCTTGTATTGGATGAGGTGGGGACACTCTTGTAGTAGATGAGGCGGGGTGGCTCTTGTATTGGATGAGGAGGGGTCACTCTTGTAGTAGATGAGGCGGGGTGGCTCTTGTATTGGATGAGGAGGGGTCACTCTTGTATTGGACGAGGCGGGTTGGCTCTTGTAGTAGATGAGGTGGGGTGGCTCTTGTATTGGATGAGGCGGGGTGGCTCTTGTATTGGATGAGGTGGGGTCACTCTTGTAGTAGATGAGGAGGGGTCACTCTTGTAGTAGATGAGGCGGGGTCACTCTTGTATTGGATGAGGCGGGGTGGCTCTTGTATTGAACAAGGCGGCGTGGCTCTTGTATTGGATGAGGTGGGGTCACTCTTGTAGTTGATGAGGTGGGGTGGCTCTTGTATTGGATGAGGTGGGGTCACTCTTGTAGTAGATGAGGTGGGGTGGCTCTTGTATTGGATGAGGAGGGGTCACTCTTGTAGTAGATGAGGTGGGGTGGCTCTTGTATTGGATGAGGTGGGGTGGCTCTTGTATTGGATGAGGTGGGGTCACTCTTGTATTGGATGAGGTGGGGTGGCTCTTGTATTGGATGAGGAGGGGTCACTCTTGTAGTAGATGAGGTGGGGTGGCTCTTATATTGGATGAGGAGGGGTCACTCTTGTAGTAGATGAGGTGGGGTGGCTCTTGTATTGGATGAGGTGGGGTGGCTCCTGTATTGGATGAGGTGGGGTCACTCTTGTAGTAGATGAGGAGGGGTCACTCTTGTAGTAGATGAGGTGGGGTGGCTCCTGTATTGGATGAGGTGGGGTCACTCTTGTAGTAGATGAGGTGGGGTGGCTCTTATATTGGATGAGGAGGGGTCACTCTTGTAGTAGATGAGGTGGGGTGGCTCTTGTATTGGATGAGGTGGGGTGGCTCTTGTATTGGATGAGGTGGGGTCACACTTGTATTGGATGAGGTGGGGTGGCTCTTGTATTGGATGAGGAGGGGTCACTCTTGTAGTAGATGAGGTGGGGTGGCTCTTGTATTGGATGAGGTGGGGTCACTCTTGTAGTAGATGAGGTGGGGTGGCTCTTGTATTGGATGAGGAGGGGTCACTCTTGTAGTAGATGAGGTGGGGTGGCTCTTGTATTGGATGAGGTGGGGTCACTCTTGTAGTAGATGAGGTGGGGTGGCTCTTGTATTGGATGAGGAGGGGTCATTCTTGTAGTAGATGAGGTGGGGTGGCTCTTGTATTGGATGAGGAGGGGTCACTCTTGTAGTAGATGAGGTGGGGTGGCTCTTGTATTGGATGAGGTGGGGTGGCTCTTGTATTGGATGAGGTGGGGTCACTCTTGTATTGGATGAGGTGGGGTGGCTCTTGTATTGGATGAGGAGGGGTCACTCTTGTAGTAGATGAGGTGGGGTGGCTCTTATATTGGATGAGGAGGGGTCACTCTTGTAGTAGATGAGGTGGGGTGGCTCTTGTATTGGATGAGGTGGGGTGGCTCCTGTATTGGATGAGGTGGGGTCACTCTTGTAGTAGATGAGGAGGGGTCACTCTTGTAGTAGATGAGGTGGGGTGGCTCCTGTATTGGATGAGGTGGGGTCACTCTTGTAGTAGATGAGGTGGGGTGGCTCTTATATTGGATGAGGAGGGGTCACTCTTGTAGTAGATGAGGTGGGGTGGCTCTTGTATTGGATGAGGTGGGGTGGCTCTTGTATTGGATGAGGTGGGGTCACACTTGTATTGGATGAGGTGGGGTGGCTCTTGTATTGGATGAGGAGGGGTCACTCTTGTAGTAGATGAGGTGGGGTGGCTCTTGTATTGGATGAGGTGGGGTCACTCTTGTAGTAGATGAGGTGGGGTGGCTCTTGTATTGGATGAGGAGGGGTCACTCTTGTAGTAGATGAGGTGGGGTGGCTCTTGTATTGGATGAGGTGGGGTCACTCTTGTAGTAGATGAGGTGGGGTGGCTCTTGTATTGGATGAGGAGGGGTCATTCTTGTAGTAGATGAGGTGGGGTGGCTCTTGTATTGTATGAGGAGGGGTCACTCTTGTAGTAGATGAGGCGGGTTGGCTCTTGTAGTAGATGAGGCGGGGTGGCTCTTTACATGTGACCTTTTGAAGATTTATTTTTATGTCCTATGATGTCCTCTTCCATCCCACCATGCTGTCCTATGATGTCATGCTCTCTATGTTGTCACATAATGTCATCAATTTGCTTTCCACCCTCTATGCTGTCCTCTGATGTCATCTTCTCCATGCTGTACTATGATGTCATCCACTCTATCTTGCTGTGTTGTCAGATGATGTCGTCATTCTGCTCTTCATCCCTACACACTGTCTTATGATGTCATCTTCTCCATACTGCTATGCTGTCCTATGATGTCATCCTGTTCATCCCGCCATGTATTCACATGACATCATCTTTATTCCTTCCAGGCCGTTGCTCGGTCTTCTCAGATCTCAGTTTTGTCACCTTTGATGGACGTTATTTGGCTCTGTATAAAGAAGCCTCGTACATCGTTCTTCTGACTGAAGAGGAATCCATTACAGTCCAGGTGTCCAGGTGTGGCACCCATCCTCAGGTGAGAGAACCATAACCCATGTTTGGTCATCTCCATCCTGTGGCTTCTCTCACGTGTTGGTTGCGGTTTGGTTGTATGGTTGTGGGATGTGGATAAGAATGAAGATTGAGGGATGGGGAGGAGGAGAGTAACCCTGGATCCCTTCATCCTCCTCTTCATACAACTGAAAAAGCATGCGGCAGAAATCAGAGATCAGGCCACACCCCCTTGTGATTATACATTTTATAATAATAATAATTGTCTTATTATGTGTCTCGTACAGGGGGAGGTCAGGAACGTTACTCTGTGTTCATCCATGTTGGAATTAACTTACCTGTCCAACCAGATCATCATAGATCGCCTCAGCAGGAAGGTAAGTGACCTTCTCAGCCCAGATGGTGGCAGTTAGCAGTCAGTAACTGTCATTTGTAAGAGGAGGACTAATGGATCATTCAGAGTCTGACAGACCAATGCAGACATGAGATAGAGAAGTCCAACTCTTGTCTTCTTCCAGAACCCAGCAATGAGAGAGAGGGGGAGGAGCAATTGTGGAACAACACAGATCTGATTGCTGATGTGGAAATAAGAGAAACAATTAGGAAACAGTGATCACAGAGTAATCCCATTCCACGTAATTCATAAGAAAAGAGGGCAAGAGGGTAGTGCAAGATCACTATATTTCAAAAGAGCTCCTTTTACTAAGCCGTGTTTCATAATGTAAGATATTAAATGATATCAAATTCTAGAGACATCAAACACTGAGAAAAAATGAGAGTGCTTTAAGAACATATTAAATAATTGTATTACCCCGTGTATTCCATTTGGCAAATCTAAAAGAACGAAAGCTAAACTTCAACATGAAAAGGTTTTTAAATTAGAAAAAGAGATGGCTGAGGGGTCATTGTCAGCATTCCAACACTACAAGGAATGCAACAAGAAGTGTAATGCCCTGTACATACGACCGGTTTTGCCATCGGAATAAACTCTGAAGGTTATTACGACGGAGTTCCAACGGAATTCCGCTTAAACTGTCTTGCATACACACAGTCACACCAAATTCCGACCGTCCAGAACGCGGTGACGTACGACGGGACTAGAAAACGGAAGTTCAATAGCCAGTAGCCAATAGCTTCCGTCTCGTACTTGCTTCAGAGCATGCGTCATTTTTGATGTGTCGGAACAGCATATTTTCCCGATAGAATAATAACTTCTCAGCAAGCTATAGTAACCTTACAAGAAGACCTCAATAAAATAAAGGGGGAGGGGCAAATGAGGTTCAATGTAGACAAATGTAAAATAATGTATTTGGGTGGTAAAAATCTGAATGCAATCTATAGACTGGGGGGAGAACCTCTGGGGGGATCTAGGATGGAAAAGGACCTGGGGGTCCTAGTAGATGATAGGCTCAGCAATGACATGCAATGCCAAGCTGCTGCTAACAAAGCAAACAGAATATCGGCATTAAAAAGGGATCAACTCCAGAGATAAAACGATCATTCTCCCGCTCTCTATAATACTCAGGGACATTAGAGTGTAAGCTCCTCTGGTACAGAGACTTAGGTCTGTACAGCACTGCAGTATATGTCAGAGCTATAAAAATGTATAATATCTGTGACTTCTATCGTTCAGTGAAGACTTTCTTTGGCAGGTGTCAGTAAACTCCAGAAGTGCGTGGCCAATGGTCAGGAAATACGGATACAGAATTGTGGACACCGGAAATATGTATTTCATAGAAACTCCATCCAGTATCCGGATCCAATGGTTCCATAGTAGTGGTCTGATGATAATCGAGTCCAACTCTACCACCAAACCACCATCCATGGGGCTGTGCGGTGAGTGATCTCCCTGTACACCCAACCCTTCACCCTCCACCCGTCACCCTCTACCCTCCATCCTTCACTCTTCACCCTCCACCCGTCACCCTCTACCCTCCATCCTCCACCCGTCACCCTCTACCCTCCATCCTTCACTCTTCACCCTCCACCCTCTACCCTCTATCCTCCACCCGTCACCCTCTACCCTCCATCCTTCACCCTCTACCCTCCATCCTTCACCCTTCACCCTCCACCCGTCACCCTCTACCCTCCATCCTCCACCCTCTACCCTCCATCCTTCACCCTTCACCCTCCACCCGTCACCCTCTACCCTCCATCCTCCACCCTCTACCCACCATCCTTCATCCGTCACCCTCTACCCTCCATCCTCCACCCTCTACCCTCCATCCTTCACCCTTCACCCTCCACCCGTCACCCTCTACCCTCCATCCTCCACCCTTCACCCTCCATCCTCCATCCTTCACTCTTCACCCTCCACCCGTCACCCTCTACCCTCCATCCTCCACCCGTCACCCTCTACCCTCCATCCTTCACTCTTCACCCTCCACCCGTCACCCTCTACCTTCCATCCTCCACCCGTCACCCTCTACCCTCCATCCTTCACTCTTCACCCTCCACCCGTCACCCTCTACCCTCCATCCTCCACCCGTCACCCTCTACCCTCCATCCTTCACTCTTCACCCTCCACCCGTCACCCTCTACCCTCCATCCTCCACCCGTCACCCTCTACCCTCCATCCTTCACTCTTCACCCTCCACCCGTCACCCTCTACCCTCCATCATCCACCCTCTACCCACCATCCTTCACCCGTCACCCTCTACCCTCCATCCTCCACCCTCTTCCCTCCATCCTTCACCCTTCACCCTCCACCCGTCACCCTCTACCCTCCATCCTCCACCCTTCACCCTCCATCCTCCACCCTTCACCCTTAACCCTCCACCCGTCACCCTCTACCCTCCATCCTCCACCTTCTACCCTCCATCCTTCACCCTTCACCCTCCACCTGTCACCCTCTACCCTCCATCCTCCACCCGTCACCCTCTACCCTCCATCCTTCACTCTTCACCCTCCACCCGTCACCCTCTACCCTCCATCCTCCACCCATCACCCTCTACCCTCCATTCTTCACTCTTCACCCTCCACTCGTCACCCTCTACCCTCCATCCTCCACCCGTCACCCTCCATCCTTCACCCGTCACCCTCTACCCTCCATCCTCCACCCTCTACCCTCCATCCTTCACCCTTCACCCTCCACCCGTCACCCTCTACCCTCCATCCTCCACCCTTCACCCTCCATCCTCCACCCTTCACCCTTCACCCTCCACCCGTCACCCTCTACCCTCCATCCTTTACTCTTCACCCTCCACCCATCACCCTCTACCCTCCATCCTCCATCCTCCACCCGTCACCCTCTACCCTCCATCCTTCACTCTTCACCCTCCACCCGTCACCCTCTACCCTCCATTCTTCACTCTTCACCCTCCACCCGTCACCCTCTACCCTCCATCCTCCACCCTCTACCCTCCATCCTTCACCCGTCAACCTCTACCCTCCATCCTCCACCCTCTACCCTCCATCCTTCACCCTTCACCCTCCACCCGTCACCCTCTACCCTCCATCCTTTACTCTTCACCCTCCACACGTCACCCTCTACCCTCCATCCTCCATCCTCCACCCGTCACCCTCTACCCTCCATCCTTCACTCTTCACCCTCCACCCGTCACCCTCTACCCTCCATCCTCCACCCGTCACCCTCTACCCTCCATTCTTCACTCTTCACCCTCCACCCGTCGCCCTCTACCCTCCATCCTCCACCCTCTACCCTCCATCCTTCACCCGTCACCCTCTACCCTCCATCCTCCACCCTCTACCCTCCATCCTTCACCCTTCACCCTCCACCCGTCACCCTCTACCCTCCATCCTCCACCCTTCACCCTCCACCCTCCACCCTTCACCCTTCACCCTCCACCCGTCACCCTCTACCCTTCATCCTCCACCTTTCACCCTCCATCCTCCACCCTTCACCCTTCACCCTCCACCCGTCACCCTCTACCCTCCATCCTTCACTCTTCACCCTCCACCCGTCACCCTCTACCCTCCATCCTCCACCCGTCACCCTCTACCCTCCATCCTTCACTCTTCACCCTCCACCCGTCACCCTCTACCCTCCATCCTCCACCCTCTACCCTCCATCCTTCACCCGTCACCCTCTACCCTCCATCCTCCACCCTCTACCCTCCATCCTTCACCCTTCACCCTCCACCCTCTACCCTCCATCCTCCACCCTTCACCCTCCATCCTCCACCCTTCACCCTCCACCCGTCACCCTCTACCCTCCATCCTCCAAATTCTACCCCCCATCCTTCACCCTTCACCCTCCACCCGTCACCCTCTACCCTCCACCCTCCACCCTTCACCCTCCACCCTCCACCCGTCACCCTCTACCCTCCATCCTTCACTCTTTACCCTCCACCCGTCACCCTCTACCCTCCATCCTCCACCCTCTACCCACCATCCTTCACCCGTCACCCTCTACCCTCCATCCTCCACCCTCTACCCTCCATCCTTCACCCTTCACCCTCCACCCGTCACCCTCTACCCTCCATCCTCCACCTTCTACCCTCCATCCTTCACCCTTCACCCTCCACCTGTCACCCTCTACCCTCCATACTCCACCCGTCACCCTCTACCCTCCATCCTTCACTCTTCACCCTCCACCCGTCACCCTCTACCCTCCATCCTCCACCCGTCACCCTCTACCCTCCATTCTTCACCCTCCACTCGTCACCCTCTACCCTCCATCCTCCACCCTCTACCCTCCATCCTTCACCCGTCACCCTCTACCCTCCATCCTCCACCCTCTACCCTCCATCCTTCACCCTTCACCCTCCACCCGTCACCCTCTACCCTCCATCCTCCACCCTTCACCCTCCATCCTCCACCCTTCACCCTCCACCCGTCACCCTCTACCCTCCATCCTTTACTCTTCACCCTCCACCCATCATCCTCTACCCTCCATCCTCCATCCTCCACCCGTCACCCTCTACCCTCCATCCTTCACTCTTCACCCTCCACCCTCTACCCTCCATCCTTCACCCTTCACCCTCCACCCGTCACCCTCTACCCTCCATCCTTTACTCTTCACCCTCCACACGTCACCCTCTACCCTCCATCCTCCATCCTCCACCCGTCACCCTCTACCCTCCATCCTTCACTCTTCACCCTCCACCCGTCACCCTCTACCCTCCATCCTCCACCCGTCACCCTCTACCCTCCATTCTTCACTTTTCACCCTCCACCCGTCACCCTCTACCCTCCATCCTCCACCCTCTACCCTCCATCCTTCACCCTTCACCCTCCACCCTCACCCTCTACCCTCCATCCTCCACCCTTCACCCTCCATCCTCCACCCTTCACCCTCACCCTCCACCCGTCACCCTCTACCCTCCATCCTCCACCTTTCACCCTCCATCCTCCACCCTTCACCCTTCACCCTCCACCCGTCACCCTCTACCCTCCATCCTTCACTCTTCACCCTCCACCCGTCACCCTCTACCCTCCATCCTCCACCCGTCACCCTCTACCCTCCATCCTTCACTCTTCACCCTCCACCCTTCACCCTCTACCCTCCATCCTCCACCCTCTACCCTCCATCCTTCACCCGTCACCCTCTACCCTCCATCCTCCACCCTCTACCCTCCATCCTTCACCCTTCACCCTCCATCCTCCACCCTTCACCCTCCATCCTCCACCCTTCACCCTCCACCCGTCACCCTCTACCCTCCATCCTCCAACTTCTACCCTCCATCCTTCACCCTCCACCCGTCACCCTCTACCCTCCATCCTCCACCCTTCACCCTCCACCCTCCACCCGTCACCCTCTACCCTCCATCCTTCACTCTTTACCCTCCACCCGTCACCCTCTACCCTCCATCCTCCAACCGTCACCCTCTACCCTCCATCCTTCACTCTTCATCCTCCACCCATCACCCTCTACCCTCCATCCTCCACCCTCTATCCTCCACCCTTCACCCGTCACCCTCTACCCTCCATCCTCCACCCTCTACTCTCCATCCTTTACATTTCACCCTCCACCCGTCACCCTCTACCCTCCATCCTCCACCCTTCACCCTCTACCCTCCATCCTCCACCCTTTATCCTCCACCCTTCACCCTTCACCCTCCACCCTCCACCCGTCACCCTCTACCCTCCATCCTCCAACCGTCACCCTCTACCCTCCATCCTTCACTCTTCATCCTCCACCCATCACCCTCTACCCTCCATCCTCCACCCTCTACCCTCCACCCTTCACCCGTCACCCTCTACGCTCCATCCTCCACCCTCTACCCTCCATCCTTCACCCTTCACCCTCCACCCGTCACCCTCTACCCTCCATCCTCCACCCTCCAACCATCACCCTCCATCCTCCACCCTTCACCCCTCACCCTCCACCCCTCACCCTCTACCCTCCATCCTCCACCCTTCACCCTCCACCCTTCACCCTTCACCCTTTACCCTTCACCCTTCACCCTCCACCCGTCACCCTCTACCCTCTACCCTCCATCCCGTCACCGTCCACCCTCCACCCTCCATCCTCTACCGTTCACCCCTCACCCTCCACCCCTCACCCTCTACCCTCCATCCTCCACCCTTCACCCTCCACCCTCCACCCGTCACACTCTACCCTCCATCCTCCACCCTTCCCCCTCTACCCTCCATCCTCCATCCTTCACCCTCCAGCCCGTCACCCTCTACCCTCCATCCTCCACCCGTCACCCTCTACCCTCCATTCTTCACCCTCCACTCGTCACCCTCTACCCTCCATCCTCCACCCTCTACCCTCCATCCTTCACCCGTCACCCTCTACCCCTCCATCCTCCACCCTCTACCCTCCATCCTTCACCCTTCACCCTCCACCCGTCACCCTCTACCCTCCATCCTCCACCCTTCACCCTCCATCCTCCACCCTTCACCCTTCACCCTCCACCCGTCACCCTCTACCCTCCATCCTTTACTCTTCACCCTCCACCCATCACCCTCTACCCTCCATCCTCCATCCGTCACCCTCTACCCTCCATCCTTCACTCTTCACCCTCCACCCTCTACCCTACATCCTTCACCTTTCACCCTCCACCCCGTCACCCTCTACCCTCCATCCTTTACTCTTCACCCTCCACACGTCACCCTCTACCCTCCATCCTCCATCCTCCACCCTCACCCTCTACCCTCCATCCTTCACTCTTCACCCTCCACCCGTCACCCTCTACCCTCCATCCTCCACCCGTCACCCTCTACCCTCCATTCTTCACTTTTCACCCTCCACCCGTCACCCTCTACCCTCCATCCTCCACCCTCTACCCTCCATCCTTCACCCTTCACCCTCCACCCGTCACCCTCTACCCTCCATCCTCCACCCTTCACCCTCCATCCTCCACCCTTCACCCTTCACTCTCCACCCGTCACCCTCTACCCTCCATCCTCCACCTTTCACCCTCCATCCTCCACCCTTCACCCTTCACCCTCCACCCGTCACCCTCTACCCTCCATCCTTCACTCTTCACCCTCCACCCGTCACCCTCTACCCTCCATCCTCCACCCGTCACCCTCTACCCTCCATCCTTCACTCTTCACCCTCCACCCGTCACCCTCTACCCTCCATCCTCTACCCTCTACCCTCCATCCTTCACCCGTCACCCTCTACCCTCCATCCTCCACCCTCTACCCTCCATCCTTCACCCTTCACCCTCCATCCTCCACCCTTCACCCTCCATCCTCCACCCTTCACCCTCCACCCGTCACCCTCTACCCTCCATCCTCCAACTTTTACCCTCCATCCTCCACCCTTCACCCTCCACCCTCCACCCGTCACCCTCTACCCTCCATCCTTCACTCTTTACCCTCCACCCGTCACCCTCTACCCTCCATCCTTCACTCTTTACCCTCCACCCGTCACCCTCTACCCTCCATCCTCCAACCGTCACCCTCTACCCTCCATCCTTCACTCTTCATCCTCCACCCATCACCCTCTACCCTCCATCCTCCACCCTCTATCCTTCACCCTCCACCCGTCACCCTCTACCCTCCATCCTCCACCCTTCACCCTCTACCCTCCATCCTCCACCCTTTATCCTCCACCCTTCACCCTTCACCCTCCACCCTCCACCCGTCACCCTCTACCCTCCATCCTCCAACCGTCACCCTCTACCCTCCATCCTTCACTCTTCATCCTCCACCCGTCACCCTCTACCCTCCATCCTCCACCCTCTACCCTCCACCCTTCACCCGTCACCCTCTACGCTCCATCCTCCACCCTCTACCCTCCATCCTTCACCCTTCACCCTCCACCCGCCACCCTCTACCCTCCATCCTCCACCCTCCAACCATCACCCTCCATCCTCCACCCTTCACCCCTCACCCTCCACCCCTCACCCTCTACCCTCCATCCTTCACCCTTCACCCTCCACCCTTCACCCTTCACCCTTTACCCTTCACCCTCCACCTGTCACCCTCTACCCTCCATCCTCCACCCTTCACCCTCCACCCGTCACCCTCTACCCTCTACCCTCCATCCCGTCACTGTCCACCCTCCACCCTCCATCCTCTACCGTTCACCCCTCACCCTCCACCCCTCACCCTCTACCCTCCATCCTCCACCCTTCACCCTCCACCCTTCACCCTTCACCCTTTACCCTTCACCCTCCACCCGTCACCCTCTACCCTCCATCCTCCACCCTTCCCCCTCTACCCTCCATCCTCCATCCTTCACCCTCCAGCCGTCACCCTCTACCCTCCACCCATCACCCTCTACCCTCCATCCTCCACCCTTCCCCCTCTACCCTCCATCCTCCACCCTTCACTCTTCACCCGTCACCCTCTACCCTCCATCCTTCACTCTTCACCCTCCACCCTCACCCTCCTACCTTCCATCCTCCACCCGTCACCCTGTACCCTCCATCCTTCACTCTTCACCCTCCACCCTTCCCCCTCTACCCTCCATCCTCTACCTTCTACCCTCCACCCTTTACTCTTCCCCCTCTACCTTCCATCCTTCACCCTTCACCCTCCACCCGTCACCCTCTACCCTCCATCCTCCATCCTCCACCCTTCACACTCTATCCTCCATCCTCAACCCTCTACCCTCCATCCTCCACCCTTCACCTTCCACCCGTCACCCTCTACCCTCCATCCTCCACCCGTCACCCTCTACCCTCCATCCTCCACCCGTCACCCTCTACCCTCCATCCTCCACCTGTCACCCTCTACCCTCCATCCTTCACTCTTCACCCTTCACCCTTCCCCCTCTACCCACCACCCTTTACTCTTCCCCCTCCACCTTCCATCCTCCACCCTTCACCCTTCACCCTCCACCCTCTACCCTCCATCTTCCACCCTTCACCCTTCACCCTCCACCCTCTACCCTCCACCCTTTACTCTTCCCCCTCTACCTTCCATCCTCCACCCTCCACCCTCTTTCCTTCACCCTTTTCTCTTCCCCCTCTACCTTCCATCCTTTACCCTTCACCCTCCACCCGTCAACCTGTACCCTACATCCTCCATCCTTCACCCTCCATCCTCCACCCTTCACCCTCTATCCTCCATCTCAACCCTCCACCTTTCCCCCTCTACCCTCCATCCTCCACCCTTCACTCTCTACCCTCTACCCTTCACCCTCCCCCCTCTACCCTTCATCCTTCACCCTCCACCCTTCACCCTCTATCCTCCATCCTCAACCCTCCACCCTTACCCCTTTATCCTCCATCCTTCCACCCTTCCTCTTCTATCCTCCATCCTTCACCCTTCGTCCTTCACCCTCCATCCTCCACCCTTCATCCTCCACCTTCCACCCTTCCCCCTTCGCCCCCCACCCTTCCCCCTCTATCCTCCATCCTTCACCCTTCGCCCTTCCCCCTCCATCCTCCACCCTTTCCCCTCCATCCTCCACCCTTTGTCCTCCGCCCTCTATCCTCCATCCTCCAGCCTTCGTCCTCCAGCCTCCACCCTTCGTCCTCCTTCCTCCGTCCTTCCCCCGCTATCCTCCACCCTCCACCCTTCTTCCTCCATCCTTTGTCCTCCGTCCTCCATCCTCCACCCTTCGTCCTCCTTCCTCCGTCCTTCCCCCGCTATCCTCCCTCCACCCTTCCCCCTTCACCCTTCCCCCTCTATCCTTCATCCTTCACCCTTTGCCCTTCACCCTCCATCCTCCCCTCTTTCCCCTCCACTCTTCGTCCTCAACCCTCCACCCTTTCGTCCTTCACCCTCCATCCTCAACCCTTCATCCTCCACCCTTTGTTCTCCATCCTCCACCCTTCCCCCTCTGTCCTTCCTCCTCTATCCTCCATCCTCCACCCTCCACCCTTCCCCCTTCGCCCTCTACCCTTCCCCCTCTATCCTCCATCCTTCATCCCTCACCCTTTGCCCTTCCTTGTCCACCCTCCACCCTTCGTCCTTCATCCTCCACCCTCCACCCTTCGTCCTCCGTCCTTCCTCCTCTATCTTCCATCCTCCACCCTTCGCCCTTCCCCCTCTATCCCCCACACTTTCCCCTCCACCCTCCACCCTTCGTCCTCCACCCTTCACCCTCCCGGGGCCTCACTATCGATGTTCCCACAGATAGATAAATGTGTTGATAAACCAACTCCATAGGCAAATTATATTCAATTTGTGATGTGGAGATTTCCGGCAGTAGTTTGTGTCTCTGCCCCTCCCACAATGGTGTGCGGTATATATAATATATCCTGTGTCTGATATCTATAAAGATTGATCTCTATGCAGAGTGTTTGTTGTTGTTGATCATCGGAGACGTACCGCCCCCACTATGTCTGTATTGATCGCCCCCCCACTATGTCTCTATTGATCCCCCCCACTATGTCTGTATTGATCCCCCCCACTATGTCTCTATTGACCCCACCCATTATGCCTCTATTGATCGCCCCCCCACTATGTCTCTATTGATCCCCCCCACTATGTCCATATTGATCCCCCCCACTATGTCTCTATTGACCCCACCCATTATGCCTCTATTGATCGCCCCCCCACTATGTCTCTATTGGTCCCCCCCACTATGTCTGTATTGATCGCCCCCCCACTATGTCTCTATTGATCGCCCCCCCACTATGTCTCTATTGGTCCCCCCCACTATGTTTCTATTGATCGCCCCCCCGCCCACTATGTCTGTATTGATCGCCCCCCACTATGTCTCTATTGATCGCCCCCCCACTATGTCTCTATTGATCCCCCCCCACTATGTCTGTATTGATCGCCCCCCACTATGTCTCTATTGATCCCCCCCCCACTATGTCTCTATTGATCCCCCCCCACTATGTCTGTATTGATCGCCCCCCCACTATGTCTCTATTGGTCCCCCCCACTATGTCTCTATTGATCGCCCCCCCGCCCACTATGTCTCTATTGATCGCCCCCCACTATGTCTCTATTGATCCCCCCCCCCCACTATGTCTCTATTGATCCCCCCCCACTATGTCTGTATTGATCGCCCCCCACTATGTCTCTATTGGTCCCCCCCACTATGTCTGTATTGATCGCCCCCCACTATGTCTCTATTGGTCCCCCCCACTATGTCTGTATTGATCGCCCCCCCACTATGTCTCTATTGATCCCCCCCCACTATGTCTGTATTGATCGCCCCCCACTATGTCTCTATTGGTCCCCCCCACTATGTCTGTATTGATCGCCCCCCACTATGTCTCTATTGGTCCCCCCCACTATGTCCATATTGATCGCCCCCCCACTATGCCTGTATTGATCCCCCGCCACTATATCTCTATTGAACCCCCCCACTATGCCTGTATTGATCCCCCCACTATGTCTGTATTGATCCCCCCCAATATGTCTCTATTGATCCCCCCCACTATCTCTCTATTGATCGCTCCCCCACTATGTCTCTATTGATCCCCTTACTATGCCTCTATTGATCTCCCCCACTATGTCTCTGTTGATCACCCCCCCACTATGTCTCTATTGGTCCCCCCCACTATGTCTCTATTGGTCCCCCCCCCACTATGTCTCTGTTGATCGCCCCCCCTCACTATGTCTCTGTTGATCGCCCCCCCACTATGTCTCTATTGGTCCCCCCCACTATGTCTCTATTGATCCCCCCCCCACTATGTCTCTGTTGATCGCCCCCCCTCACTATGTCTCTGTTGATCGCCCCCCCACTATGTCTCTATTGATCCCCCCCCACTATGTCTGTATTGATCGCCCCCCACTATGTCTCTATTGATCCCCCCCCCACTATGCCTCTATTGACCCCCCCACTATGTCTCTATTGATCCCCCCCACTATGTCTCTATTGATCCCCCCCACTATGTCTCTGTTGATCGCCCCCCCACTATGTCTGTATTGATCGCCCCCCCCACTATGTCTCCATTGATCGCCCCCCCCCCACTATGTCTCTATTGATCCCCCCCACTATGTCTCTGTTGATCGCCCCCCCACTATGTCTGTATTGATCACCCCCCACTATGTCTCTATTGATCGCCCTCCCACTATGTCTCTATTGACCTCCCCACTATGTCTCTATTGATCACCCCCCACTATGTCTCTATTGATCGCCCCCCCACTATGTCTCTATTGACCCCCCCCACTATGTCTCTATTGATCCCCCCCACTATGTCTCTATTGACCTCCCACTATGTCTCTATTGATCACCCCCCACTATGCCTCTATTGACCCCCCCCCACTATGCCTCTATTGATCCCCCCCCCACTATGTCTCTATTGATCCCCCCCACTATGTCTCTATTGATCCCCCCCACTATGTCTCTATTGATCCCCCCCACTATGTCTCTATTGATCCCCCCTCACTATCACTATGTCTCTGTTGATCGCCCCCCCACTATGTCTCTGTTGATCGCCCCCCCACTATGTCTCTATTTATCGCCCCCCACTATGTCTCTATTGATCCCCCCCACTATGTCTCTGTTGACCTCCCCACTATGTCTCTATTGATCCCCCCCCACTATGTCTCTATTGATCCCCCCCCACTATGTCTCTATTGATCCCCCCCCACTATGCCTCTATTGATCCCCCCCCACTATGTCTCTATTGATCCCCCCCACTATGTCTCTATTGATCCCCCCCACTATGTCTCTATTGATCCCCCCCCACTATGTCTCTATTGATCCCCCCCACTATGTCTCTATTGATCCCCCCCCACTATGTCTCTGTTGATCGCCCCCCCACTATGTCTCTATTGATCCCCCCCACTATGTCTCTATTGATCCCCCCCACTATGTCTCTATTGATCCCCCCCCCCACTATGTCTCTGTTGATCGCCCCCCACTATGTCTCTATTGACCTCCCCACTATGTCTCTATTGATCCCCCCCACTATGTCTCTGTTGACCTCCCCACTATGTGTCTCTATTGATCCCCCCCCACTATGCCTCTATTGATCCCCCCCACTATGTCTCTATTGATCCCCCCACTATGTCTCTATTGATCCCCCCCACTATGTCTCTATTGATCCCCCCCACTATGTCTCTATTGATCCCCCCCACTATGTCTCTATTGATCCCCCCCACTATGTATCTGTTGATCGCCCCCCCCCACTATGTCTCTATTGATCGCCTCCCCACTATGTCTGTATTGATCACCCCCCCAATATGTCTATTGGTCGCCCCCCCACTATGTCTCTATTGATCCCCCCCCACTATGTCTCTGTTGATCGCCCCCCCACTATGTCTCTGTTGATCGCCCCCCCACTATGTCTCTATTGATCGCCTCCCCACTATGTCTCTTTTGATCGCCCCCCCACTATGTCTATATTGATCACCCCCCCAATATGTCTCTATTGGTCGCCCCCCACTATGTCTCTGTTTATCGCCCCCCCCCCACTATGTCTCTATTGATCCCCCCCCACTATGTCTGTATTGATCGCCCCCCACTATGTCTGTATTGATTGCCCCCCACTATGTCTCTATTGGTCGCCCCCCCACTATGTCTCTATTGATCCCCACCACTATGTCTCTATTGATCACCCCCCACTATGTCTCTATTGATCACCCCCCACTATGTCTCTATTGATCCCCACCACTATGTCTCTATTGATCACCCCCCACTATGTCTCTATTGATCACCCCCCACTATGTATCTATGATTACCCCCCACTATGTCTCTATTGATCGCCCCCCCACTATGTCTCTATTGATCGCCCCCCCACTATGTCTCTATTGATCACCCCCACTATGTCTCTATTGATTACCCCCCACTATGTCTCTATTGATCACCCCCCACTATGTCTCTATTGATCGCCCCCCCACTATGTCTCTATTGATCCCCACCACTATGTCTCTATTGATCACCCCCCACTATGTCTCTATTGATCGCCCCCCCACTATGTCTCTATTGATCGCCCCCCACCATGTCTCTATTGATCGCCCCCCACTATGTCTCTATTGATCGCCCCCCACTATGTCTCTATTGATCGCCCCCCACTATGTCTCAATTGATCGCCCCCCACTATGTCTCTATTGATCGCCCCCCCAGGTCTGTGCGATGGGAACACAACGAATGATCTGATTCTGCCCAATGGGCGTCTCCTGACCCCGAGCGACGACTCTGATGAGTTCCTGGACAGCTGGCAGGTTCCGTACACATTGAAGTATGTGGGGAAGGAGAGGCGGCAGGACGGGAATTGCTCCTCGGTGGATTGCTCGCCGTGCTTCCAGATGATTGTAAACCAGACATTCAGCAGCTGCCACCCCTATGTACGTACCACTCTCTATGGGGGAGGGGCGCTATCCAGTGCTGTATGTACATATCACTCTCTATGGGGGAGGGGCACACTGCGGGGGGCTATCCAGTGCTGTATGTACATATCAATCTCTATGGGGGAAGGGCACACTGCAGGGGGGGGGTGCTTGAGATTATTTGGATGGATTGGGATGATTTAGATGGATTGGGATGGATTGGGATGATTTGGATGGATTGGGATGATTTGGATGGTTTTGGATGGATTGGGATGATTTGAATGGATTGGGATGGATTGGGATGATTTATATGGTTTTGGATGGTTTGGGATGGATTGGGATGATTTGGATGGTTTTGGATGATTTGGATGGTTTTGGATGATTTGGGATGGATTGGGATGATTTGGATGATTTTGGATGGATTGGGATGATTTGGATAGATTGGGATGATTTGGATGGTTTTGGATGGTTTGGGATGATTTGGATGGATTGGGATAAATTGGGATGATTTATATGGTTTTGGATGGTTTGGGATGGATTGGATGATTTATATGGTTTGGATGGATTGGGATGATTTGGATGGTTTTGGATGATTTGGGATGGATTGGGATGATTTGGATGATTTTGGATGGATTGGGATGATTTGGATGGATTGGGATGGTTTGGGATGGTTTGGGATGATTTGGATGGTTTTGGATGGATTGGGATGATTTGGATGGTTTTGGATGGATTTGGATGGTTTGGATGGATTGGGATGATTTGGATGGTTTGGGATGGATTGGGATGATTTGGATGGTTTTGGATGGATTGGGATGATTTGGATGGTTTGGGATGATTTGGATGGTTTTGGATGGTTTGGGATGGATTGGGATGATTTGGATGGTTTTGGATGGATTGGGATGATTTGGATGGTTTTGGGATGATTTTGGATGGTTTTGGATGGATTGGGATGGTTTTGGATGGATTGGGATGGATTGGGATGGTTTGGATGGTTTGGGATGATTTGGATGGTTTTGGATGGATTGGGATGATTTGGATGGTTTTGGATGGATTGGGATGGTTTGGATAGTTTTGGATAGACTGGGATAAATTTAGATGGTTTTGGATGGATTGGGATGATTTGGGATGGATTGGGATGATTTGGATGGTTTTGGATGGATTGGGATGATTTGAATGGATTGGAATGGATTGGGATGGTTTGGGATGGATTTGGATGGCTTGGGATGGTTTGGGATGATTTGGATGGATTGGGGTGGATTGGGATGGATTGGGATGATTTGGATGGATTGGATGGTTTTGGATGGATGGGGATGGTTTGGGATGATTTGGATGGTTTGGGATGATTTGGATGGTTTTGGATGGATTGGGATGATTTGGTTGGATTTGGGATGGTTTGGGATGATTTGGATGGTTTTGGATGGATTGGGATGGATTGGGATGATTTGGATGGATTGGATGGTTTTGGATGGATTGGGATAATTGGATGGTTTGGATGGATTGGGATGATTTGGGATGGATTGGGATGATTTGGATGGTTTTGGATGGATTGGGATGGTTTGGGATGATTTGGATGGTTTTGGATGGATGGGATGATTTGGATAGATTGGGAAGGTTTTGGATGATTTGGATGGTTTTGGATGGATTGGGATGGATTGGATGATTTGGATGGATTGGGATAGATTGGGATGGGATGGTTTCAGTGGGATAAGGATGGGATGGTATTGGGATGGGATGATTTGGATGGATTTGGATGATTTGGAATGTTTGGGATGATTTGGATGGTTTTGGATGGATTGGGATGGATTGGGATGATTTGGATGGATTGGGATGGAATGGTTTCAGTGGATAAGGATGGGATGGATTGGGATGGGATGATTTGGATGGATTGGGATGATTTGGAATGGTTTGGGATGATTTGGATGGTTTTGGATGGATTGGGATGGATTGGGATGATTTGGATGGTTTTGGATGGATTGGGATGGATTGGGATGATTTGGATGGATTGGGATGGAATGGATGGATGGATTGGGATGATTTGGATGGATTGGGATGGGATGGTTTCAGTGGATAAGGATGGGATGGGATGATTTGGATGGATTGGGATGATTTGGAATGGATTGGAATGATTTGGAATGGTTTGGGATGATTTATATGGTTTTGGATGGATTGGGATGATTTGGATGGTTTTGGATGGATTGGGATGGATTGGGATGATTTGGATGGATTGGGATGGGATGGTTTCAGTGGATAAGGATGGATGGATTGGGATGGGATGATTTGGATGGATTGGGATAATTTGGAATGGATTGGGATGGATTTGGAATGGTTTGGGATGATTTGGATGGTTTTGGATGGATTGGGATGGATTGGGATGATTTGGATGGTTTTGGATGGATTGGGATGGATTGGGATGGATTGGATGGATTGGGATGGAATGGATTGGGATGGATTGGGATGATTTGGATGGATTGGGATGGGATGGTTTCAGTGGATAAGGATGGGATGGGATGATTTGGATGGATTGGGATGATTTGGAATGGATTGGAATGATTTGGAATGGTTTGGGATGATTTATATGGTTTTGGATGGATTGGGATGGATTGGGATGATTTGGATGGATTGGGATGGATTGGGATGATTTGGATGGTTTTGGATGGATTTGGATGGATTGGGATGATTTGGATGGTTTTGGGATGATTTTGGATGGTTTTGGATGGATTGGGATGGTTTTGGATGGATTGGGATGGATTGGGATGATTGGATGGATTGGAATGGATTGGGATGGATTGGGATGATTTGGATGGTTTGGAGATTTGGATGGTTTTGGATGGATTGGGATGATTTGGATGGTTTTGGATGGATTGGGATGGTTTGGATAGTTTTGGATAGACTGGGATAATTTAGATGGTTTTGGATGGATTGGGATGATTTGGGATGGATTGGATGATTTGGATGGTTTTGGATGGATTGGGATGATTTGAATGGATTGGAATGGATTGGGATGGTTTGGGATGGATTGGGATGATTTGGATGGATTGGGATGGTTTGGGATGATTTGGATGGATTGGGGTGGATTGGGATGGATTGGGATGATTTGGATGGATTGGATGGTTTGGATGGATTGGGATGGTTTGGGATGATTTGGATGGTTTGGGATGATTTGGATGGTTTTGGATGGATTGGGATGATTTGGTTGGATTGGAGGTTTGGGATGATTGGATGGTTTGGATGGATTGGATGGATTGGATGATTGATGGATTTTGGATGGATTGGGATAATTTGGATGGGTTTTGGATGGATTGGGATGATTAGGGATGGATTGGGATGATTTGGATGGTTTTGGATGGATTGGGATGGTTTGGGATGATTTGGATGGTTTTGGATGGATTGGGATGATTTGGATAGATTGGGAAGGTTTTGGATGATTTGGATGGTTTTGGATGGATTGGGATGGATTGGGATGATTTGGATGGATTGGGATAGATTGGGATGGGATGGTTTCAGTGGATAAGGATGGGATGGATTGGGATGGATGATTTGGATGGATTGGATGATTTGGAATGGTTTGGGATGATTTGGATGGTTTTGGATGGATTGGGATGGATTGGGATGATTTGGATGGTTTTGGATGGATTGGGATGGATTGGGATGATTTGGATGGATTGGGATGGAATGGTTTCAGTGGATAAGGATGGGATGGATTGGGATGGGATGATTTGGATGGATTGGGATGATTTGGAATGGTTTGGGATGATTTGGATGGTTTTGGATGGATTGGGATGGATTGGGATGATTTGGATGGTTTTGGATGGATTGGGATGGATTGGGATGATTTGGATGGATTGGGATGGAATGGATTGGGATGGATTGGGATGATTTGGATGGATTGGGATGGGATGGTTTCAGTGGATAAGGATGGGATGGGATGATTTGGATGGATTGGGATGATTTGGAATGGATTGGAATGATTTGGAATGGTTTGGGATGATTTATATGGTTTTGGATGGATTGGGATGGATTGGGATGATTTGGATGGTTTTGGATGGATTGGGATGGATTGGGATGATTTGGATGGATTGGGATGGGATGGTTTCAGTGGATAAGGATGGGATGGATTGGGATGGGATGATTTGGATGGATTGGGATAATTTGGAATGGATTGGGATGGATTTGGAATGGTTTGGGATGATTTGGATGGTTTTGGATGGATTGGGATGGATTGGGATGATTTGGATGGTTTTGGATGGATTGGGATGGATTGGGATGGATTGGATGGATTGGGATGGAATGGATTGGGATGGATTGGGATGATTTGGATGGATTGGGATGGGATGGTTTCAGTGGATAAGGATGGGATGGGATGATTTGGATGGATTGGGATGATTTGGAATGGATTGGAATGATTTGGAATGTTTTGGGATGATTTATATGGTTTTGGATGGATTGGGATGGATTGGGATGATTTGGATGGATTGGGATGGATTGGGATGATTTGGATGGTTTTGGATGGATTTGGATGGATTGGGATGATTTGGATGGATTGGGATGGATTGGGATGATTTGGATGGATTGGGATGATTTGGATGGTTTTGGATGGATTGGGATGGATTGGGATGATTTGGATGGATTGGGATGGATTGGGATGATTTGGATGGTTTTGGATGGATTTGGATGGATTGGGATGATTTGGATGGATTGGGATGGATTGGGATGATTTGGATGGATTGGGATGATTTGGATGGTTTTGGATGGATTGGGATGGATTGGGATGATTTGGATGGATTGGGATGGGGTGGTTTCAGTGGATAAGGATGGGATGGATTGGGATGGGATGATTTGGATGGATTGGGATGATTTGGAATAATTTGGGATGATTTGGAATGGATTGGGATGGAATGGATTGGGATGGATTGGGATAAATTGGATGGATTGGGATGGGATGGTTTCAGTGGATAAGGATGGGATGGATTGGGATGGGATGATTTGGATGGATTGGGATGATTTGGAATGGATTGGGATGGAATGGATTGGGATGGATTGGGATGATTTGGATGGATTGGGATGGAATGGATTGGGATGGATTGGGATGATTTGGATGGATTGGGATGGGATGGTTTCCGTGGATAAGGATGGGATGGATTGGGATGGGATGATTTGGATGGATTGGGATGATTTGGATGGATTGTGATGATTTGGAATAGATTGGGATGGATTGGGATGGATTTGGAATGGATTGGGATGGATTTGGATGGATTGGAATGGATTGGGATGATTTGGATGGATTGGGATGGGATGGTTTCAGTGGATAAGGATGGGATGGATTGGGATGGGATGATTTGGATGGATTGGGATAATTTGGAATGGATTGGGATGGATTTGATGTAACTCATTTCCTTTCCTTGTTTTATTTCAGAATTAATTTTGTTTATTAATTTTCATATAAATTCCACATTTTCGGACCGATTTGAGTTCTATGTGAGGAGTAGATGGTTGCCAAGGAGTGTGAGACCCCCCTGAACCATACCAGGTCACATGCCCTCAACATGGGGGGCCTTCCACCGTCCCCCGATTCATCCACCCTAAAAAATGAATTTGTCCTGGGACTTTAAATAGGGCACAACACATACAAGCGACGAATGAGACATACGAGTGATGAATGCAAAAAGTAAAATGGGAAAGTGATGGTGCGGCCCTAGTGAATGACGCATAACAGCCATAAATGAGACATACGAGTGATGAATGAGACATATGAGGGATGAATGAGCGATGAATGAGACATACGAGCAATGAATGATGCATAACAGCGATAAATGAGACATATGAGTGATGAATGACGCATACGAGTGAGGAATGACACATACGAGCAATGAATGATCGATGAACGAGACATACAAGGGATGAATGAGACATACGAGCGCCGAATGAGGCATTCAAGCGTCAAATTAGACATAAGAGTGACAAATGATGCATACGATCGATGAATGAGACATACGAGCGATGAATGAGACATACGAGCGATGAATGATGCATATGAGTGATGCATACGAGCGATGAATGAGGCATACGAGTGACGATTGATGCATACAAGCGACGAGTGAGGCATACAAACAACAAATGAGTGATGAATGAGTCAAACAAGGGAAGAATGACGCATACGAGTGATGAATGAGACATACGAGTGATGAATGAGACATACGAGCGATGAATGAGTGATGAATGATGCATATGAACGATGAATGACGCATACAAGCGATGAATGAGACATACGAGTGATGAATGAGACATACGAGCGATGAATGATGCATACGAGCGATGAGTAATGCATACGAGTGATGAATGCAAAAAGTAAAATGGGAAAGTGATGGTGCAGCGCTAGTGAATGACGCATAACAGTGATGAATGAGACATACGAGCAATGAATGAGGCATACGAGCAATGAATGAGTGATGATTGAGGCATACGAGCGATGAATGAGACATACATGGGATGAATGAGGCATACGAGTGACAGCGAAATTTGGCTGCACACAGAGCACACAGCCAAATCTCCTGTTTCTAATAATAATAACAATTTCGTCTAATGATATAAATGCATCTCACCTTTTGATCATATGTCTTTCCTTCTGCCGTAGCCCATCCTCTGGTGTAGCCCATCCTTGGTGTAGCCCATCCTCTGGTGTAGCTCATCCTCTGGTGTAGCCCATCCTCTGCCGTAGCCCATCCTCTGCCGTAGCCCATCCTCTGCCGTAGCCCATCCTCTGCCGTAGCCCATCCTCTGCCGTAGCCCATCCTCTGCCGTAGCCCATCCTCTGGTGTAGCCCATCCTCTGGTGTAGCCCATCCTCTGCCGTAGCCCATCCTCTGGCGTAGCCCATCCTCTGGCGTAGCCCATCCTCTGGTGTAGCCCATCCTCTGGTGTAGCCCGTCCTCTGGTGTAGCATATCCTCTGGTGTAGCCCATCCTCTGGCGTAGCCCATCCTCTGGTGTAGCCCATCCTCTGCCGTAGCCCATCCTCTGCCGTAGCCCATCCTCTGGTGTAGCCCATCCTCTGGTGTAGCCCATCCTCTGGTGTAGCCCATCCTCTGCCGTAGCTCATCCTCTGGTATAGCCCATCCTCTGGTGTAGCTCATCCTCTGGTGTAGCCCATCCTCTGGTGTAGCATATCCTCTGGTGTAGCCCAACCTCTGCCGTAGCCCATCCTCTGGTGTGTGCCCATCCTCTGGTGTAGCTCATCCTCTGGTGTAGCTCATCCTCTGGTGTAGCCCATCCTCTGGTGTAACCCATCCTCAGGTGTAGCATATCCTCTGGTGTGTGCCCATCCTCTGGTGTGTGCCCATCCTCTGGTGTGTGCCCATCCTCTGGTGTAGCATATCCTCTGGTGTAGCTCATCCTCTGGTGTAGCCCATCCTCTGGTGTAACCCATCCTCAGGTGTAGCATATCCTCTGGTGTAGCCCATCCTCTGGTGTAGCATATCCTCTGGTATAGCATATCCTCTGGTGTAGCCCATCCTTGGTGTAGCCCATCCTCTGGTGTAGCCCATCCTCTGGTGTAGCATATCCTCTGGTGTAGCATATCCTCTGGTGTAGCCCATCCTCTGCCGTAGCCTATCCTCTGCCGTAGCCCATCCTCTGGTGTAGCATATCCTCTGGTGTAGCATATCCTCTGGTGTAGCCCATCCTCTGCCGTAGCCCATCCTCTGCCGTAGCCCATCCTCTGGTGTAGCCCATCCTCTGGTGTAGCCCATCCTCTGGTGTAGCCCACCCTCTGGTGTAGCATATCCTCTGGTGTAGCATATCCTCTGGTGTAGCCCGTCCTCTGCCTTAGCCCGTCCTCTGCCGTAGCCCGTCCTCTGCCGTAGCCCATCCTCTGCCGTAGCCCGTCCTCTGGTGTAGCCCGTCCTCTGGTGTAGCCCATCCTCTGGTGTAGCCCATCCTCTGCCGTAGCCCATCCTCTGGTGTGTGCCCATTCTTTGGCGTAGTGCATCCATCCTCTGGCGTAGCCCATCCTCTGGCGTAGCCCATCCTCTGGTGTAGCCCGTCCTCTGGTGTAGCTCATCCTCTGGTGTAGCCCGTCCTCTGGTGTAGCCCATCCTCTGGTGTAGCCCGTCCTCTGGTGTAGCCCGTCCTCTGGTGTAGCTCATCCTCTGGTGTAGCCCATCCTCTGGTGTAGCCCGTCCCCTGGTGTGTGCCCCTTCCACACAAACAGACACAACACATCCTCATGTTATCAGCTCCACCATCGCTCTGCCAGCCAGCCTCCTCTCAGCTGCGAGTGAGCCACTTTATTAACATATCAACAGGAAGTCCCAAAGCTTGAGGGTTGGGCTTCCAACAGCCAAACACCTCTTACAAAGCTTGTGACCTCACAGGAAATGAACACAGGATGTGAATGACCATATAAGGATTTAACAACACAACTAAATACAACCAAATGACGATGACTAGAGTTCCTCATGGATGGGAGATTATCTGCAGGTGTAGGTCATGGCACCCCAAACATGTTGATCAGGCATACCAGGGGTGACCAGAGCAAATCCCCGCTAAACCGATAATGTCTTTGCAGAGCGAACGCATCCCCACCAGACGATCGTTCTGTGCATTGCACAGGAGCCCTTCACTGGCGGACATGTCTTCTCTCCACAAACACCTCTCTCCAAACACCTGGAAGTTTTCCACTACCTAACAGGTCTCAACCAGCGTCAGTCTGACCCAGTCAGCTCTTCAGAGCGGGCTGCAAGAGAACAGACACTGGGAAACTCTTATGACAATATATTAATATAAAATTTTCCACAACAACGAGGAATGAATAAGACATACGAGCGACGAATGAGGCATTCAAGCGACAAATGAGACATTAGAGCGACGAATGATCCATATGAGCGATGAATGGTTGATAATTGAGACATTCGAGGGATGAATGACGCATATGAGCGATGAATGAGACATACCAGCGATGAGTGATGCATACGAGTGATGAATGACGCATACGAGCGATGAATGACGCATACGAGCGATGAATGACACATACGAGCGATGAGTGACGCATACGAGTGACGAATGAGGCATACGAGCGACGAATGAGACATACAAGCAATGAATGAGACATACGAGTGATGAATGAGGCATTCAAGTGACAAATGAGACATAAGAGCGACGAATGATGGATACGAGTGATGAATGAGACATTCGAGGGATGAATGACGCATACCGAGCGAAGAATGATGCATATGAGCGATGAATGATGCATATGAGTGAGATATACGAGCGATGAATGAGGCATACGAACGACGAATGAGACATAGAGCGAAGAATGAGTGATAAATGAGACATACGAGGGATGAATGATGCATACAAGTGATGAATGAATGACGCATATGAGCGATGAATGACACATACAAGCGATGAATGACACATACAAGCGATGAATGAGACTCATTCAACGGGGGGGGGGGTTGGCCAGGATCGGGGGGTCCCCTTGATTCCAATAAGCCCCCGCCCTCAGACCCCCACAAGTACTGGCCAGGGTTGTCGGGAAGAGGCCCTTGTCCCATCAACAGAGCCCACCCCTGCCCAAAACCACCCCCCATCAATAGAGCCCACCCAAAACCACCCCCCCATCAACAGAGCCCACCCAAAAGCAACCCCCCATCAACAGAGCCCACCCCTGCCCAAAACCACCCCCGCATCAACAGAGCCCACCCAAAAGCACCCCCCCATCAACAGAGCCCACCCCCGCCCAAAAGCATCCCCCATCAACAGAGCCCACCCAAAAGCACCCCCCATCAACAGAGCCCACCCCGCCCAAAAGCACCCCCCATCAACAGAGCCCACCCCCGCCCAAAAGCACCCCCCATCAACAGAGCCCCGCCACAAACCACCCTCCATCAACAGAGCCCACCCCCGCCCAAAAGCACCCCCCATCAACAGAGCCCCGCCACAAACCACCCTCCATCAACAGAGCCCACCCCCACCCAAAAGCACCCCCCATCAACAGAGCCCACCCAAAAGCACCCCCCATCAACAGAGCCCACCCAAAAGCACCCCCCATCAACAGAGCCCACCCAAAACCACCCCCCCCATCAACAGAGCCCACCCAAAACCACCCCCCCATCAACAGAGCCCACCCAAAAGCAACCCCCCATCAACAGAGCCCACCTAAAAGCACCCCCCATCAACAGAGCCCACCCAAAAGCACCCCCCATCAACAGAGCCCACCCAAAACCACCCCCCCATCAACAGAGCCCACCCAAAAGCAACCCCCCATCAACAGAGCCCACCCCTGCCCAAAACCACCCCCCCATCAACAGAGCCCACCCAAAAGCACCCCCCCATCAACAGAGCCCACCCCCGCCCAAAAGCATCCCCCATCAACAGAGCCCACCCCCACCCAAAAGCACCCCCCATCAACAGAGCCCACCCCCGCCCAAAAGCACCCCCCATCAACAGAGCCCCGCCACAAACCACCCCCCATCAACAGAGCCCACCCCCGCCCAAAAGCACCCCCCATCAACAGAGCCCTCCCCCACCCAAAAGCACCCCCCATCAACAAAGCCCCCTGCCCAAAACCACCCCCTCCATCAACAGAGCCCACCACCGCCCTAAAAGCACCCCCCCATGTTGAGGGCAAGTGGCCTGGTAAAGTTCGGGGGGGAGGGGCACTCGCTGTTTTTTCTGAATCTTTCATTGCCGGCATTCATCTCTCGGGGGAGGAGAATCCCGCTGACAGCTGATGAATTATCGGTTGCTAAGGACACGGCGTACCGCTCACTCCATAGCAACCAACTATTCTTCACACAACTTCAATCCTTCCCAAATTTGGAATTCATAAATGAAACGAAATTCCTTCCTATTTCACTCAGAGATTTGGATACATCTGAATCTCTGAATTCCCCCAAAATTTCATCCAAATTTATATTCGTACGGAAGTGAGTTGTACATCTAATAAAGCCGGCCGCATTTCCTGCCTGGAGGACATCCGGCATCATCTAGCTCTTTTCTCCCCTGACTGTCCCTGGCCCCGCCCCTTTCACTCACATGACTTCCGGGGTCCAGTTAGGTCTCAGAGGAACGTGAACTCAGACAGTTGATGTTTCAGGTGATGTCTGACCTCTCCTCTGTCCCATCTCAGGTGTCCCCCGAGGAATTCTGCGAGTTGTGGGCGCAGGACGCCGAGTACGTCCGGGATCCGTGTAAAGCGCTGACCGCGTACGCCGCCATGTGCCACAAATTCAACGTCTGCATCCAATGGAGGAACCCCAACTTCTGCCGTAAGTGGGCCACACCCATCGCTGGGGGCGGGACTAAAATCTAGTGATAAATATACAGCAAACGTTAGTGGGTGGGGCTAATGTGTGGCTGGGCGGGGCATATTGTGGGTGGGATTTCTCAGATTCTGATTAGATAAGAAAACAGAACGAAATCCGTACATTCCCCATCATGGGGTATATTCCCTACATTCCCCATCATGGGGTATATTCCCTACATTTCCCATCATGGGGTATATTCTCTACATTCCCCATCATGGGGTATATTCCCTACATTTCCCATCATGGGGTATATTCCCTACATTTCCCATCATGGGGTATATTCCCTACATTCCCCATCATGGTGTATATTCCCTACATTCCCCATCATGGGGTATATTCCCTACATTCCCCATCATGGGGTATATTCCCTACATTCCCCATCATGGGGTATATTCCCTACATTCCCCATCATGGAGTATATTCCCTACATTCCCCATCATGGGGTATATTCCCCACATTCTCCATCATGGGGTATATTCCCTACATTCCCCATCATGGGGTATATTCCCTACATTCCCCATCATGGGGTATATTCCCTACATTCCCCATCATGGAGTATATTCCCTACATTCCCCATCATGGGGTATATTCTCTACATTCCCCATCATGGTGTATATTCCCTACATTCCCCATCATGGAGTATATTCCCTACATTCCCCATCATGGGGTATATTCCCCACATTCTCCATCATGGGGTATATTCCCTACATTCCCCATCATGGGGTATATTCCCTACATTCCCCATCATGGGGTATATTCCCTACATTCCCCATCATGGAGTATATTCCCTACATTCCCCATCATGGGGTATATTCCCCACATTCCCCATCATGGGGTATATTCCCTACATTCCCCATCATGGGGTATATTCCCCACATTCCCCATCATGGGGTATATTCCCTACATTCCCCATCATGGGGTATATTCCCTACATTCCCCATCATGGGGTATATTCCCTACATTCCCCATCATGGGGTATATTCCCTACATTCCCCATCATGGGGTATATTCCCTACATTCCCCATCATGGGGTATATTCCCTACATTCCCCATCATGGTGTATATTCCCTACATTCCCCATCATGGAGTATATTCCCTACATTCCCCATCATGGGGTATATTCCCTACATTCCCCATCATGGGGTATATTCCCTACATTCCCCATCATGGGGTATATTCCCTACATTCCCCATCATGGGGTATATTCCCTACATTCCCCATCATGGGGTATATTCCCTACATTCCCCATCATGGGGTATATTCCCTACATTCCCCATCATGGGGTATATTCCCTACATTCCCCATCATGGGGTATATTCCCTACATTCCCCATCATGGGGTATATTCCCTACATTCCCCATCATGGGGTATATTCCCTACATTCCCCATCATGGAGTATATTCCCTACATTCCCCATCATGGTGTATATTCCCTACATTCCCCATCATGGGGTATATTCCCTACATTCCCCATCATGGGGTATATTCCCTACATTCCCCATCATGGGGTATATTCCCTACATTCCCCATCATGGGGTATATTCCCTACATTCCCCATCATGGGGTATATTCCCCACATTCCCCATCATGGGGTATATTCCCTACATTCCCCATCATGGAGTATATTCCCTACATTCCCCATCATGGGGTATATTCCCTACATTCCCCATCATGGTGTATATTCCCTACATTCCCCATCATGGTGTATATTCCCTACATTCCCCATCATGGGGTATATTCCCCACATTCCCCATCATGGGGTATATTCCCTACATTCCCCATCATGGAGTATATTCCCTACATTCCCCATCATGGGGTATATTCCCTACATTCCCCATCATGGGGTATATTTCCTACATTCCCCATCATGGGGTATATTACCTACATTCCCCATCATGGGGTATATTCCCTACATTCCCCATCATGGTGTATATTCCCTACATTCCCCATCATGGGGTATATTCCCTACATTCCCCATCATGGTGTATATTCCCCATAATGGGGTATATTCCCTACATTCCCCATCATGGGGTATATTCCCTACATTCCCCATCATGGGGTATATTCCCTACATTCCCCATAATTGGGGTACATTCCCCACATTCCCCATCATGGTGTATATTCCCCATCATGGGGTATATTCCCTACATTCCCCATCATGGGGTATATTCCCTACATTCCCCATCATGGGGTATATTCCCTACATTCTCCATCATGGTGTATATTCCCTACATTCCCCATCATGGGGTATATTCCCTACATTCCCCATCATGGTGTATATTCCCCATCATGGGGTATATTCCCTACATTCCCCATCATTGGGGTACATTCCCCACATTCCCCATCATGGTGTATATTCCCCATCATGGGGTATATTCCCTACATTTCCCATCATGGGGTATATTCCCGACATTTCCCATCATGGGGTATATTCCCGACATTCCCCATCATGGGGTATATTCCTTACATTTCCCATCATGGGGTATATTCCCTACATTCCCCATCATGGGGTATATTCCCTACATTCCCCATCATGGGGTATATTCCCTACATTCCCCATCATGGGGTATATTCCCTACATTCCCCATCATGAGGTATATTCCCTACATTCCCCATCATGGGGTATATTCCCTACATTCCCCATCATGGTGTATATTCCCCATCATGGGGTATATTCCCTACATTCCCCATCATGGGGTATATTCCCTACATTCCCCATCATGGTGTATATTCCCTACATTCCCCATCATGGGGTATATTCCCTACATTCTCCATCATGGGGTATATTCCCTACATTCCTCATCATGGGGTATGACCTAGGTGACCAGACTATGGGGACCAGCCTAGGTGACCAGACTATGGGGACCAGCCTAGGTGACCAGACTATGTGGACCAGCCTAGGTGACCAGACTGTGTGGACCAGCCTAGGTGACCAGACTATGTGGACCAGCCTAGGTGACCAGACTATGTGGACCAGCCTAGGTGATCAGACTATGGGGACCAGCCTATGTGACCAGACTATGGGGACCAGCCTAGGTGACCAGACTATGGGGACCAGCCTATGTGACCAGACTATGTGGACCAGACTATTGGGACCAGCCTAGGTGACCAGACTATTGGGACCAGCCTAGGTGACCAGACTATGGGGACCAGCCTAGGTGACCAGACTATGGGGACCAGCCTAGGTGACCAGACTATGGGGACCAGCCTAGGTGACCAGACTATGGGGGTCAGCCTAGGTGACCAGACTATGTGGACCAGCCTAGGTGACCAGACTATGGGGACCAGCCTAGGCGACCAGACGATGGGGACCAGCCTAGGTGACCAGACTATGTGGACCAGCCTATGTGACCAGACTATGGGGACCAGCCTAGGTGACCAGACTATGGGGACCAGCCTAGGTGATCAGACTATCCGGACCAGCCTAGGTGACCAGACTATCCGGACCACCCTAGGTGACCAGACTATGGGGACCAGCCTAGGTGACCAGACTATGGGGACCAGCCTAGGTGACCAGACTATGGGGACCAGCCTAGGTGACCAGACTATGGGGACCAGCCTAGGTGACCAGACTGTGTGGACCAGCCTAGGTGACCAGACTATCTGCCACGCACAACCCCCGAATACAACGTACATTATTATCCACACAGAACACCCCACAATGGTCCAATAACAAGGTCAATGGTCACAATATTAATCTTGTCTCCAAGAGATGATCAGACAGAAACAATAGGTGACTCAATGGGAATTCACACCTAGAAGGCACACATTGAGGGAGACACACATAACCAGTAGGGATGAGCTTCGAGTTCGAGTCGAACTCATGTTCTACTCGAACATTGGCTGTTCGCAAGTTCGCCGAACAGCGAACAATTTGGGGTGTTCGCGGCAAATTCGAATGCCGCGGAACACCCTTTAAAAGTCTATGGGAGAAATCAAAAGTGCTAATTTTAAAGGCTTATATGCAAGTTATTGTCATAAAAAGTGTTTGGGGACCCGGGTCCTGCCCCAGGGGACATGGATCAATGCAAAAAAAAAGTTTTAAAAACGGCCGTTTTTTCAGGAGCAGTGATTTTAATAATGCTTAAAGTCAAACAATAAAAGTGTAATATCCCTTTAAATTTCATACCTGGGGGGTGTCTATAGTATGCCTGTAAAGGGACGCATGTTTCCTGTGTTTAGAACAGTCTGACAGCAAAATGACATTTTGAAGGAAAAAACTCATTTAAAACTACCCGCGGCTATTGCATTGCCGACAATACACATAGAAGTTCATTGATAAAAACGGCATGGGAATTCCCCACAGGGGAACCCCGAACCAAAAAAAAAAAAAAAAAAAATGATGTGGGGGTCCCCCTAAATTCCATACAAGGCCCTTCAGGTCTGGTATGGATATTAAGGGGAACCCCAGCCAAAAAAAAAAAAAAAAAACATCGTGGGGTCCCCCTAAAAATCCATACCAGACCCTTATCCGAGCACGCAACCTGGCAGGCCGCAGGAAAAGAGGGGGGGACGAGAGTGCGGCCCCCCCCCCTCCTGAACCGTACCAGGCCACATGCCCTCAACATTGGGAGGGTGCTTTGGGGTAGCCCCCCAAAACACCTTGTCCCCATGTTGATGAGGACAAGGGCCTCATCCTCACAACCGTGGCCGGTGGTTGTGAGGGTCTGCGGGCGGGGGGCTTATCGGAATCTGGAAGCCCCCTTTAACAAGGGGACCCCCAGATCCCGGCCCCCCCCCTGTGTGAAATGGTAAGGGGGTACTTACCCCTACCATTTCACTAAAAAACTGTCAAAAATGTTAAAAATGACAAGAGACAGTTTTTGACAATTCCTTTATTTAAATGCTTCTTCTTTCTTCCTTCATCTTCTTCTTCTTCTGGTTCTTCTGGCTCTTCTGGTTCTTCCTCCGGCGTTCTCGTCCAGCATCTTCTCCGCGGCGTCTTCTATCTTCTTCTCCTCGGGCCGCTCCGCACCCATGGCATGAGGGGGGAGGCTCCCGCTCTTCTCTTCATCTTCTTCTCTTCTTCATCTTCTTCTTCTTCTTTTTCTTCTTCTTCTTCTTCCTTCTTCTCTTCTTCTCTTCTTCCTGTCTTCTCCGGGCCGCTCCGCAATCCATGCTGTGGCATGGAGGGAGGCTCCCGCTGTGTGACGGCGTCTCTTCGTCTGACGGTTCTTAAATAACAGGGGGGGGGGGCAAACCGGTGACCCCGCCCCCCTCTGACGCACACATGACGGGACTTCCCTGTGGCATTCCCCGTGACGTCACAGGGAAGTCCCTCAAGTCACCGTGCGTCAGAGGGGGGCGGGGTCACCGGGTGGCCCCGCCCCCCGTTATTTAAGAACCGTCAGACGAAGAGACGCCGTCACACAGCGGGAGCCTCCCACCATGCCAGCATGGCTGCGGAGCGGCCCGGAGAAGAAATGAAGAAGAGAAGAAGGAAGAAGAAGAAGAAGAAGAAGATGAAGAAGAAGATGAAGAAGATGAAGAGAAGAGCGGGAGCCTCCCCCCCCATGCCATGGGTGCGGAGCGGCCCGAGGAGAAGAAGATAGAAGACGCCGCGGAGAAGATGCTGGACGAGAACGCCGGAGGAAGAACCAGAAGAGCCAGAAGAACCAGAAGAAGAAGAAGATGAAGGAAGAAAGAAGAAGCATTTAAATAAAGGAATTGTCAAAAACTGTCTCTTGTCATTTTTAACATTTTTGACAGTTTTTTAGTGAAATGGTAGGGGTAAGTACCCCCTTACCATTTCACACAGGGGGGGGGCCGGGATCTGGGGGTCCCCTTGTAAAAGGGGGCTTCCAGATTCCGATAAGCCCCCCGCCCGCAGACCCTCACAACCACCGGCCACGGTTGTGAGGATGAGGCCCTTGTCCTCATCAACATGGGGACAAGGTGTTTTGGGGGGCTACCCCAAAGCACCCTCCCAATGTTGAGGGCATGTGGCCTGGTACGGTTCAGGAGGGGGGGGGCCGCACTCTCGTCCCCCCCTCTTTTCCTGCGGCCTGCCAGGTTGCGTGCTCGGATAAGGGTCTGGTATGGATTTTTAGGGGGACCCCACGCCGTTTTTTTTTTTTTTTGGCGCGGGGTTCCCCTTAAAATCCATACCAGACCTGAAGGGTCTGGTATGGAATTTAGGGGGAACCCCACGTCAATTTTTTTTTTAAATTTTGGCTGGGGTTCCCCTTAATATCCATACCAGACCTGAAGGGCCTTGTATGGAATTTAGGGGGACTCCCACATCATTTTTGTTTTTTGGTTCGGGGTTGCCCTGTGGGGAATTCCCATGCCGTTTTTATCAATGAACTTCTATGTGTATTGTCGGCAATGCAATAGCCGCGGTAGTTTTAAATGTGTTTTTTCCTTCAAAATGTCATTTTGCTGTCAGACTGTTCTAAACACAGGAAACATGCGCCCCTTTACAGGCATACTATAGACACCCCCCAGGTACGAAATTTAAAGGGATATTACACTTTTATTGTTTGACTTTAAGCATTATTAAAATCACTGCTCCTGAAAAAACGGCCGTTTTTAAAACTTTTTTTTGCATTGATCCATGTCCCCTGGGGCAGGGCCCGGGTCCCCAAACACTTTTTATGACAATAACTTGCATATTAGCCTTTAAAATTAGCACTTTTGATTATTCATGTTCGTGTCCCATAGACTTTAACGGCGTTCGCGTGTTCGAACGAATTTTTTTCCTGTTCGCATGTTCTGGTGCGAACCGAACAGGGGGGTGTTCGGCTCATCCCTAATAACCAGCAGTGACCCCACCCCACCTCAGACTGTCCAGCAACAGTCTATGAAGCAAACTCATACAATGTTCCAGCAGTCTGAAAAGGTGGAATTATTTATCTTCATAGATCTCTGGAGAGATATTCTTGATAAATATTTTAGTCCCAAGTGAAGGAGCCTCTCCAACCCAGTCTACAGGAGGACCACCATATTCCCTCTCCAACCCAGTCTGCAGGAGGACCACCATATTCCCTCTCCAACCCAGTCTGCGGGAGGACCACCATATTCCCTCTCCAACCCAGTCTACAGGAGGACCACCATATTCCCTCTCCAACCCAGTCTGCAGGAGGACCACCATATTCCTTCTCCAACCCAGTCTGCAGGAGGACCACCATATTCCTTCTCCAACCCAGTCTGGGTCAGTCACAGTGTATATTCTGTACATTCCCCATCACGGTGTACATTCTCTCTCACACAGCGTTCCAGTGTCCGCCATCTTTGGTTTATCAGGCTTGTCTGGCAGTGTGTGACGTTCCACGGACGTGTCAGAATAATGAGATTGATCTTGACGACTCGGAGGTGTGTTCAGCACTGACAGAGGCCTGTGTGTGTCCGGAGGGGGCCGTCCTTCACCACCTACACTCCGCCTTCTGTGTCCCCCACAGGAAATGTGGTAAGTGTCAGTATGGAGGAGGTAGGTAGGTCCCTCTATAGTCAGTATGGAGGAGGTATGTTGGTCTCTATATATTGTCAGTATGGAGGAGGTAGGTAGGTCCCTGTATAGTTGGTTTGGAGGTAGGTTGGCCCCCTGCACTTGCAGACCCCTGTGTCTTCTCTGGGTCCCTCTATAGTCAGTATGGTGGAGGTAGGTTGGGGTGGTGTTGGGATAACTTAAGCAAAAAAGCTTTTTCTTGTTTAACGCTTAAGATGTCCCTTTGAATTCTCCGTGTAACTTTTTGGTTATAATTTTTTTTATAGTACTTAAAGCTTTAGGTTTACATCACAGAACCGGTTCTGTCTGATCCGCACCACACAAACATACAAAACTTCTTCCCACAATCACCATATTCAGGGATAAGGAAGGGAAATTCCTAATTTACTTTGTCTTTATTTCTGACTAAAAATCCCGACCTACTCGGGATTCATCTTCCTTCCCATGAGCTCCGAAAGCTACCAATGGGCGTGTCCGCCTTCCCACCGCCTCTCCATCGCCTTCCCACCGCCTCTCTATCGCGTTCCCACTGCCTCTCCATCGCCTTTCCACCGCCTCTCCACCGCCTCTCCACCGCGTTCCCACTGCCTCTCCATCGCGTTCCCACTGCCTCTCCATCGCCTTACCACCGCCTTCCCACCGCCTCTCCACCGCCTTCCCACCGCCTCTCCACCGCCTTCCCACCGCCTCTCCACTGCCTTCCCACCGCCTCTCCATCGCGTTCCCACTGCCTCTCCATTGCCTTCCCACCGCCTTCCCACCGCCACTCCACCGCGTTCCCACTGCCTCTCCATCGCGTTCCCACTGCCTCTCCATTGCCTTCCCACCGCCTTCCCACCGCCACTCCATGACGTTCCCACTGCCTCTCCATCGCCTTCCCACCGCCTCTCCATCGCCTTTCCACCGCCTCTCCACCGCCTCTCCACCGCGTTCCCACTGCCTCTCCATCGCGTTCCCACTGCCTCTCCATCGCCTTACCACCGCCTTACCACCCCCTCTCCACCGCGTTCCCACCGCCTCTCCATCGCCTTCCCACCACCTCTCCACCGCCTCTCCACCGCCTTTCCACCCCCTTCCCACCGCCTCTCCACCGCCTTCCCACCGCCTCTCGATCGCGTTCCCACTGCCTCTCCATTGCCTTCCCACCGCCTTCCCACCGCCTCTCCACCGCGTTCCCACTGCCTCTCCATCGATTCTCCACCGCCTTCCCACCGCCTCTCCACCGATTCTCCACCGCCTCTCCACCGCCTCTCCACCGCCCCTCCACCGCCCCTCCACCGCCTTCCCACCGCCTCTCCACCGCCCCTCCACCGCCTTCCCACCGCCTCTCCACCGCGTTCCCACCGCCTCTCCACCGCGTTCCCACTGCCTCTCCATCGCCTTCCCACCGCCTCTCCACTGCCTTCCCACCGCCTCTCCACCGTCTCTCCACCGCCTTCCCACCGCCTCTCCACCGCCTTCCCACCGCCTCTCCACCGCGTTCCCACTGCCTCTCCACCGCCTTCCCACCGCCTCTCCACCGCCTTCCCACCGCCTCTCCACTGCTTCTCCACCGCCTCTCCACCGCCTTTCCACCGCCTTCCCACCGCCTCTCCACCGCCTTCCCACCGCCTTCCCACCGCTTCTCCACCGCCTCCTCTCCACCGCCTTTCCACCACCTTCCCACCGCCTTCCCACCGCCTCTCCACCACCTTCCCACCGCCTCTCCACCGCCTTCCCACCGCCTCTCCACCCTTTCTCCACCGCCTCTCCACCCTCTCTCCACCGCCTCTCCACCGCCTCTCCACCGCTTCTCCACCGCCTCTCCACCACCACCTTCCCACCGCCTCTCCACTGCCTTCCCACTGCCTCTCCACCACCTTCCCACCGCTTCTCCACCGCCTCTCCACCGCCTTCCCACCGCCTCTCCACCGCCTTCCCACCGCCTCTCCACCGTCTCTCCACCGCCTCTCTACCGCCTCTCCACCTTCTCTCCACCGCCTCTCCACCCTCTCTCCACCGCCTCTCCACCGCCTTCCCACCGCCTCTCCACCACTTCTCCACCGCCTCTCCACCACTGCCTTCCCACCGCCTCTCCACCGCCTTACCACCGCCTCTCCACCGCCTCTCCACTGCCTTCCCACCGCCTCTCCACCGCCTCTCCACCATCTCTCCACCGCCTCTCCACCGCCTTTCCACCGCCTTCCCACCGCCTTCCCACCACCTCTCCACCACGTTCCCACCGCCTTCCCACCGCCTCTCCACCACGTTCCCACCGCCCCTCCACCACCTTCCCATCACCCCTCCACAGCCTCTCCACCGCCTCTCCACCGCTTCTCCACCGCCTTTCCACCGCCTTCCCACCGCCTTCCCACCGCCTTCCCACCACCTCTCCACCACGTTCCCACCGCCTTCCCACCGCCTCTCCACCACGTTCCCACCGACCCTCCACCACCTTCCCATCACCTCTCCACAGCCTCTCCACCGCCTTCCCACCGCCTCTCCACCGCCTCTCCACCGCTTCTCCACCGCCTTTCCACCGCCTTCCCACTGCCTTCCCACCGCCTTCCCACCACCTCTCCACCGCCTTCCCATCACCTCTCCACAGCCTCTCCACCGCCTTCCCACCGCCTCTCCACCACATTCCCACTGCCTCTCCACCGCCTTCCCACCGCCTCTCCACCGCCTTTCCACCGCCTTCCCATCACCTCTCCACAGCCTCTCCACCGCCTCTCCACCGCCTCTCCACCACATTCCCACCGCCTCTTCACCGCCTTCCCACCGCCTCTCCACCGCCTTCCCACCGCCTCTCCACCGCCTTCCCACCACCTCTCCACCACGTTCCCACTGCCTCTTCACCGCCTTCCCACCTCCTCTCCACTGCCTTCCCATCCCAAACACATTATAGAAACAACAAACACAGCAAGTGATCTCTACCAACCAGCGAAGTACCAATTATCTGCCCTCACTTCAAGCATTTCCAAAGTACCTGAGAAGTTCACCAATTCTGCTGCCACCAAAGCGGCCGGCACCCTCCCCAAGAAAAAAAACAATTCTCCCCTTTTAATCTAAGTCCCTATCAAAATAAATCTATATTAAAAAATGTTCTCATTACCGGAGTATTTATAATTCTGACACCACTGAAAGGTGCAATATCACCTTTCACCACTAGTCCGGACTCATCTTATTATCTCATTATAATTAGCTTATTGGCCGATTCTGTAACTTTATATCCAAATATCTCCATTCATAGGAAACGGCGTATAGAAATAATTCACCCGACAACACGATGATTAGTTTTATTATCCCGGACATCCCGGTGTTCAATAATGAAAGGTGGGTGTTACCGACCATCGTCCACCAATAAGGGGTACATATTCAAATGACATATTTCCTTCAACAATGTATTCAACCAATCACAATGTCACAAAATGATTAACTCGTTACATCTCTGTATCCAAGCAAACTCATTATGTCACATTATATCATATTATATTATATTATATTATATTATATTATATTATATTATATTATTCATATATTGAGAGGGCAGGGACAGTTAACCCTTAGCACCACATCCCTAGTAGATAAGAGTATAAATAGGAGGGATTGGGGTAAAATTACCCCTGGGACTTTTAGGGTGCTTAACAGTATCAAGTCAAACCAGATAAATATTGTATGCAAAATCTGAACTATCTAAAAATAGATCTTTTATTTCAAAAATTTTTATTACAAAATATCACCAAGACATCTAAAAACAAACAATCTTTCAATCTGAATCAATCAATTGTGATAAGATATTGACAAAACCACTCAATGAATACCACTCAACATGTTTCGCTCAAATTCGTGAGCTTCATCAGGAGTTTTGGTACATATGTGGCATACTATGAATAAGAGAGAAAGAATACACAAGTCAGACAATTCAAAAACGCATATGCTTCTAAATTAAAACAAGGACTTGTTGCATACATGAAGAAAGGATCTTATCATATAATGAGAGACAAATGTCTTTAGTATATTACCAATGATCAAAAAATTCAAAACAATTGATTGTGATAATCATGTTATATATATTATACGTTATCTTGTGTGTCCACATTGGTGAACAAACTATCCGTATAATAGGAATGAATGGGGAAACTAGAGTGGGAGATGACAAAAGCTGGAAAATCAGAACATGATTTCTAAACTGCCGCCACTCCCTCATTTTCAAGCCCACCTACACAAATCTTATATCAAAACGTTCAGCTATCCCTGCTGCCACTAAACATGTCCACGGCTAAGCCATAGTCCTGATAGTTTTCACAATACGACCATTTGTTTGCAACTCACACCCTCCATTGACATTCATTGAAACTACACTCTAGCCCCCTTCAAATTTACAGGGCAATTTCTAAACTGCGACTGTGCCTCCATTTTTAATATTTCAGAGACATACTATACATCAAAATCTAGGTCTGGGTCTTGTGATTCTCACAATATAAAGATCTTCGCTGTAGGATGTATATCATGGTCCTGTGTATTGTGTATTGAGCAGTATTTCTGAAGCATAAACAGGACATGAGCGTTGCTAGGAAACAGTGTTTGTAAACACTGATTATCATCAAACAGATAGCACACCTTCACCTCCATTCTACATCAAGATGCTGAGACCCCCCAAATACATGTGGTCATCCCTTCATCTGATAGGCTTGATAAGGCTTGTAGACTACTAGTGGAGGCAAGAACACTTCACACAATTTCCCCAGAAATTGTAGCTTTTCTAGTATATTATATTATATTATATTATATCATATTAAAATGTTAGCTTTAAAGGCGCAGTTCTTTTATAAGTTTGCAAAACACAAGGGAGGCTTTTTACATGACCCTTTCAGGTGGGTATGTTGGAGGTAAGTAGGTGGGTATGGTGGAGGTAGGTAGGTGGGTATGGTGGAGGTAGGTAGGTGGGTATGTTGGAGGTAGGTAGGTGGGTATGTTGGAGGTAGGTAGGTGGGTATGTTGGAGGTAGGTACCCCTACACTGGGTGACCCCTGTGTGTTCTCCGGATTGCAGCGTGCACAGACAGTAGCGGGGTCCCTCTATATTCGGTGTGGTGGAGGTAGGTAGGTGGGTATGTTGGAGGTAGGTAGGTGGGTATGGTGGAGGTAGTTAGGTGGGTATGTTGGAGGTAGGTAGGTGGGTATGTTGGAGGTAGGTAGGTACCCCTACATTGGGTGACCCCTGTGTCCTCTCTCCGAATTGCAGCGTGCACAGACAGTAGCGGGGTCCCTCTATAGTCGGTATGGTGGAGGTAGGTAGGTGGGTATGGTGGAGGGAGGTAGGTGGGTATGTTGGAGGTAGGTAGGTGGGTATGTTGGAGGTAGGTAGGTACCCCTACATTGGGTGACCCCTGTGTCCTCTCCGGATTGCAGCGTGTACAGACAGTAGCGGGGTCCCTCTATAGTCGGTATGTTGGAGGTAGGTAGGTGGGTATGTTGGAGGTAGGTAGGTGGGTATGGTGGAGGTAGGTATCCCTACATTGGATGACCCCTGTGTCCTCTCCGGATTGCAGCGTGTACAGACAGTAGCGGGGTCCCTCTATATTCGGTATGGTGGAGGTAGGTAGGTGGGTATGGTGAAGGTAGGTAGGTGGGTATGTTGGAGGTAGGTAGGTACCCCTACATTGGGTGACCCCTGTGTCCTCTCCAGATTGCAGCGTGTACAGACAGTAGCGGGGTCCCTCTATAGTCGGTATGGTGGAGGTAGGTAGGTGGGTATGTTGGAGGTAGGTAGGTGGGTATGTTGGAGGTAGGTAGGTGGGTATGTTGAAGGTAGGTAGGTACCCCTACATTGGGTGACCCCTGTGTCCCCTCCGGATTGCAGCGTGTACAGACAGTAGCGTGGTCCCTCTATAGTCGGTATGGTGGAGGTAGGTAGGTGGGTATGGTGGAGGTAGGTAGGTGGGTATGTTGGAGGTAGGTAGGTACCCCTACATTGGGTGACCCCTGTGTCCTCTCCAGATTGCAGCGTGTACAGACAGTAGCGGGGTCCCTCTATAGTCGGTATGGTGGAGGTAGGTAGGTGGGTATGTTGGAGGTAGGTAGGTGGGTATGGTGGAGGTAGTTAGGTGGGTATGTTGGAGGTAGGTAGGTGGGTATGTTGGAGGTAGGTAGGTACCCCTACATTGGGTGACCCCTGTGTCCTCTCTCCGAATTGCAGCGTGCACAGACAGTAGCGGGGTCCCTCTATAGTCGGTATGGTGGAGGTAGGTAGGTGGGTATGGTGGAGGGAGGTAGGTGGGTATGTTGGAGGTAGGTAGGTGGGTATGTTGGAGGTAGGTAGGTACCCCTACATTGGGTGACCCCTGTGTCCTCTCCGGATTGCAGCGTGTACAGACAGTAGCGGGGTCCCTCTATAGTCGGTATGTTGGAGGTAGGTAGGTGGGTATGTTGGAGGTAGGTAGGTGGGTATGGTGGAGGTAGGTATCCCTACATTGGATGACCCCTGTGTCCTCTCCGGATTGCAGCGTGTACAGACAGTAGCGGGGTCCCTCTATATTCGGTATGGTGGAGGTAGGTAGGTGGGTATGGTGAAGGTAGGTAGGTGGGTATGTTGGAGGTAGGTAGGTACCCCTACATTGGGTGACCCCTGTGTCCTCTCCAGATTGCAGCGTGTACAGACAGTAGCGGGGTCCCTCTATAGTCGGTATGGTGGAGGTAGGTAGGTGGGTATGTTGGAGGTAGGTAGGTGGGTATGTTGGAGGTAGGTAGGTGGGTATGTTGAAGGTAGGTAGGTACCCCTACATTGGGTGACCCCTGTGTCCCCTCCGGATTGCAGCGTGTACAGACAGTAGCGTGGTCCCTCTATAGTCGGTATGGTGGAGGTAGGTAGGTGGGTATGTTGGAGGTAGGTAGGTGGGTATGGTGGAGGTAGTTAGGTGGGTATGTTGGAGGTAGGTAGGTGGGTATGTTGAAGGTAGGTAGGTACCCCTACATTGGGTGACCCCTGTGTCCCCTCCGGATTGCAGCGTGTACAGACAGTAGCGTGGTCCCTCTATAGTCGGTATGGTGGAGGTAGGTAGGTGGGTATGGTGGAGGTAGGTAGGTGGGTATGTTGGAGGTAGGTAGGTACCCCTACATTGGGTGACCCCTGTGTCCTCTCCAGATTGCAGCGTGTACAGACAGTAGCGGGGTCCCTCTATAGTCGGTATGGTGGAGGTAGGTAGGTGGGTATGTTGGAGGTAGGTAGGTGGGTATGGTGGAGGTAGTTAGGTGGGTATGTTGGAGGTAGGTAGGTGGGTATGTTGGAGGTAGGTACCCCTACATTGGGTGACCCCTGTGTCCTCTCCGAATTGCAGCGTGCACAGACAGTAGCGGGGTCCCTCTATATTCGGTGTGGTGGAGGTAGGTAGGTGGGTATGTTGGAGGTAGGTAGGTGGGTATGGTGGAGGTAGTTAGGTGGGTATGTTGGAGGTAGGTAGGTGGGTATGTTGGAGGTAGGTACCCCTACATTGGGTGACCCCTGTGTCCTCTCCGAATTGCAGCGTGCACAGACAGTAGCGGGGTCCCTCTATAGTCGGTATGGTGGAGGTAGGTAGGTGGGTATGTTGGAGGTAGGTAGGTGGGTATGTTGGAGGTAGGTAGGTGGGTATGTTGGAGGTAGGTAGGTACCCCTACATTGGGTGACCCCTGTGTCCTCTCCGGATTGCAGCGTGCACAGACAGTAGCGGGGTCCCTCTATAGTTGGTATGGTGGAGGGAGGTAGGTGGGTATGTTGGAGGTAGGTAGGTGGGTATGGTGGAGGTAGGTATCCCTACATTGGATGACCCCTGTGTCCTCTCCGGATTGCAGCGTGTACAGACAGTAGCGGGGTCCCTCTATATTCGGTATGGTGGAGGTAGGTAGGTGGGTATGGTGGAGGTAGGTAGGTGGGTATGTTGGAGGTAGGTAGGTACCCCTACATTGGGTGACCCCTGTGTCCTCTCCAGATTGCAGCGTGTACAGACAGTAGCGGGGTCCCTCTATAGTCGGTATGGTGGAGGTAGGTAGGTGGGTATGTTGGAGGTAGGTAGGTGGGTATGTTGGAGGTAGGTAGGTGGGTATGTTGAAGGTAGGTAGGTACCCCTACATTGGGTGACCCCTGTGTCCCCTCCGGATTGCAGCGTGTACAGACAGTAGCGTGGTCCCTCTATAGTCGGTATGGTGGAGGTAGGTAGGTGGGTATGGTGGAGGTAGGTAGGTGGGTATGTTGGAGGTAGGTAGGTACCCCTACATTGGGTGACCCCTGTGTCCTCTCCAGATTGCAGCGTGTACAGACAGTAGCGGGGTCCCTCTATAGTCGGTATGGTGGAGGTAGGTAGGTGGGTATGTTGGAGGTAGGTAGGTGGGTATGTTGGAGGTAGGTAGGTACCCCTACATTGGGTGACCCCTGTGTCCTCTCTCCGAATTGCAGCGTGCACAGACAGTAGCGGGGTCCCTCTATAGTCGGTATGGTGGAGGTAGGTAGGTGGGTATGGTGGAGGGAGGTAGGTGGGTATGTTGGAGGTAGGTAGGTGGGTATGTTGGAGGTAGGTAGGTACCCCTACATTGGGTGACCCCTGTGTCCTCTCCGGATTGCAGCGTGTACAGACAGTAGCGGGGTCCCTCTATAGTCGGTATGTTGGAGGTAGGTAGGTGGGTATGTTGGAGGTAGGTAGGTGGGTATGTTGGAGGTAGGTAGGTACCCCTACATTGGGTGACCCCTGTGTCCTCTCTCCGGATTGCAGCGTGCACAGACAGTAGCGGGGTCCCTCTATAGTTGGTATGTTGGAGGTAGGTAGGTGGGTATGGTGGAGGTAGGTAGGTGGGTATGTTGGAGGTAGGTAGGTGGGTATGTTGGAGGTAGGTAGGTACCCCTACATTGGGTGACCCCTGTGTTCTCTCCGGATTGCAGCATGTACAGACAGTAGCGGGGTCCCGCTATAGTCGGGATGTTGTAGGTAGGTAGGTGGGTATGTTGGAGGTAGGTGGGTATGGTGGAGGTAGGTAGGTGGGTATGTTGGAGGTAGGTACCCCTACATTGGGTGACCCCTGTGTCCTCTCCGGATTGCAGCGTGCACAGACAGTAGCGGGGTCCCTCTATAGTCAGTATAGTGGAGGTAGGTAGGTGGGTATGGTGGAGGTAGGTAGGTGGGTATGTTGGAGGTAGGTAGGTACCCCTACATTAGGTGACCCCTGTGTCCTCTCCGGATTGCAGCGTGTACAGACAGTAGCGGGGTCCCTCTATAGTCGGTATGTTGGAGGTAGGTAGGTGGGTATGTTGGAGGTAGGTAGGTGGGTATGTTGGAGGTAGGTAGGTACCCCTACATTGGGTGACCCCTGTGTCCTCTCCGGATTGCAGCGTGTACAGACAGTAGCGGGGTCCCTCTATAGTCGGTATGTTGGAGGTAGGTAGGTGGGTATGTTGGAGGTAGGTAGGTGGGTATGTTGGAGGTAGGTAGGTACCCCTACATTGGGTGACCCCTGTGTCCTCTCCGGATTGCAGCATGTACAGACAGTAGCGGGGTCCCTCTATAGTCGGTATGTTGGAGGTAGGTAGGTGGGTATGGTGGAGGTAGGTAGGTGGGTATGTTGGAGGTAGGTACCCCTACATTAGGTGACCCCTGTGTCCTCTCCGGATTGCAGCGTGTACAGACAGTAGCGGGGTCCCTCTATAGTCGGTATGTTGGAGGTAGGTAGGTGGGTATGTTGGAGGTAGGTAGGTGGGTATGGTGGAGGTAGGTAGGTGGGTATGTTGGAGGTAGGTAGGTACCCCTACATTGGGTGACCCCTGTGTCCTCTCCAGATTGCAGCGTGCACAGACAGTAGCGGGGTCCCTCTATAGTCAGTATGGTGGAGGTAGGTAGGTGGGTATGTTGGAGGTAGGTAGGTGGGTATGGTGGAGGTAGGTACCCCTACATTGGGTGACCCCTGTGTCCTCTCCAGATTGCAGCGTGCACAGACAGTAGCGGGGTCCCTCTATAGTCGGTATGGTGGAGGTAGGTGGGTATGATGGAGGTAGGTAGGTGGGTATGTTGGAGGTAGGTACCCCTACATTGGGTGACCCCTGTGTCCTCTCCGGATTGCAGCGTGCACAGACAGTAGCGGGGTCCCTCTATAGTCAGTATAGTGGAGGTAGGTAGGTGGGTATGGTGGAGGTAGGTAGGTGGGTATGTTGGAGGTAGGTAGGTACCCCTACATTAGGTGACCCCTGTGTCCTCTCCGGATTGCAGCATGTACAGACAGTAGCGGGGTCCCTCTATAGTCGGTATGGTGGAGGTAGGTAGGTGGGTATGGTGGAGGTAGGTAGGTGGGTATGTTGGAGGTAGGTAGGTACCCCTACATTGGGTGACCCCTGTGTCCTCTCCGGATTGCAGCATGTAGAGACAGTAGCGGGGTCCCTCTATAGTCGGTATGGTGGAGGTAGGTAGGTGGGTATGTTGGAGGTAGGTAGGTGGGTATGGTGGAGGTAGGTAGGTGGGTATGTTGGAGGTAGGTAGGTACCCCTACATTAGGTGACCCCTGTGTCCTCTCCGGATTGCAGCATGTACAGACAGTAGCGGGGTCCCTCTATAGTCGGTATGTTGGAGGTAGGTAGGTGGGTATGTTGGAGGTAGGTAGGTGGGTATGGCGGAGGTAGGTACCCCTACATTGGGTGACCCCTGTGTCCTCTCTCCGGATTGCAACGTGCACGGACAGTAGCGGGGTCCTTCTATAGTCGGTATGTTGGAGGTAGGTAGGTGGGTATGGTGGAGGGAGGTAGGTGGGTATGTTGGAGGTAGGTAGGTGGGTATGTTGGAGGTAGGTAGGTACCCCTACATTGGGTGACCCCTGTGTCCTCTCTCTGGATTGCAGCGTGCACAGACAGTAGCGGGGTCCCTCTATAGTCGGTATGTTGGAGGTAGGTAGGTGGGTATGTTGGAGGTAGGTGGGTATGTTGGAGGTAGGTACCCCTACATTAGGTGACCCCTGTGTCCTCTCCGGATTTCAGCGTGTACAGACAGTAGTGGGGTCCCTCTATAGTCGGTATGTTGGAGGTAGGTAGGTGGGTATGTTGGAGGTAGGTAGGTGGGTATGTTGGAGGTAGGTAGGTACCCCTACATTGGGTGACCCCTGTGTCCTCTCCGGATTGCAGCGTGTACAGACAGTAGCGGGGTCCCTCTATAGTCGGTATGGCGGAGGTAGGTAGGTGGGTATGTTGGAGGTAGGTAGGTGGGTATCTTGGAGGTAGGTAGGTGGGTATGTTGGAGGTAGGTGGGTATGTTGGAGGTAGGTACCCCTACATTAGGTGACCCCTGTGTCCTCTCCGGATTGCAGCGTGTACAGACAGTAGCGGGGTCCCTCTATAGTCGGTATGTTGGAGGTAGGTAGGTGGGTATGTTGGAGGTAGGTAGGTGGGTATGGTGGAGGTAGGTACCCCTACATTGGGTGACCCCTGTGTCCTCTCCGGATTGCAGCGTGTACAGACAGTAGCGGGGTCCCTCTATAGTCGGTATGGTGGAGGTAGGTAGGTGGGTATGTTGGAGGTAGGTAGGTGGATATGTTGGAGGTAGGTAGGTGGGTATGTTGGAGGTAGGTACCCCTACATTGGGTGACCCCTGTGTCCTCTCCGGATTGCAGCGTGTACAGACAGTAGCAGGGTCCCTCTATAGTCGGTATGTTGGAGGTAGGTAGGTGGGTATGTTGGAGGTAGGTAGGTGGGTATGTTGGAGGTAGGTAGGTACCCCTACATTGGGTGACCCCTGTGTCCTCTCTCCGGATTGCAGCGTGCACAGACAGTAGCGGGGTCCCTCTATAGTTGGTATGTTGGAGGTAGGTAGGTGGGTATGTTGGAGGTAGGTAGGTGGGTATGTTGGAGGTAGGTAGGTACCCCTACATTGGGTGACCCCTGTGTCCTCTCTCCGGATTGCAGCGTGCACAGACAGTAGCGGGGTCCCTCTATAGTCGGTATGGTGGAGGTAGGTAGGTGGGTATGTTGGAGGTAGGTAGGTGGGTATGTTCAAGGTAGGTAGGTGGGTATGTTGGAGGTAGGTACCCCTACATTGGGTGACCCCTGTGTCCTCTCCGGATTGCAGCATGTACAGACAGTAGCGGAGTCCCTCTATAGTCGGTATGTTGGAGGTAGGTAGGTGGGTATGGTGGAGGTAGGTAGGTGGGTATGTTGGAGGTAGGTAGGTGGGTATGTTGGAGGTAGGTAGGTACCCCTACATTGGGTGACCCCTGTGTCCTCTCCAGATTGCAGCGTGCACAGACAGTAGCGGGTTCCCTCTATAGTCGGTATGGTGGAGGTAGGTAGGTGGGTATGGTGGAGGTAGGTAGGTGGGTATGTTGGAGGTAGGTAGGTACCCCTACATTGGGTGACCCCTGTGTCCTCTCCAGATTGCAGCATGCACAGACAGTAGCGGGGTCCCTCTATAGTCGGTATGGTGGAGGTAGGTGGGTATGATGGAGGTAGGTAGGTGGGTATGTTGGAGGTAGGTAGGTGGGTATGTTGGAGGTAGGTAGGTACCCCTACATTGGGTGACCCCTGTGTCCTCTCCGGATTGCAGCATGTACAGACAGTAGCGGGGTCCCTCTATAGTCGGTATGTTGGAGGTAGGTAGGTGGGTATGGTGGAGGTAGGTAGGTGGGTATGTTGGAGGTAGGTACCCCTACATTAGGTGACCCCTGTGTCCTCTCCGGATTGCAGCGTGTACAGACAGTAGCGGGGTCCCTCTATAGTTGGTATGGTGGAGGTAGGTAGGTGGGTATGTTGGAGGTAGGTAGGTACCCCTACATTGGGTGACCCCTGTGTCCTCTCCGGATTGCAGCGTGTACAGACAGTAGCGGGGTCCCTCTATAGTTGGTATGGTGGAGGTAGGTAGGTGGGTATGGTGGAGGTAGGTAGGTGGGTATGTTCAAGGTAGGTAGGTGGGTATGTTGGAGGTAGGTACCCCTACATTGGGTGACCCCTGTGTTCTCTCCGGATTGCAGCATGTACAGACAGTAGCGGAGTCCCTCTATAGTCGGTATGTTGGAGGTAGGTAGGTGGGTATGTTGGAGGTAGGTAGGTGGGTATGTTGGAGGTAGGTACCCCTACATTGGGTGACCCCTGTGTCCTCTCCAGATTGCAGCGTGTACAGACAGTAGCGGGGTCCCTCTATAGTCAGTATGGTGGAGGTAGGTAGGTGGGTATGTTGGAGGTAGGTAGGTGGGTATGGTGGAGGTAGGTACCCCTACATTGGGTGACCCCTGTGTCCTCTCCAGATTGCAGCGTGCACACACAGTAGCGGGGTCCCTCTATAGTCGGTATGGTGGAGGTAGGTAGGTGGGTATGGTGGAGGTAGGTAGGTGGGTATGTTGGAGGTAGGTACCCCTACATTGGGTGACCCCTGTGTCCTCTCCGGATTGCAGCATGTAGAGACAGTAGCGGGGTCCCTCTATAGTCGGTATGTTGGAGGTAGGTAGGTGGGTATGTTGGAGGTAGGTAGGTGGGTATGGCGGAGGTAGGTACCCCTACATTGGGTGACCCCTGTGTCCTCTCTCCGGATTGCAACGTGCACAGACAGTAGCGGGGTCCTTCTATAGTCGGTATGTTGGAGGTAGGTAGGTGGGTATGGTGGAGGTAGGTAGGTGGGTATGTTGGAGGTAGGTAGGTACCCCTACATTGGGTGACCCCTGTGTCCTCTCCGGATTGCAGCGTGTACAGACAGTAGCGGGGTCCCTCTATAGTCGGTATGTTGGAGGTAGGTAGGTGGGTATGTTGGAGGTAGGTGGGTATGTTGGAGGTAGGTACCCCTACATTAGGTGACCCCTGTGTCCTCTCCGGATTGCAGCGTGTACAGACAGTAGTGGGGTCCCTCTATAGTCGGTATGTTGGAGGTAGGTAGGTGGGTATGTTGGAGGTAGGTAGGTGGGTATGTTGGAGGTAGGTAGGTACCCCTACATTGGGTGACCCCTGTGTCCTCTCCGGATTGCAGCGTGTACAGACAGTAGCGGGGTCCCTCTATAGTCGGTATGGTGGAGGTAGGTAGGTGGGTATGTTGGAGGTAGGTAGGTGGGTATCTTGGAGGTAGGTAGGTGGGTATGTTGGAGGTAGGTGGGTATGTTGGAGGTAGGTACCCCTACATTAGGTGACCCCTGTGTCCTCTCCGGATTGCAGCGTGTACAGACAGTAGCGGGGTCCCTCTATAGTCGGTATGTTGGAGGTAGGTAGGTGGGTATGTTGGAGGTAGGTAGGTGGATATGTTGGAGGTAGGTAGGTGGGTATTTTGGAGGTAGGTACCCCTACATTGGGTGACCCCTGTGTCCTCTCCGGATTGCAGCGTGCACAGACAGTAGCGGGGTCCCTCTATAGTCGGTATGTTGGAGGTAGGTAGGTGGGTATGTTGGAGGTAGGTAGGTGGGTATGTTGGAGGTAGGTAGGTGGGTATCTTGGAGGTAGGTAGGTACCCCTACATTGGGTGACCCCTGTGTCCTCTCCGGATTGCAGCGTGTACAGACAGTAGCGGGGTCCCTCTATAGTCGGTATGGTGGAGGTAGGTGGGTATGTTGGAGGTAGGTAGGTGGGTATGGTGGAGGTAGGTAGGTGGGTATGTTGGAGGTAGGTAGGTGGGTATGTTGGAGGTAGGTAGGTGGGTATGTTGGAGGTAGGTAGGTACCCCTACATTGGGTGACCCCTGTGTCCTCTCCAGATTGCAGCGTGCACAGACAGTAGCGGGGTCCCTCTATAGTCAGTATGGTGGAGGTAGGTAGGTGGGTATGTTGGAGGTAGGTAGGTGGGTATGGCGGAGGTAGGTACCCCTACATTTGGTGACCCCTGTGTCCTCTCCAGATTGCAGCGTGCACAGACAGTAGCGGGGTCCCTCTATAGTCAGTATAGTGGAGGTAGGTAGGTGGGTATGGTGGAGGTAGGTAGGTGGGTATGTTGGAGGTAGGTAGGTACCCCTACATTGGGTGACCCCTGTGTCCTCTCCGGATTGCAGCATGTAGAGACAGTAGCGGGGTCCCTCTATAGTCAGTATGTTGGAGGTAGGTAGGTGGGTATGTTGGAGGTAGGTAGGTGGGTATGTTGGAGGTAGGTAGGTGGGTATGGTGGAGGTAGGTAGGTGGGCATGTTGGAGGTAGGTGGGTGGGTATGTTGGAGGTAGGTAGGTACCCCTACATTAGGTGACCCCTGTGTCCTCTCCGGATTGCAGCATGTACAGACAGTAGCGGGGTCCCTCTATAGTCGGTATGTTGGAGGTAGGTAGGTGGGTATGGTGGAGGTAGGTAGGTGGGTATGGTGGAGGTAGGTAGGTACCCCTACATTGGGTGACCCCTGTGTCCTCTCCGGATTGCAGCGTGTACAGACAGTAGCGGGGTCCCTCTATAGTCGGTATGTTGGAGGTAGGTAGGTGGGTATGTTGGAGGTAGGTGGGTATGTTGGAGGTAGGTACCCCTACATTAGGTGACCCCTGTGTCCTCTCCGGATTGCAGCGTGTACAGACAGTAGCGGGGTCCCTCTATAGTCGGTATGTTGGAGGTAGGTAGGTGGGTATGGTGGAGGTAGGTACCCCTACATTGGGTGACCCCTTTCTCCTCTCCGGATTGCAGCGTGTACAGACAGTAGCGGGGTCCCTCTATAGTCGGTATGGTGGAGGTAGGTAGGTGGGTATGGTGGAGGGAGGTAGGTGGGTATGTTGGAGGTAGGTAGGTGGGTATGTTGGAGGTAGGTACCCCTACATTGGGTGACCCCTGTGTCCTCTCCGGATTGCAGCGTGTACAGACAGTAGCGGGGTCCCTCTATAGTCGGTATGTTGGAGGTAGGTAGGTGGGTATGTTGGAGGTAGGTAGGTACCCCTACATTGGGTGACCCCTGTGTCCTCTCCGGATTGCAGCGTGTACAGACAGTAGCGGGGTCCCTCTATAGTCGGTATGGTGGAGGTAGGTAGGTGGGTATGGTGGAGGGAGGTAGGTGGGTATGTTGGAGGTAGGTAGGTGGGTATGTTGGAGGTAGGTAGGTGGGTATGGTGGAGGTAGGTAGGTACCCCTACATTGGGTGACCCCTGTGTCCTCTCCGGATTGCAGCGTGCACAGACAGTAGCGGGGTCCCTCTATAGTCGGTATGTTGGAGGTAGGTAGGTGGGTATGTTGGTGGTAGGTAGGTACCCCTACATTGGGTGACCCCTGTGTTCTCTCCGGATTGCAGCGTGTACAGACAGTAGCGGGGTCCCTCTATAGTTGGTATGGTGGAGGTAGGTAGGTGGGTATGGTGGAGGTAGGTAGGTGGGTATGTTGGAGGTAGGTAGGTACCCCTACATTGGGTGACCCCTGTGTTCTCTCCGGATTGCAGCGTGTACAGACAGTAGCGGGGTCCCGCTATAGTCGGGATGTTGTAGGTAGGTAGGTGGGTATGTTGGAGGTAGGTGGGTATGGTGGAGGTAGGTAGGTGGGTATGTTGGAGGTAGGTAGGTACCCCTACATTGGGTGACCCCTGTGTCCTCTCTCCGGATTGCAGCGTGTACAGACAGTAGCGGGGTCCCTCTATAGTCGGTATGTTGGAGGTAGGTAGGTGGGTATGTTGGAGGTAGGTGGGTATGTTGGAGGTAGGTAGGTGGGTATGTTGGAGGTAGGTAGGTACCCCTACATTGGGTGACCCCTGTGTCCTCTCCGGATTGCAGCGTGTACAGACAGTAGCGGGGTCCCTCTATAGTCGGTATGTTGGAGGTAGGTAGGTGGGTATGTTGGAGGTAGGTGGGTATGTTGGAGGTAGGTAGGTGGGTATGTTGGAGGTAGGTAGGTACCCCTACATTGGGTGACCCCTGTGTCCTCTCCGGATTGCAGCGTGCACAGACAGTAGCGGGGTCCCTCTATAGTCGGTATGTTGGAGGTAGGTAGGTGGGTATGTTGGAGGTAGGTAGGTGGATATGTTGGAGGTAGGTAGGTACCCCTACATTGGGTGACCCCTGTGTCCTCTCCGGATTGCAGCGTGTACAGACAGTAGCGGGGTCCCTCTATAGTCGGTATGTTGGAGGTAGGTAGGTGGGTATGTTGGAGGTAGGTAGGTGGATATGTTGGAGGTAGGTAGGTACCCCTACATTGGGTGACCCCTGTGTCCTCTCCGGATTGCAGCGTGTACAGACAGTAGCGGGGTCCCTCGGGAGATCGGGGAGACCTGGAAGACCTCGGTGAACGGATGTTGTATGTATCAATGTGCCGCCAATGAGAGCATCACCCCCGTTCCCTACAATTGCTCCGTCATCCAGGAGGGGGCGTGCCGCAGATACGGAGAGATGATCGTCACCGTCTCCGACCCCCAGAGCTGCTGTCCTCACCAGATGTGCGGTAAGTGCTCCCTACTTTCTATTCTATTATACGGAGGACATTCCGGACCCCGAGGAGCGCAGACAGAACTACACACCTCCATCACCAACCCCACCACTAATCAGTACAAGCAATAGAAATGGGTGGAGTTATGGAGGTAGGTAGTGTGGATGGAGGTAGTGTAGGAGGTAGGTAGCACAGTAGGTAGGGAGGGTGGAGGTAAGTAGTGTGGGTGGGGTAGTGATGGAGGTAGGGAGGGTGGGTGGGGTGGTGGTGGAGGTAGGTAGGGGGGGCGGTGAGGTAAGGTGGTATGTAGGGGGGCGGGGTGGTGATGAAGGTATGTGGGGGGTGGTGGTGGAAGTGGGTGGGGGCGGGGTGGTGGTGGAGGTAGGTAGGGTGGTATGTCGGGGTGGTGATGGAGGTAGGTAGGGGGGGTGGGTGGTGATGGAGGTAGGTAGAGGGGCGGGGAGGTGGTGGAGGTAGGTAGGGGGGGACGGGGAGGTGGTGGAGGTAGGTAGGGGGGGGCAGGGTGGTGGTGGAGGTAGGTGGTGCAGGTAGGTAGGGGGGGCAGGGTGGTGGTGGAGGTAGGTAGGGGGGGCAGGGTGGTGATAGAGGTAGGTAGAGGGGCGGGGAGGTGGTGGAGGTAGGTAGGGGGGCAGGGTGGTGATGGAGGTAGGTAGGGGGGGCAGGGTGGTGGTGGAGGTAGGTAGGGGGGGCGGGGTGGTGGTGGAGGTAGGTAGGGGGGGCGGGGTGGTGATGGAGGTAGGTAGGGGGGGCTGTGAGGTAAGCTGGTATGTAGGGGGGCGGGGTGGTGATGAAGGTATGTGGGGGGTGGTGGTGGAAGTGGGTGGGGGCGGGGTGGTGGTGGAGGTAGGTAGGGTGGTATGTCGGGGTGGTGATGGAGGTAGGTAGGGGGGGTGGGTGGTGATGGAGGTAGGTAGAGGGGCGGGGAGGTGGTGGAGGTAGGTAGGGGGGGACGGGGAGGTGGTGGAGGTAGGTAGGGGGGGGCAGGGTGGTGGTGGAGGTAGGTGGTGCAGGTAGGTAGGGGGGGCAGGGTGGTGGTGGAGGTAGGTAGGGGGGGCAGGGTGGTGATAGAGGTAGGTAGAGGGGCGGGGAGGTGGTGGAGGTAGGTAGGGGGGCAGGGTGGTGATGGAGGTAGGTAGGGGGGGCAGGGTGGTGGTGGAGGTAGGTAGGGGGGGCGGGGTGGTGGTGGAGGTAGGTAGGGGGGGCGGGGTGGTGATGGAGGTAGGTAGGGGGGCGGGGAGGTGATGGAGGTAGGTAGGGGGCGGGGAGGTGGTGGAGGTAGGTAGGGGGGCGGGGAGGTAGTGGAGGTAGGTAGGGGGGGCGGGGTGGTGGTGGAGGTAGGTATGGTGGTATGTCGGAGGGGTGGAGGTAGGTAGGAGGGCAGGGTGGTGGTGTAGGTAGGTAAGGGGGCGGGGAGGTGGTGGAGGTAGGTAGGGAGGCGGGGAGGTGGTGGAGGTAGGTAGGGGGGCAGGGGGGTGGTGGAGGTAGGTAGGGGGGCGGGGAGGTGGTGGAGGTAGGTAGGAGGGCAGGGGGGTGGTGGAGGTAGGTAGGGGGGCGGGGAGGTGGTGGAGGTAGGTAGGGGGGCGGGGTGGTGGTGGAGGTAGGTAGGAGGGGAGGGGTGGTGATGGAGGTAGGTAGGGGGGCGGGGTGGTGATGGAGGTAGGTAGGGGGGCGGGGTGGTGATGGAGGTAGGTAGGGGGGCGGGGTGGTGATGGAGGTAGGTAGGGGGGGCAGGGTCGTTTGGTATGTCGGGGGGTGGTAAAGGCGTCTTGCCGCCGGCAGTTATCGCCATGTAGGCGGCGGTTTCTTCTCATCCAATCATCTGGCTTGTCTCCTCCTCCTCCAGTCTGCAACCAATCGCTGTGCTCCAGGCTCCTCCCATCCTGCCTCCCTCACCAGAAACTGACCGCCTATCATCGGGAGGATTCCTGTTGCCCGAGATACACATGTGGTAAGAATGACCCATCCTCCATCATTATACAGACCACGCCCCTTCTACTTTGTGCCCCTCCCCTTATATAAATATCATATAATATCCAATGTTTCTATGCAGAGTGTGACCCGGACAAGTGCCCCCCTGTGGAGGAGCCGCCCCCCTGCCGGGAGGACCAGACGCTGTTCTTGGCTCCGGTGGAGGATGGTTGCTGTATCCGCCGGCTCTGTGGTAGGAAGGTCCTCCTCCAGACTCTCCATAATATTCCTAGGATGAGCTGGTGGGAATGTTCTGCACTGGGGAGGGGGAGGGGGGTTCCGATCTGCCACTACGATGGGGTCATTGCCGATCCTGCGGGACTGAACCCTCTGTAACCATAATGCACTGCCTGACCTTTGACCTTAACTCAGCTGGTTGGGGGTCCTAATGTCAACTTAGACCAATCGCTACCGCGGCTGCCATAGACTCCGCCCCATTCCGCCACCCTACAGCCTGAACTACAACACGGGCAAGAAAATCCGCCCCAGGTGAGCGAGTCTCGGGGTGATCCCCCCACATAGTCAGGTGAGCGAGTCTCGGGGTGATCCCCCCACATAGTCAGGTGAGGGAGTCTCGGGGTGATCCCCCCACATAGTCAGGTGAGGGAGTCTCGGGGTGATCCCCCCACATAGTCAGGTGAGGGAGTCTCGGGGTGATCCCCCCACATAGTCAGGTGAGCGAGTCTCGGGGTGATCCCCCCACATAGTCAGGTGAGCGAGTCTCGGGGTGATCCCCCCACATAGTCAGGTGAGGGAGTCTCGGGGTGATCCCCCCACATAGTCAGGTGAGGGAGTCTCGGGGTGATCCCCCCACATAGTCAGGTGAGCGAGTCTCGGGGTGATCCCCCACATAGTCAGGTGAGCGAGTCTCGGGGTGATCCCCCCACATAGTCAGGTGAGCGAGTCTCGGGGTGATCCCCCCACACATAGTCAGGTGAGCGAGTCTCGGGGTGATCCCCCCACATAGTCAGGTGAGGGAGTCTCGGGGTGATCCCCCCACATAGTCAGGTGAGGGAGTCTCGGGGTGATCCCCCCCACATAGTCAGGTGAGGGAGTCTCGGGGTGATCCCTCCACATAGTCAGGTGAGGGAGTCTCGGGGTGATCCCCCCACATAGTCAGGTGAGCGAGTCTCGGGGTGATCCCCCCACACATAGTCAGGTGAGGGAGTCTCGGGGTGATCCCCCCACATAGTCAGGTGAGGGAGTCTCGGGGTGATCCCCCCCACATAGTCAGGTGAGGGAGTCTCGGGGTGATCCCTCCACATAGTCAGGTGAGGGAGTCTCGGGGTGATCCCCCCACATAGTCAGGTGAGCGAGTCTCGGGGTGATCCCCCCACATAGTCAGGTGAGCGAGTCTCGGGGTGATCCCCCCACACATAGTCAGGTGAGCGAGTCTCGGGGTGATCCCCCCACATAGTCAGGTGAGCGAGTCTCGGGGTGATTCCCCCACATAGTCAGGTGAACGAGTCTCGGGGTGATCCCCCCCACATAGTCAGGTGAGCGAGTCTCGGGGTGATCCCCCCACATAGTCAGGTGAGGGAGTCTCGGGGTGATCCCCCCACATAGTCAGGTGAGCGAGTCTCGGGGTGATCCCCCCACATAGTCAGGTGAGGGAGTCTCGGGGTGATCCCCCCCCACATAGTCAGGTGAGCGAGTCTCGGGGTGATCCCCCCACATAGTCAGGTGAATGAGTCTCGGGGTGATCCCCCCCACATAGTCAGGTGAGCGAGTCTCGGGGTGATCCCCCCCACATAGTCAGGTGAGCGAGTCTCGGGGTGATCCCCCCACATAGTCAGGTGAGCGAGTCTCGGGGTGATCCCCCCACATAGTCAGGTGAGGGAGTCTCGGGGTGATCCCCCCACATAGTCAGGTGAGCGAGTCTCGGGGTGATCCCCCCCACATAGTCAGGTGAGCGAGTCTCGGGGTGATCCCCCCACATAGTCAGGTGAGCGAGTCTCGGGGTGATCCCCCCACATAGTCAGGTGAGTGAGTCTCGGGGTGATCCCCCCCACATAGTCAGGTGAGGGAGTCTCGGGGTGATCCCCCCCACATAGTCAGGTGAGGGAGTCTCGGGGTGATCCCCCCACATAGTCAGGTGAGCGAGTCTCGGGGTGATCCCCCCACATAGTCAGGTGAGCGAGTCTCGGGGTGATCCCCCCACATAGTCAGGTGAGGGAGTCTCGGGATGATCCCCCCACATAGTCAGGTGAACGAGTCTCGGGGTGATCCCCCCACATAGTCAGGTGAGCGAGTCTCGGGGTGATCCCCCCACATAGTCAGGTGAACGAGTCTCGGGGTGATCCCCTAACATAGTCAGGTGAGCGAGTCTCGGGGTGATCCCCCCCCACATAGTCAGGTGAGGGAGTCTCGGGGTGATCCCCCCACATAGTCAGGTGAGCGAGTCTCGGGGTGATCCCCCCACATAGTCAGGTGAGGGAGTCTCGGGGTGATCCCCCCACATAGTCAGGTGAGGGAGTCTCGGGGTGATCCCCCCACATAGTCAGGTGAGCGAGTCTCGGGGTGATCCCCCCACATAGTCAGGTGAGGGAGTCTCGGGGTGATCCCCCCACATAGTCAGGTGAGCGAGTCTCGGGGTGATCCCCCCACATAGTCAGGTGAGCGAGTCTCGGGGTGATCCCCCCACATAGTCAGGTGAGGGAGTCTCGGGGTGATCCCCCCACATAGTCAGGTGAGCGAGTCTCGGGGTGATCCCCCCACATAGTCAGGTGAGCGAGTCTCGGGGTGATCCCCCCACATAGTCAGGTGAGGGAGTCTCGGGGTGATCCCCCCACATAGTCAGGTGAGGGAGTCTCGGGGTGATCCCCCCACATAGTCAGGTGAGGGAGTCTCGGGGTAATCCCCCCACATAGTCAGGTGAGCGAGTCTCGGGGTGATCCCTCCACATAGTCAGGTGAGGGAGTCTCGGGGTGATCCCCCCACATAGTCAGGTGAGCGAGTCTCGGGGTGATCCCCCCCACATAGTCAGGTGAGCGAGTCTCGGGGTGATCCCCCCACATAGTCAGGTGAGTGAGTCTCGGGGTGATCCCCCCCACATAGTCAGGTGAGGGAGTCTCGGGGTGATCCCCCCCACATAGTCAGGTGAGCGAGTCTCGGGGTGATCCCCCCACATAGTCAGGTGAGTGAGTCTCGGGGTGATCCCCCCACATAGTCAGGTGAGCGAGTCTCGGGTGATCCCCCCACATAGTCAGGTGAGCGAGTCTCGGGGTGATCCCCCCACATAGTCAGGTGAGGGAGTCTCGGGATGATCCCCCCACATAGTCAGGTGAGGGAGTCTCGGGGTGATCCCCCCACATAGTCAGGTGAGCGAGTCTCGGGGTGATCCCCCCCACATAGTCAGGTGAACGAGTCTCGGGGTGATCCCCCCACATAGTCAGGTGAGCGAGTCTCGGGGTGATCCCCCCACATAGTCAGGTGAACGAGTCTCGGGGTGATCCCCCCACATAGTCAGGTGAGCGAGTCTCGGGGTGATCCCCCCACATAGTCAGGTGAGGGAGTCTCGGGGTGATCCCCCTACATAGTCAGGTGAGGGAGTCTCGGGATGATCCCCCCACATAGTCAGGTGAGCGAGTCTCGGGGTGATCCCCCCACATAGTCAGGTGAGGGAGTCTCGGGGTGATCCCCCCACATAGTCAGGTGAGGGAGTCTCGGGGTGATCCCCCCACATAGTCAGGTGAGGGAGTCTCGGGGTGATCCCCCCACATAGTCAGGTGAGGGAGTCTCGGGGTGATCCCCCCACATAGTCAGGTGAGGGAGTCTCGGGGTGATCCCTCCACATAGTCAGGTGAGGGAGTCTCGGGGTGATCCCCCCTCATAGTCAGGTGAGGGAGTCTCGGGGTGATCCCCCCACATAGTCAGGTGAGGGAGTCTCGGGGTGATCCCCCCACATAGTCAGGTGAGCGAGTCTCGGGGTGATCACCCCACATAGTCAGGTGAGCGAGTCTCGGGGTGATCCCCCCACATAGTCAGGTGAGGGACTCTCGGGGTGATCCCCCCACATAGTCAGGTGAGGGAGTCTCGGGGTGATCCCCCCACATAGTCAGGTGAGGGAGTCTCGGGGTGATCCCCCCACATAGTCAGGTGAGCGAGTCTCGGGGTGATCACCCCACATAGTCAGGTGAGCGAGTCTCGGGGTGATCCCCCCACATAGTCAGGTGAGCGAGTCTCGGGGTGATCCCCCCACATAGTCAGGTGAGGGAGTCTCGGGATGATCCCCCCACACATAGTCAGGTGAGTGAGTCTCGGGGTGATCCCCCCACATAGTCAGGTGAGGGAGTCTCGGGGTGATCCCCCCACATAGTCAGGTGAGCGAGTCTCGGGGTGATCCCCCCACATAGTCAGGTGGGGGAGTCTCGGGATGATCCCCCCACATAGTCAGGTGAGCGAGTCTCGGGGTGATCCCCCCACATAGTCAGGTGAGGGAGTCTCGGGGTGATTCCCCCCACATAGTCAGGTGAGCGAGTCTCGGGGTGATCCCTCCACATAGTCAGGTGAGGGAGTCTCGGGGTGATCCCTCCACATAGTCAGGTGAGGGAGTCTCGGGGTGATCCCCCCACATAGTCAGGTGAGCGAGTCTCGGGGAGATCCCCCCACACATAGTCAGGTGAGGGAGTCTCGGGGTGATCCCCCCACATAGTCAGGTGAGCGAGTCTCGGGGTGATCCCCCCACATAGTCAGGTGAGCGAGTCTCGGGGTGATCCCCCCACATAGTCAGGTGAGGGAGTCTCGGGGTGATCCCCCCACATAGTCAGGTGAGCGAGTCTCGGGGTGATCCCCCCACATAGTCAGGTGAGCGAGTCTCGGGGTGATCCCCCCACATAGTCAGGTGAGGGAGTCTCGGGGTGATCCCCCCACATAGTCAGGTGAGCGAGTCTCGGGGTGATCCCCTTACATAGTCAGGTGAGGGAGTCTCGGGGTGATCCCCACACATAGTCAGGTGAGCGAGTCTCGGGGTGATCCCCCCACATAGTCAGGTGAGCGAGTCTCGGGGTGATCCCCCCACATAGTCAGGTGAGGGAGTCTCGGGGTGATCCCCCCACATAGTCAGGTGAGCGAGTCTCGGGGTGATCCCCCCACATAGTCAGGTGAGGGAGTCTCGGGGTGATCCCCCCACATAGTCAGGTGAAGGAGTCTCGGGGTGATCCCCCCCACATAGTCAGGTGAGGGAGTCTCGGGGTGATCCCCCACACATAGTCAGGTGAGGGAGTCTCGGGGTGATCCCCCCACATAGTCAGGTGAGCGAGTCTCGGGGTGATCCCCCCCACATAGTCAGGTGAGGGAGTCTCGGGGTGATCCCCCTACATAGTCAGGTGAGGGAGTCTCGGGGTGATCCCCCCACATAGTCAGGTGAGCGAGTCTCGGGGTGATCCCCCCACATAGTCAGGTGAGCGAGTCTCGGGGTGATCCCCCACATAGTCAGGTGAGCGAGTCTCGGGGTGATCCCCCCACATAGTCAGGTGAGGGAGTCTCGGGGTGATCCCCCCACACATAGTCAGGTGAGCGAGTCTCGGGGTGATCCCCCCACATAGTCAGGTGAGGGAGTCTCGGGGTGATCCCCCCACATAGTCAGGTGAAGGAGTCTCGGGGTGATCCCCCCACATAGTCAGGTGAGCGAGTCTCGGGGTGATTCCTCCACATAGTCAGGTGAGGGAGTCTCGGGGTGATCCCCCCACATAGTCAGGTGAGGGAGTCTCGGGGTGATCCCCCCACACATAGTCAGGTGAGGGAGTCTCGGGGTGATCCCCCCACATAGTCAGGTGAGGGAGTCTCGGGGTGATTCCTCCACATAGTCAGGTGAGCAAGTCTCGGGGTGATCCCCCCACATAGTCAGGTGAGGGAGTCTCGGGGTGATCCCCCCACACATAGTCAGGTGAGGGAGTCTCGGGGTGATCCCCCCACATAGTCAGGTGAGGGAGTCTCGGGGTGATCCCCCCACATAGTCAGGTGAGGGAGTCTCGGGGTGATCCCCCCACATAGTCAGGTGAGGGAGTCTCGGGGTGATCCCCCCACATAGTCAGGTGAGCGAGTCTCGGGGTGATCCCCCCACATAGTCAGGTGAGGGAGTCTCGGGGTGATTCCTCCACATAGTCAGGTGAGCGAGTCTCGGGGTGATCCCCCCACATAGTCAGGTGAGGGAGTCTCGGGGTGATCCCCCCACATAGTCAGGTGAGCGAGTCTCGGGGTGATCCCCCCACATAGTCAGGTGAGCGAGTCTCGGGGTGATCCCCCCACATAGTCAGGTGAGGGAGTCTCGGGGTGATTCCTCCACATAGTCAGGTGAGGGAGTCTCGGGGTGATCCCCCCACATAGTCAGGTGAGGGAGTCTCGGGGTGATCCCCCCACACATAATCAGGTGAGGGAGTCTCGGGGTGATCCCCCCACATAGTCAGGTGAGGGAGTCTCGGGGTGATCCCCCCACATAGTCAGGTGAGCGAGTCTCGGGGTGATCCCCCCACATAGTCAGGTGAGTGAGTCTCGGGGTGATCCCCCCACATAGTCAGGTGAGCAAGTCTCGGGGTGATCCCTCCACATAGTCAGGTGAGCGAGTCTCGGGGTGATCCCCGCACATAGTCAGGTGAGGGAGTCTCGGGGTGATCCCCCCACATAGTCAGGTGAGGGAGTCTCGGGGTGATCCCCCCACATAGTCAGGTGAGGGAGTCTCGGGGTGATCCCCCCACATAGTCAGGTGAGGGAGTCTCGGGGTGATCCCCCCACATAGTCAGGTGAGTGAGTCTCGGGGTGATCCCCCCCACATAGTCAGGTGAGGGAGTCTCGGGGTGATCCCCCCCACATAGTCAGGTGAGCGAGTCTCGGGGTGATCCCCCCACATAGTCAGGTGAGTGAGTCTCGGGGTGATCCCCCCACATAGTCAGGTGAGCGAGTCTCGGGTGATCCCCCCACATAGTCAGGTGAGCGAGTCTCGGGGTGATCCCCCCACATAGTCAGGTGAGGGAGTCTCGGGATGATCCCCCCACATAGTCAGGTGAGCGAGTCTCGGGGTGATCCCCCCACATAGTCAGGTGAGCGAGTCTCGGGGTGATCCCCCCCACATAGTCAGGTGAACGAGTCTCGGGGTGATCCCCCCACATAGTCAGGTGAGCGAGTCTCGGGGTGATCCCCCCACATAGTCAGGTGAACGAGTCTCGGGGTGATCCCCCCACATAGTCAGGTGAGCGAGTCTCGGGGTGATCCCCCCACATAGTCAGGTGAGGGAGTCTCGGGGTGATCCCCCTACATAGTCAGGTGAGGGAGTCTCGGGATGATCCCCCCACATAGTCAGGTGAGCGAGTCTCGGGGTGATCCCCCCACATAGTCAGGTGAGGGAGTCTCGGGGTGATCCCCCCACATAGTCAGGTGAGGGAGTCTCGGGGTGATCCCCCCACATAGTCAGGTGAGGGAGTCTCGGGGTGATCCCCCCACATAGTCAGGTGAGGGAGTCTCGGGGTGATCCCCCCCCATAGTCAGGTGAGGGAGTCTCGGGGTGATCCCTCCACATAGTCAGGTGAGGGAGTCTCGGGGTGATCCCCCCTCATAGTCAGGTGAGGGAGTCTCGGGGTGATCCCCCCACATAGTCAGGTGAGGGAGTCTCGGGGTGATCCCCCCACATAGTCAGGTGAGCGAGTCTCGGGGTGATCACCCCACATAGTCAGGTGAGCGAGTCTCGGGGTGATCCCCCCACATAGTCAGGTGAGGGACTCTCGGGGTGATCCCCCCACATAGTCAGGTGAGGGAGTCTCGGGGTGATCCCCCCACATAGTCAGGTGAGGGAGTCTCGGGGTGATCCCCCCACATAGTCAGGTGAGCGAGTCTCGGGGTGATCACCCCACATAGTCAGGTGAGCGAGTCTCGGGGTGATCCCCCCACATAGTCAGGTGAGGGACTCTCGGGGTGATCCCCCCACATAGTCAGGTGAGGGAGTCTCGGGATGATCCCCCCACACATAGTCAGGTGAGTGAGTCTCGGGGTGATCCCCCCACATAGTCAGGTGAGGGAGTCTCGGGGTGATCCCCCCACATAGTCAGGTGAGCGAGTCTCGGGGTGATCCCCCCACATAGTCAGGTGGGGGAGTCTCGGGATGATCCCCCCACATAGTCAGGTGAGCGAGTCTCGGGGTGATCCCCCCACATAGTCAGGTGAGGGAGTCTCGGGGTGATTCCCCCCACATAGTCAGGTGAGCGAGTCTCGGGGTGATCCCTCCACATAGTCAGGTGAGGGAGTCTCGGGTGATCCCTCCACATAGTCAGGTGAGGGAGTCTCGGGGTGATCCCCCCACATAGTCAGGTGAGCGAGTCTCGGGGTGATCCCCCCACACATAGTCAGGTGAGGGAGTCTCGGGGTGATCCCCCCACATAGTCAGGTGAGCGAGTCTCGGGGTGATCCCCCCACATAGTCAGGTGAGCGAGTCTCGGGGTGATCCCCCCACATAGTCAGGTGAGGGAGTCTCGGGGTGATCCCCCCACATAGTCAGGTGAGCGAGTCTCGGGGTGATCCCCCCACATAGTCAGGTGAGCGAGTCTCGGGGTGATCCCCCCACATAGTCAGGTGAGGGAGTCTCGGGGTGATCCCCCCACATAGTCAGGTGAGGGAGTCTCGGGGTGATCCCCCCACATAGTCAGGTGAGCGAGTCTCGGGGTGATCCCCTTACATAGTCAGGTGAGGGAGTCTCGGGGTGATCCCCACACATAGTCAGGTGAGCGAGTCTCGGGGTGATCCCCCCACATAGTCAGGTGAGCGAGTCTCGGGGTGATCCCCCCACATAGTCAGGTGAGGGAGTCTCGGGGTGATCCCCCCACATAGTCAGGTGAGCGAGTCTCGGGGTGATCCCCCCACATAGTCAGGTGAGGGAGTCTCGGGGTGATCCCCCCACATAGTCAGGTGAAGGAGTCTCGGGGTGATCCCCCCCACATAGTCAGGTGAGGGAGTCTCGGGGTGATCCCCCACACATAGTCAGGTGAGTGAGTCTCGGGGTGATCCCCCCACATAGTCAGGTGAGCGAGTCTCGGGGTGATCCCCCCCACATAGTCAGGTGAGGGAGTCTCGGGGTGATCCCCCCACATAGTCAGGTGAGGGAGTCTCGGGGTGATCCCCCCACATAGTCAGGTGAGCGAGTCTCGGGGTGATCCCCCCACATAGTCAGGTGAGCGAGTCTCGGGGTGATCCCCCACATAGTCAGGTGAGCGAGTCTCGGGGTGATCCCCCCACATAGTCAGGTGAGGGAGTCTCGGGGTGATCCCCCACACATAGTCAGGTGAGCGAGTCTCGGGGTGATCCCCCCACATAGTCAGGTGAGGGAGTCTCGGGGTGATCCCCCCACATAGTCAGGTGAAGGAGTCTCGGGGTGATCCCCCCACATAGTCAGGTGAGCGAGTCTCGGGGTGATTCCTCCACATAGTCAGGTGAGGGAGTCTCGGGGTGATCCCCCCACATAGTCAGGTGAGGGAGTCTCGGGGTGATCCCCCCACACATAGTCAGGTGAGGGAGTCTCGGGGGTGATCCCCCCACATAGTCAGGTGAGGGAGTCTCGGGTGATTCCTCCACATAGTCAGGTGAGCAAGTCTCGGGGGTGATCCCCCCACATAGTCAGGTGAGGGAGTCTCGGGGTGATCCCCCCACACATAGTCAGGTGAGGAGTCTCGGGGTGATCCCCCACATAGTCAGGTGAGGGAGTCTCGGGGTGATCCCCCCACATAGTCAGGTGAAGGAGTCTCGGGGTGATCCCTCCACATAGTCAGGTGAGGGAGTCTCGGGGTGATCCCCCCACATAGTCAGGTGAGGGAGTCTCGGGGTGATCCCCCCACATAGTCAGGTGAGGGAGTCTCGGGGTGATCCCCCCACATAGTCAGGTGAGCGAGTCTCGGGGTGATCCCCCCACATAGTCAGGTGAGGGAGTCTCGGGGTGATTCCTCCACATAGTCAGGTGAGGCGAGTCTCGGGGTGATCCCCCCACATAGTCAGGTGAGGGAGTCTCGGGGTGATCCCCCACATAGTCAGGTGAGCGAGTCTCGGGGTGATCCCCCCACATAGTCAGGTGAGCGAGTCTCGGGGTGATCCCCCCACATAGTCAGGTGAGGGAGTCTCGGGGTGATCCTCCACATAGTCAGGTGAGGGAGTCTCGGGGTGATCCCCCCACATAGTCAGGTGAGGGAGTCTCGGGGTGATCCCCCCACACATAATCAGGTGAGGGAGTCTCGGGGTGATCCCCCCACATAGTCAGGTGAGGGAGTCTCGGGGTGATCCCCCCACATAGTCAGGTGAGCGAGTCTCGGGGTGATCCCCCACACATAGTCAGGTGAGTGAGTCTCGGGGTGATCCCCCCACATAGTCAGGTGAGCAAGTCTCGGGGTGATCCCTCCACATAGTCAGGTGAGGGAGTCTCGGGTGATCCCCCCACATAGTCAGGTGAGCGAGTCTCGGGGTGATCCCCCCACATAGTCAGGTGAGGGAGTCTCGGGGTGATCCCCGCACATAGTCAGGTGAGGGAGTCTCGGGTGATCCCCCCACATAGTCAGGTGAGGGAGTCTCGGGGTGATCCCCACACATAGTCAGGTGAGGGAGTCTCGGGGTGATCCCCCCACATAGTCAGGTGAGGGAGTCCTCGGGGTGATCCCCACACATAGTCAGGTGAGGGAGTCTCGGGGTGATCCCCCACATAGTCAGGTGAGGGAGTCTCGAGGTGATCCCCCCACATAGTCAGGTGAGGGAGTCTCGGGGTGATCCCCACACATAGTCAGGTGAGCGAGTCTCGGGTGATCCCCCCACATAGTCAGGTGAAGGAGTCTCGGGGGTGATCCCCACACATAGTCAGGTGAGCGAGTCTCGGGGTGATCCCCCCACATAGTCAGGTGAAGGAGTCTCGGGTGATCCCCACACATAGTCAGGTGAGGGAGTCTCGGGGTGATCCCCACACATAGTCAGGTGAGCGAGCTCGGGGGTGATCCCCCCACATAGTCAGGTGAAGGAGTCTCGGGGTGATCCCCCCTACATAGTCAGGTGAGGGAGTCTCGGGGTGATCCCCCACACATAGTCAGGTGAGCGAGTCTCGGGGTGATCCCCCCACATAGTCAGGTGAGCGAGTCTCGGGGTGATCCCCCCACATAGTCAGGTGAGGGAGTCTCGGGGTGATCCCCCCACATAGTCAGGTGAGCGAGTCTCGGGGTGATCCCCCCACATAGTCAGGTGAGGGAGTCTCGGGGTGATCCCCCCACATAGTCAGGTGAAGGAGTCTCGGGGTGATCCCCCCCACATAGTCAGGTGAGGGAGTCTCGGGGTGATCCCCCACACATAGTCAGGTGAGTGAGTCTCGGGGTGATCCCCCCACATAGTCAGGTGAGCGAGTCTCGGGGTGATCCCCCCCACATAGTCAGGTGAGGGAGTCTCGGGGTGATCCCCCCACATAGTCAGGTGAGGGAGTCTCGGGGTGATCCCCCCACATAGTCAGGTGAGCGAGTCTCGGGGTGATCCCCCCACATAGTCAGGTGAGCGAGTCTCGGGGTGATCCCCCACATAGTCAGGTGAGCGAGTCTCGGGGTGATCCCCCCACATAGTCAGGTGAGGGAGTCTCGGGGTGATCCCCCCACACATAGTCAGGTGAGCGAGTCTCGGGGTGATCCCCCCACATAGTCAGGTGAGGGAGTCTCGGGGTGATCCCCCCACATAGTCAGGTGAAGGAGTCTCGGGGTGATCCCCCCACATAGTCAGGTGAGCGAGTCTCGGGGTGATTCCTCCACATAGTCAGGTGAGGGAGTCTCGGGGTGATCCCCCCACATAGTCAGGTGAGGGAGTCTCGGGGTGATCCCCCCACACATAGTCAGGTGAGGGAGTCTCGGGGTGATCCCCCCACATAGTCAGGTGAGGGAGTCTCGGGGTGATTCCTCCACATAGTCAGGTGAGCAAGTCTCGGGGTGATCCCCCCACATAGTCAGGTGAGGGAGTCTCGGGGTGATCCCCCCACACATAGTCAGGTGAGGGAGTCTCGGGGTGATCCCCCCACATAGTCAGGTGAGGGAGTCTCGGGGTGATCCCCCCACATAGTCAGGTGAAGGAGTCTCGGGGTGATCCCTCCACATAGTCAGGTGAGGGAGTCTCGGGGTGATCCCCCCACATAGTCAGGTGAGGGAGTCTCGGGGTGATCCCCCCACATAGTCAGGTGAGGGAGTCTCGGGGTGATCCCCCCACATAGTCAGGTGAGCGAGTCTCGGGGTGATCCCCCCACATAGTCAGGTGAGGGAGTCTCGGGGTGATCCCCCCACATAGTCAGGTGAGGGAGTCTCGGGGTGATCCCCCCACATAGTCAGGTGAGCGAGTCTCGGGGTGATCCCCCCACATAGTCAGGTGAGCGAGTCTCGGGGTGATCCCCCCACATAGTCAGGTGAGGGAGTCTCGGGGTGATTCCTCCACATAGTCAGGTGAGGGAGTCTCGGGGTGATCCCCCCACATAGTCAGGTGAGGGAGTCTCGGGGTGATCCCCCCACACATAATCAGGTGAGGGAGTCTCGGGGTGATCCCCCCACATAGTCAGGTGAGGGAGTCTCGGGGTGATCCCCCCACATAGTCAGGTGAGCGAGTCTCGGGGTGATCCCCCCACATAGTCAGGTGAGTGAGTCTCGGGGTGATCCCCCCACATAGTCAGGTGAGCAAGTCTCGGGGTGATCCCTCCACATAGTCAGGTGAGCGAGTCTCGGGGTGATCCCCCCACATAGTCAGGTGAGCGAGTCTCGGGGTGATCCCCCCACATAGTCAGGTGAGGGAGTCTCGGGGTGATCCCCGCACATAGTCAGGTGAGGGAGTCTCGGGGTGATCCCCCCACATAGTCAGGTGAGGGAGTCTCGGGGTGATCCCCCCACATAGTCAGGTGAGGGAGTCTCGGGGTGATCCCCCCACATAGTCAGGTGAGGGAGTCTCGGGGTGATCCCCCCACATAGTCAGGTGAGGGAGTCTCGGGGTGATCCCCCCACATAGTCAGGTGAGGGAGTCTCGGGGTGATCCCCCCACATAGTCAGGTGAGGGAGTCTCGAGGTGATCCCCCCACATAGTCAGGTGAGGGAGTCTCGGGGTGATCCCCACACATAGTCAGGTGAGCGAGTCTCGGGGTGATCCCCCCACATAGTCAGGTGAGCGAGTCTCGGGGTGATCCCCCCACATAGTCAGGTGAAGGAGTCTCGGGGTGATCCCCACACATAGTCAGGTGAGCGAGTCTCGGGGTGATCCCCCCACATAGTCAGGTGAAGGAGTCTCGGGGTGATCCCCACACATAGTCAGGTGAGGGAGTCTCGGGGTGATCCCCACACATAGTCAGGTGAGCGAGTCTCGGGGTGATCCCCCCACATAGTCAGGTGAAGGAGTCTCGGGGTGATCCCTCCACATAGTCAGGTGAGCGAGTCTCGGGGTGATCCCCCCACATAGTCAGGTGAGGGAGTCTCGGGGTGATCCCCCCACATAGTCAGGTGAGGGAGTCTCGGGGTGATCCCCCCACATAGTCAGGTGAGCGAGTCTCGGGGTGATCCCCCCACATAGTCAGGTGAGGGAGTCTCGGGGTGATCCCCCCACATAGTCAGGTGAAGGAGTGTCGGGGTGATCCCCCCCACATAGTCAGGTGAGGGAGTCTCGGGGTGATCCCCCACACATAGTCAGGTGAGTGAGTCTCGGGGTGATCCCCCCACATAGTCAGGTGAGCGAGTCTCGGGGTGATCCCCCCCACATAGTCAGGTGAGGGAGTCTCGGGGTGATCCCCCCACATAGTCAGGTGAGGGAGTCTCGGGGTGATCCCCCCACATAGTCAGGTGAGCGAGTCTCGGGGTGATCCCCCCACATAGTCAGGTGAGCGAGTCTCGGGGTGATCCCCCACATAGTCAGGTGAGCGAGTCTCGGGGTGATCCCCCCACATAGTCAGGTGAGGGAGTCTCGGGGTGATCCCCCCACACATAGTCAGGTGAGCGAGTCTCGGGGTGATCCCCCCACATAGTCAGGTGAGGGAGTCTCGGGGTGATCCCCCCACATAGTCAGGTGAAGGAGTCTCGGGGTGATCCCCCCACATAGTCAGGTGAGCGAGTCTCGGGGTGATTCCTCCACATAGTCAGGTGAGGGAGTCTCGGGGTGATCCCCCCACATAGTCAGGTGAGGGAGTCTCAGGGTGATCCCCCCACATAGTCAGGTGAGGGAGTCTCGGGGTGATCCCCCCACATAGTCAGGTGAGTGAGTCTCGGGGTGATCCCCCCACATAGTCAGGTGAGCAAGTCTCGGGGTGATCCCTCCACATAGTCAGGTGAGCGAGTCTCGGGGTGATCCCCCCACACATAGTCAGGTGAGGGAGTCTCGGGGTGATCCCCCCACATAGTCAGGTGAGGGAGTCTCGGGGTGATTCCTCCACATAGTCAGGTGAGCAAGTCTCGGGGTGATCCCCCCACATAGTCAGGTGAGGGAGTCTCGGGGTGATCCCCCCACACATAGTCAGGTGAGGGAGTCTCGGGGTGATCCCCCCACATAGTCAGGTGAGGGAGTCTCGGGGTGATCCCCCCACATAGTCAGGTGAGGGAGTCTCGGGGTGATCCCCCCACATAGTCAGGTGAGGGAGTCTCGGGGTGATCCCCCCACATAGTCAGGTGAGCGAGTCTCGGGGTGATCCCCCCACATAGTCAGGTGAGGGAGTCTCGGGGTGATCCCCCCACATAGTCAGGTGAGCGAGTCTCGGGGTGATCCCCCCACATAGTCAGGTGAGCGAGTCTCGGGGTGATCCCTCCACATAGTCAGGTGAGGGAGTCTCGGGGTGATCCCCCCACATAGTCAGGTGAGGGAGTCTCGGGGTGATCCCCCCACATAGTCAGGTGAGGGAGTCTCGGGGTGATCCCCCCACATAGTCAGGTGAGCGAGTCTCGGGGTGATCCCCCCACATAGTCAGGTGAGGGAGTCTCGGGGTGATTCCTCCACATAGTCAGGTGAGCGAGTCTCGGGGTGATCCCCCCACATAGTCAGGTGAGGGAGTCTCGGGGTGATCCCCCCACATAGTCAGGTGAGCGAGTCTCGGGGTGATCCCCCCACATAGTCAGGTGAGCGAGTCTCGGGGTGATCCCCCCACATAGTCAGGTGAGGGAGTCTCGGGGTGATCCCTCCACATAGTCAGGTGAGGGAGTCTCGGGGTGATCCCCCCACATAGTCAGGTGAGCGAGTCTCGGGGTGATCCCCCCACATAGTCAGGTGAGCGAGTCTCGGGGTGATCCCCCCACATAGTCAGGTGAGCGAGTCTCGGGGTGATCCCCCCACATAGTCAGGTGAGGGAGTCTCGGGGTGATCCCTCCACATAGTCAGGTGAGGGAGTCTCGGGGTGATCCCCCCACATAGTCAGGTGAGCGAGTCTCGGGGTGATCCCCCCACATAGTCAGGTGAGGGAGTCTCGGGGTGATCCCCCCACACATAGTCAGGTGAGCGAGTCTCGGGGTGATCCCCACACATAGTCAGGTGAGCGAGTCTCGGGGTGATCCCCCCACATAGTCAGGTGAGGGAGTCTCGGGGTGATCCCCCCACACATAGTCAGGTGAGCGAGTCTCGGGGTGATCCCCACACATAGTCAGGTGAGGGAGTCTCGGGGTGATCCCCCCACACATAGTCAGGTGAGGGAGTCTCGGGGTGATCCCCCCACATAGTCAGGTGAGCGAGTCTCGGGGTGATCCCTCCACATAGTCAGGTGAGGGAGTCTCGGGGTGATCCCCCCCACACATAGTCAGGTGAGGGAGTCTCGGGGTGATCCCCCCACATAGTCAGGTGAGGGAGTCTCGGGGTGATCCCCCCACATAGTCAGGTGAGCGAGTCTCGGGGTGATCCCCCCACATAGTCAGGTGAGGGAGTCTCGGGGTGATCCCCCCACATAGTCAGGTGAGCGAGTCTCGGGGTGATCCCCCCACATAGTCAGGTGAGGGAGTCTCGGGGTGATCCCCCCACATAGTCAGGTGAGCGAGTCTCGGGGTGATCCCTCCACATAGTCAGGTGAGGGAGTCTCGGGGTGATCCCCCCACATAGTCAGGTGAGGGAGTCTCGGGGTGATCCCCCCACATAGTCAGGTGAGGGAGTCTCGGGGTGATCCCCCCACATAGTCAGGTGAGCGAGTCTCGGGGTGATCCCCACACATAGTCAGGTGAGCGAGTCTCGGGGTGATCCCCACACAGTGCGGTGCTGGCCCAGCTCACATGCCGTGTAACAAGGAAATGATTCCGGCTGCACTTCCAAACATCCTTTTACTGAAGCTTCATATGACTCGTGGTGGACAAGGAAGTTTCACACAAATCTTATCACTTTGTCATTACCGGGGCCCATCCCCCCCTTCCAACGTCACCTGACCTTCTCCATGTACCAATGAGGGGACAGGGTCCGGGGAGTCGGGGGTTCTACTCATCCCCGTCTATGGCTCTTCATTTAGGAAGCCATAAGCCATAATTGTCCCTCATGGCAGTGCCCGACTCCCTATAATTGTCCCTCATGGCAGTGCCCGGCTCCCCATAATTGTCCCTCATGGCAGTGCCCGGCTCCCTATAATTGTCCCTCATGGCAGTGCCCGACTCCCTATAATTGTCCCTCATGGCAGTGCCCGACTCCCTATAATTGTCCCTCATGGCAGTGCCCGACTCCCTATAATTGTCCCTCATGGCAGTGCCCGGCTCCCTATAATTGTCCCTCATGGCAGTGCCCGGCTCCCTATAATTGTCCCTCATGGCAGTGCCCGACTCCCTATAATTGTCCCTCATGGCAGTGCCCGGCTCCCTATAATTGTCCCTCATGGCAGTGCCCGACTCCCTATAATTGTCCCTCATGGCAGTGCCCGGCTCCCTATAATTGTCCCTCATGGCAGTGCCCGGCTCCCTATAATTGTCCCTCATGGCAGTGCCCGACTCCCTATAATTGTCCCTCTTGGCAGTGCTCAGCTCCCTATAATTGTCCCTCTTGGCAGTGCCCAGCTCCCAATAATTGTCCCTCATGGCAGTGCCCGGCTCCCTATAATTGTCCCTCTTGGCAGTGCTCAGCTCCCTATAATTGTCCCTCATGGCAGTGCCCGGCTCCCTATAATTGTCCCTCATGGCAGTGCCCGGCTCCCCATAATTGTCCCTCTTGGCAGTGCCCGGCTCCCTATAATTGTCCTTCATGGCAGTGCTCAGCTCCCCATTATTGTCCCTCTTGGCAGTGCTCAGCTCCCTATAATTGTCCCTCTTGGCAGTGCCCGGCTCCCTATAATTGTCCCTCATGGCAGTGCCCGGCTCCCTATAATTGTCCCTCTTGGCAGTGCCCGGCTCCCTATAATTGTCCCTCTTGGCAGTGCCCGACTCCCCATAATTGTCCCTCATGGCAGTGCCCGGCTCCCTATAATTGTCCCTCTTGGCAGTGCCCGGCTCCCCATAATTGTCCCTCATGGCAGTGCTCGGCTCCCCATAATTGTCCCTCATGGCAGTGCCCGGCTCCCCATAATTGTCCCTCATGGCAGTGCTCGGCTCCCCATAATTGTCCCTCATGGCAGTGCCCGGCTCCCTATAATTTTCCCTCATGGCAGTGCCCGGCTCCCCATAATTGTCCCTCATGGCAGTGCCCGGCTCCCCATAATTGTCCCTCATGGCAGTGCCCGGCTCCCCATAATTGTCCCTCATGGCAGTGCCCGGCTCCCCATAATTGTCCCTCATGGCAGTGCCCGGCTCCCCATAATTGTCCCTCATGGCAGTGCTCGGCTCCCCATAATTGTCCCTCATGGCAGTGCTCGGCTCCCCATAATTGTCCCTCATGGCAGTGCTCGGCTCCCCATAATTGTCCCTCATGGCAGTGCCCGGCTCCCTATAATTTTCCCTCATGGCAGTGCCCGGCTCCCCATAATTGTCCCTCATGGCAGTGCCCGGCTCCCTATAATTGTCCCTCTTGGCAGTGCCCGGCTCCCTATAATTGTCCCTCTTGGCAGTGCTCGGCTCCCTATAATTGTCCCTCATGACAGTGCCCGGCTCCCTATAATTGTCCCTCTTGGCAGTGCCCGGCTCCCTATAATTGTCCCTCTTGGCAGTGCCCGACTCCCTATAATTGTCCCTCATGGCAGTGCCCGGCTCCCTATAATTGTCCCTCTTGGCAGTGCCCGGCTCCCTATAATTGTCCCTCATGGCAGTGCTCGGCTCCCTATAATTGTCCCTCATGGCAGTGCTCGGCTCCCCATAATTGTCCCTCATGGCAGTGCCCGGCTCCCTATAACTGTCCCTCATGGCAGTGCCCGGCTCCCCATAATTGTCCCTCATGGCAGTGCCCGGCTCCCCATAATTGTCCCTCTTGGCAGTGCCCGGCTCCCTATAATTGTCCCTCTTGGCAGTGCCCGGCTCCCCATAATTGTCCCTCTTGGCAGTGCTCAGCTCCCTATAATTGTCCCTCTTGGCAGTGCCCGGCTCCCTATAATTGTCCCTCATGACAGTGCCCGGCTCCCCATAATTGTCCCTCTTGGCAGTGCCCGGCTCCCTATAATTGTCCCTCATGGCAGTGCCCGGCTCCCTATAATTGTCCCTCATGGCAGTGCTCGGCTCCCTATAATTGTCCCTCATGGCAGTGCTCGGCTCCCCATAATTGTCCCTCATGGCAGTGCCCGGCTCCCTATAACTGTCCCTCATGGCAGTGCCCGGCTCCCCATAATTGTCCCTCATGGCAGTGCCCGGCTCCCCATAATTGTCCCTCATGGCAGTGCCCGGCTCCCTATAATTGTCCCTCATGACAGTGCCCGGCTCCCCATAATTGTCCCTCTTGGCAGTGCCCGGCTCCCTATAATTGTCCCTCATGGCAGTGCCCGGCTCCCTATAATTGTCCCTCATGGCAGTGCTCGGCTCCCTATAATTGTCCCTCATGGCAGTGCTCGGCTCCCCATAATTGTCCCTCATGGCAGTGCCCGGCTCCCTATAATTGTCCCTCATGACAGTGCCCGGCTCCCTATAATTGTCCCTCATGGCAGTGCCCGGCTCCCCATAATTGTCCCTCATGGCAGTGCCCGGCTCCCCATAATTGTCCCTCATGGCAGTGCCCGGCTCCCTATAATTGTCCCTCTTGGCAGTGCCCGGCTCCCCAGAATTGTCCCTCATGGCAGTGCCCGGCTCCCTATAACTGTCCCTCATGGCAGTGCCCGGCTCCCCATAATTGTCCCTCATGGCAGTGCCCGGCTCCCTATAATTGTCCCTCATGGCAGTGCCCAGCTCCCCATAATTGTCCCTCATGGCAGTGCCCGGCTCCCTATAATTGTCCCTCTTGGCAGTGCCCGGCTCCCCAGAATTGTCCCTCATGGCAGTGCCCGGCTCCCCATAGTTGTCCCTCATGGCAGTGCACGGCTCCCCATAATTGTCCCTCATGGCAGTGCCCGGCTCCCTATAGTTGTCCCTCATGGCAGTGCCCGGCTCCCCATAGTTGTCCCTCATGGCAGTGCCCGGCTCCCTATAGTTGTCCCTCATGGCAGTGCCCGGCTCCCCATAGTTGTCCCTCATGGCAGTGCCCGGCTCCCCATAGTTGTCCCTCATGGCAGTGCCCGGCTCCCTATAATTGTCCCTCTTGGCAGTGCCCGGCTCCCTATAGTTGTCCCTCATGGCAGTGCCCGGCTCCCCATAGTTGTCCCTCATGGCAGTGCCCGGCTCCCTATAATTGTCCCTCTTGGCAGTGCCCAGCTCCCCATAATTGTCCCTCATGGCAGTGCCCGGCTCCCTATAATTGTCCCTCTTGGCAGTGCCCAGCTCCCAATAATTGTCCCTCATGGCAGTGCCCGGCTCCCTATAATTGTCCCTCTTGGCAGTGCCCGGCTCCCTATAATTGTCCCTCTTGGCAGTGCCCGGCTCCCCATAATTGTCCCTCATGGCAGTGCCCGGCTCCCCATAATTGTCCCTCATGGCAGTGCCCGGCTCCCCATAATTGTCCCTCTTGGCAGTGCTCGGCTCCCCATAATTGTCCCTCATGGCAGTGCCCGGCTCCCTATAATTTTCCCTCATGGCAGTGCCCGGCTCCCCATAATTGTCCCTCATGGCAGTGCCCGGCTCCCTATAATTGTCCCTCTTGGCAGTGCCCGGCTCCCTATAATTGTCCCTCATGGCAGTGCTCGGCTCCCTATAATTGTCCCTCATGGCAGTGCTCGGCTCCCCATAATTGTCCCTCATGGCAGTGCCCGGCTCCCTATAACTGTCCCTCATGGCAGTGCCCGGCTCCCCATAATTGTCCCTCATGGCAGTGCCCGGCTCCCCATAATTGTCCCTCTTGGCAGTGCCCGGCTCCCTATAATTGTCCCTCTTGGCAGTGCCCGGCTCCCCATAATTGTCCCTCTTGGCAGTGCTCAGCTCCCTATAATTGTCCCTCTTGGCAGTGCCCGGCTCCCTATAATTGTCCCTCATGACAGTGCCCGGCTCCCCATAATTGTCCCTCTTGGCAGTGCCCGGCTCCCTATAATTGTCCCTCATGGCAGTGCCCGGCTCCCTATAATTGTCCCTCATGGCAGTGCTCGGCTCCCTATAATTGTCCCTCATGGCAGTGCTCGGCTCCCCATAATTGTCCCTCATGGCAGTGCCCGGCTCCCTATAACTGTCCCTCATGGCAGTGCCCGGCTCCCCATAATTGTCCCTCATGGCAGTGCCCGGCTCCCCATAATTGTCCCTCATGGCAGTGCCCGGCTCCCTATAATTGTCCCTCATGACAGTGCCCGGCTCCCCATAATTGTCCCTCTTGGCAGTGCCCGGCTCCCTATAATTGTCCCTCATGGCAGTGCCCGGCTCCCTATAATTGTCCCTCATGGCAGTGCTCGGCTCCCTATAATTGTCCCTCATGGCAGTGCTCGGCTCCCCATAATTGTCCCTCATGGCAGTGCCCGGCTCCCTATAATTGTCCCTCATGACAGTGCCCGGCTCCCTATAATTGTCCCTCATGGCAGTGCCCGGCTCCCCATAATTGTCCCTCATGGCAGTGCCCGGCTCCCCATAATTGTCCCTCATGGCAGTGCCCGGCTCCCTATAATTGTCCCTCTTGGCAGTGCCCGGCTCCCCAGAATTGTCCCTCATGGCAGTGCCCGGCTCCCTATAACTGTCCCTCATGGCAGTGCCCGGCTCCCCATAATTGTCCCTCATGGCAGTGCCCGGCTCCCTATAATTGTCCCTCATGGCAGTGCCCAGCTCCCCATAATTGTCCCTCATGGCAGTGCCCGGCTCCCTATAATTGTCCCTCTTGGCAGTGCCCGGCTCCCCAGAATTGTCCCTCATGGCAGTGCCCGGCTCCCCATAGTTGTCCCTCATGGCAGTGCACGGCTCCCCATAATTGTCCCTCATGGCAGTGCCCGGCTCCCTATAGTTGTCCCTCATGGCAGTGCCCGGCTCCCCATAGTTGTCCCTCATGGCAGTGCCCGGCTCCCTATAGTTGTCCCTCATGGCAGTGCCCGGCTCCCCATAGTTGTCCCTCATGGCAGTGCCCGGCTCCCCATAGTTGTCCCTCATGGCAGTGCCCGGCTCCCTATAATTGTCCCTCTTGGCAGTGCCCGGCTCCCTATAGTTGTCCCTCATGGCAGTGCCCGGCTCCCCATAGTTGTCCCTCATGGCAGTGCCCGGCTCCCTATAATTGTCCCTCTTGGCAGTGCCCAGCTCCCCATAATTGTCCCTCATGGCAGTGCCCGGCTCCCTATAATTGTCCCTCTTGGCAGTGCCCAGCTCCCAATAATTGTCCCTCATGGCAGTGCCCGGCTCCCTATAATTGTCCCTCTTGGCAGTGCCCGGCTCCCTATAATTGTCCCTCTTGGCAGTGCCCGGCTCCCCATAATTGTCCCTCATGGCAGTGCCCGGCTCCCCATAATTGTCCCTCATGGCAGTGCCCGGCTCCCCATAATTGTCCCTCTTGGCAGTGCTCGGCTCCCCATAATTGTCCCTCATGGCAGTGCCCGGCTCCCTATAATTTTCCCTCATGGCAGTGCCCGGCTCCCCATAATTGTCCCTCATGGCAGTGCCCGGCTCCCTATAATTGTCCCTCTTGGCAGTGCCCGGCTCCCTATAATTGTCCCTCTTGGCAGTGCTCGGCTCCCTATAATTGTCCCTCATGACAGTGCCCGGCTCCCTATAATTGTCCCTCTTGGCAGTGCCCGGCTCCCTATAATTGTCCCTCTTGGCAGTGCCCGACTCCCTATAATTGTCCCTCATGGCAGTGCCCGGCTCCCTATAATTGTCCCTCTTGGCAGTGCCCGGCTCCCTATAATTGTCCCTCATGGCAGTGCCCGGCTCCCTATAATTGTCCCTCATGGCAGTGCTCGGCTCCCTATAATTGTCCCTCATGGCAGTGCTCGGCTCCCCATAATTGTCCCTCATGGCAGTGCCCGGCTCCCTATAACTGTCCCTCATGGCAGTGCCCGGCTCCCCATAATTGTCCCTCATGGCAGTGCCCGGCTCCCCATAATTGTCCCTCTTGGCAGTGCCCGGCTCCCTATAATTGTCCCTCTTGGCAGTGCCCGGCTCCCCATAATTGTCCCTCTTGGCAGTGCTCAGCTCCCTATAATTGTCCCTCTTGGCAGTGCCCGGCTCCCTATAATTGTCCCTCATGACAGTGCCCGGCTCCCCATAATTGTCCCTCTTGGCAGTGCCCGGCTCCCTATAATTGTCCCTCATGGCAGTGCCCGGCTCCCTATAATTGTCCCTCATGGCAGTGCTCGGCTCCCTATAATTGTCCCTCATGGCAGTGCTCGGCTCCCCATAATTGTCCCTCATGGCAGTGCCCGGCTCCCTATAACTGTCCCTCATGGCAGTGCCCGGCTCCCCATAATTGTCCCTCATGGCAGTGCCCGGCTCCCCATAATTGTCCCTCATGGCAGTGCCCGGCTCCCTATAATTGTCCCTCATGGCAGTGCCCAGCTCCCCATAATTGTCCCTCATGGCAGTGCCCGGCTCCCTATAATTGTCCCTCTTGGCAGTGCCCGGCTCCCCATAATTGTCCCTCATGGCAGTGCCCGGCTCCCCATAGTTGTCCCTCATGGCAGTGCACGGCTCCCCATAATTGTCCCTCATGGCAGTGCCCGGCTCCCTATAGTTGTCCCTCATGGCAGTGCCCGGCTCCCCATAGTTGTCCCTCATGGCAGTGCCCGGCTCCCCATAGTTGTCCCTCATGGCAGTGCCCGGCTCCCTATAATTGTCCCTCTTGGCAGTGCCCGGCTCCCTATAGTTGTCCCTCATGGCAGTGCCCGGCTCCCCATAGTTGTCCCTCATGGCAGTGCCCGGCTCCCTATAATTGTCCCTCTTGGCAGTGCCCGGCTCCCTATAATTTTCCCTCTTGGCAGTGCCCGGCTCCCTATAATTGTCCCTCTTGGCAGTGCCCGGCTCCCTATAATTGTCCTTCTTGGCAGTGCCCGACTCCCTAGAATTGTCCTTCTTGGCAGTGCCCGGCTCCCTATAATTGTCCCTCATGGCAGTGCCCGGCTCCCTATAATTGTCCCTCATGGCAGTGCTCGGCTCCCCATAATTGTCCCTCATGGCAGTGCCCGGCTCCCCATAATTGTCCCTCATGGCAGTGCCCGGCTCCCTATAATTGTCCTTCATGGCAGTGCCCGGCTCCCCATAATTGTCCCTCATGGCAGTGCCCGGCTCCCTATAATTGTCCCTCATGGCAGTGCCCGACTCCCTATAATTGTCCCTCATGGCAGTGCTCGGCTCCCTATAATTGTCCCTCATGGCAGTGCCCGACTCCCTATAATTGTCCCTCTTGGCAGTGCCCGGCTCCCTATAATTGTCCCTCATGGCAGTGCCCGACTCCCTATAATTGTCCCTCATGGCAGTGCTCGGCTCCCTATAATTGTCCCTCATGGCAGTGCCCGACTCCCTATAATTGTCCCTCTTGGCAGTGCCCGGCTCCCTATAATTGTCCCTCATGGCAGTGCCCGACTCCCTATAATTGTCCCTCATGGCAGTGCTCGGCTCCCTATAATTGTCCCTCATGGCAGTGCTCGGCTCCCTATAATTGTCCCTCTTGGCAGTGCCCGGCTCCCTATAATTGTCCCTCATGGCAGTGCCCGACTCCCTATAATTGTCCCTCATGGCAGTGCTCGGCTCCCTATAATTGTCCCTCATGGCAGTGCCCGACTCCCTATAATTGTCCCTCTTGGCAGTGCCCGGCTCCCTATAATTGTCCCTCTTGGCAGTGCTCGGCTCCCCATAATTGTCCCTCATGGCAGTGCCCGGCTCCCCATAATTGTCCTTCATGGCAGTGCCCGGCTCCCTATAATTGTCCTTCATGGCAGTGCCCGGCTCCCCCTGATTGTCCCTCATGGCAGTGCCCGGCTCCCCATAATTGTCCCTCATGGCAGTGCCCGGCTCCCCATAATTGTCCTTCATGGCAGTGCCCGGCTCCCCATAATTGTCCTTCATGGCAGTGCCCGGCTCCCCCTGATTGTCCCTCATGGCAGTGCCCGGCTCCCCATAATTGTCCCTCATGGCAGTGCCCGGCTCCCCATAATTGTCCCTCATGGCAGTGCCCGACTCCCTATAATTGTCCCTCATGGCAGTGCTCAGCTCCCCATAATTGTCCCTCATGGCAGTGCTCGGCTCCCTATAATTGTCCCTCATGGCAGTGCCCGGCTCCCCATAATTGTCCCTCATGGCAGTGCTCGGCTCCCCATAATTGTCCCTCTTGGCAGTGCCCGGCTCCCTATAATTGTCCTTCATGGCAGTGCCCGGCTCCCTATAATTGTCCCTCTTGGCAGTGCCCGGCTCCCTATAATTGTCCCTCATGGCAGTGCCCGGCTCCCCATAATTGTCCCTTTTGGCAGTGCTCAGCTCCCTATAATTGTCCCTCATGGCAGTGCTCAGCTCCCTATAATTGTCCTTCATGGCAGTGCTCGGCTCCCCATAATTGTCCCTCATGGCAGTGTGTCCTGTCACATCATCACCCCAAAACCTGGAGGCCCCGCCCCCTCTTTCTGTATAGATTGTGATGATTGGCTCTTCATATATGAGACCTCTGTGTATTCTCCCCATACAGGCTGCAATGTGTGTACCCAGCGTGTACCTACCTGCCAGGAAGGCCAGATACTTACCATCACCAACAACGGCACACACAGCTGCTGTCCCACCTATCAGTGTGGTAAGTTCCAGGTCATTATCTGCTAAGAATTCCAGACCCCATATACAGTGAAGGGGAAAAAGGATTTGATCGGCTGCTGATTTTGTGACAAAGAAACAATCGATCTATAATTTTATTGGTCGGTTTATTATAACAATAAAAATATCCAGAAAAACACATTTCAAAAAAGTTATAAATTGATTTGCATTTTAATGAGTGAAATAAGTATGTGAACCCTTCACAAAACATGACTTAGTAGTTGGTGGAGAAACCCTTGTTGGCGATCACAGAGGTCAGACGTTTCTTGGAGGTGGTGATCACAGAGGTCAGACGTTTCTTGTAGGTGGTGATCACAGAGATCAGATGTTTCTTGTAGTTGGTGATCACAGAGGTCAGACGTGTCTTGGAGGTGGTGATCACAGAGGTCAGACGTTTCTTGGAGGTGGCGATCACAGAGGTCAGACGTTTCTTGTAGTTGGCGATCACAGAGATCAGATGTTTCTTGGAGGTGGTGATCACAGAGGTCAGACGTTTCTTGGAGGTGGTGATCACAGAGGTCAGACGTTTCTTGTAGGTGGTGATCACAGAGGTCAGACGTTTCTTGGAGGCGGTGATCACAGAGGTCAGACGTTTCTTGGAGGCGTTGATCACAGAGGTCAGATGTTTCTTGTAGGTGGCGCTCACAGAGGTCAGACGTTTCTTGTAGGTGGTGATCACAGAGGTCAGACGTTTCTTGTAGGTGGCGATCACAGAGGTCAGATGTTTCTTGTAGGTGGTGATCACAGAGGTCAGACGTTTCTTGTAGATGGTGATCACAGAGGTCAGACGTTTCTTGTAGGTGGCGATCACAGAGGTCAGACGTTTCTTGTAGATGGTGATCACAGAGGTCAGACGTTTCTTGTAGGTGGCGATCACAGAGGTCAGACGTTTCTTGTAGGTGGCGATCACAGAGGTCAGACGTTTCTTGGAGGTGGTGATCACAGAGGTCAGACGTTTCTTGGAGGTGGCGATCACAGAGGTCAGACGTTTCTTGGAGGTGGCGATCACAGAGATCAGATGTTTCTTGGAGGCGGTGATCACAGAGGTCAGACGTTTCTTGGAGGTGGCGATCACAGAGATCAGATGTTTCTTGGAGGCGGTGATCACAGAGATCAGATGTTTCTTGGAGGTGGTGATCACAGAGGTCAGACGTTTCTTGGAGGTGGTGATCACAGAGGTCAGACGTTTCTTGTAGCTGGTGATCACAGAGGTCAGACGTTTCTTGGAGGTGGTGATCACAAAGGTCAGACGTTTCTTGTAGGTGGTGATCACAGAGGTCAGACGTTTCTTGGGGTTGGTGATCACAGAGGTCAGACGTTTCTTGTAGGTGGAGATTACAGAGGTCAGACGTTTCTTGTAGTTGGTGATCACAGAGGTCAGACGTTTCTTGTAGGTGGTGATCACAGAGGTCAGACGTTTCTTGGAGGTGGTGATCACAAAGGTCAGACGTTTCTTGTAGGTGGCGATCACAGAGGTCAGACGTTTCTTGTAGGTGGCAATCACAGAGGTCAGACGTTTCTTGTAGGTGGCAATCACAGAGGTCAGACGTTTCTTGTAGGTGGTGATCACAGAGGTCAGACGTTTCTTGGAGTTGGCGATCACAGAGGTCAGACGTTTCTTGTAGGTGGCGATCACAGAGGTCAGACGTTTCTTGTAGGTGGTGATCAGAGGTCAGACGTTTCTTGTAGGTGGTGATCACAGAGGTCAGATGTTTCTTGTAGGTGGCGATCACAGAGGTCAGACGTTTCTTGTAGTTGGCGATCACAGAGATCAGATGTTTCTTGGAGGCGGTGATCACAGAGGTCAGACGTTTCTTGTAGCTGGTGATCACAGAGGTCAGACGTTTCTTGTAGTTGGTGATCACAGAGATCAGATGTTTCTTGTAGTTGGTGATCACAGAGGTCAGACGTTTCTTGGAGGTGGTGATCACAGAGGTCAGACGTTTCTTGGAGGTGGCGATCACAGAGGTCAGACGTTTCTTGTAGTTGGCGATCACAGAGATCAGACGTTTCTTGTAGGTGGCGCTCACAGAGGTCAGACGTTTCTTGTAGGTGGTGATCACAGAGGTCAGACGTTTCTTGTAGTTGGCGATCACAGAGATCAGATGTTTCTTGGAGGTGGTGATCACAGAGGTCAGACGTTTCTTGTAGCTGGTGATCACAGAGGTCAGACGTTTCTTGTAGTTGGTGATCACAGAGGTCAGACGTTTCTTGTAGGTGGTGATCACAGAGGTCAGACGTTTCTTGTAGGTGGTGATCACAGAGGTCAGACGTTTCTTGGAGGTGGCGATCACAGAGGTCAGAGGTTTCTTGGAGGTGGTGATCACAGAGGTCAGACGTTTCTTGGAGGTGGTGATCACAGAGGTCAGACGTTTCTTGGAGTTGGTGATCACAGAGGTCAGACGTTTCTTGTAGGTGGCGATCACAGAGGTCAGACGTTTCTTGGAGGTGGTGATCACAGAGGTCAGACGTTTCTTGGAGGTGGCGATCACAGAGGTCAGAGGTTTCTTGGAGGTGGTGATCACAGAGGTCAGACCTTTCTTGGAGGTGGTGATCACAGAGGTCAGACGTTTCTTGTAGGTGGTGATCACAGAGGTCAGACGTTTCTTGTAGGTGGTGATCACAGAGGTCAGACGTTTCTTGGAGGTGGTGATCACAGAGGTCAGACCTTTCTTGGAGGTGGTGATCACAGAGGTCAGACGTTTCTTGTAGCTGGTGATCACAGAGGTCAGACCTTTCTTGGAGGTGGTGATCACAGAGGTCAGACGTTTCTTGTAGGTGGTGATCACAGAGGTCAGACGTTTCTTGTAGGTGGCGATCACAGAGGTCAGACGTTTCTTGGAGGTGGTGATCACAGAGGTCAGACGTTTCTTGTAGGTGGTGATCACAGAGGTCAGACGTTTCTTGTAGGTGGCGATCACAGAGGTCAGACGTTTCGTGGAGGTGGTGATCACAGAGGTCAGACCTTTCTTGGAGGTGGTGATCACAGAGGTCAGACGTTTCTTGTAGCTGGTGATCACAGAGGTCAGACGTTTCTTGTAGATGGTGATCACAGAGGTCAGACGTTTCTTGTAGGTGGCGATCACAGAGGTCAGACGTTTCTTGGAGGTGGTGATCACAGAGGTCAGACGTTTCTTGTAGGTGGTGATCACAGAGGTCAGACGTTTCTTGTAGGTGGCGATCACAGAGGTCAGACGTTTCTTGGAGTTGGTGATCACAGAGGTCAGATGTTTCTTGTAGTTGGTGATCACAGAGGTCAGACGTTTCTTGTAGTTGGTGATCACAGAGGTCAGATGTTTCTTGTAGTTGGAGATCACAGAGGTCAGACGGTTCTTGTAGTTGGTGATCACAGAGGTCAGACGTTTCT